>WOXC01008291.1:600000-1108499 GCA_011680675.1 Gymnobelideus leadbeateri
GTTTTTAATTATTCACAAAGTCTAAATTTTAAAAATCTGCTATCCTAGAGCATTCCAGTGATGCTCTAAAGATAAAGATAATGAAAATCCAGCATCTCAAGGGAATCAAAATTGCAAGGTACTGAAATGACAATTGGGAAAGGCATGGAGGTACTGATGGCTTGCAGTATGTTGCTGGTGATCATTTGTGCATAAGAAGCAAGATAAAAGATGTTTTCAAGTGTATGTATAAGATGGTTTGGCTATGGAGTAAGAGGGAAAGATAATAGGTGGACAGTCCATGTGCTATATTGGTACCCCTAAGATATAAAAAGAACCAAAGAAAGGCCTTCAGTGTAGTAGGTGAATCTTCCATAGGGAATTTATAAAAAGGCTTGGTCAAAGAACACATAGAATGAGATAGAAAGGTTGAAACCTGTTCCAGCTGGAGAGAAGATCCACATTGCTAGGATTGTGGATCTATAAAAGAAAGATATATTGAAAATAAAGCATGGGGGGGCGGAGCCAAGATGGCGGAGTAGAAACAGCTCCTCCAAGCCTTTCTGCCCCCAGATTCCCCACAAACTATGTAAAAAAGGACTCTGAACAACTTCTGGAGCCCCAGCACCCACAGAACGACACAGAGAAGCTAACCTCCCGCTGAGGACAGCCCAGCAGCCCTGCAGGAAGGACCAGCACAGCGGTCTGGGAGCCGGCAGCGCGCAGAGCGCAGGAGCCCAGCCGAGCCGAGCCCAGGTCCGCGTGAGCTGAGGTTTTAGCCCCAGGGCAGCAGGGCCAGCAGCCAGCTGGAGGAACCCCAGAACACCAGGAGCTGTGGCAACTCCAGAATTATCAATATAGACATGCCTAGGACAAAGTAAGAGGTTAGTGTCCTATGGACTTTGGGACCTGTATTTGGGGAATGCGTCAGCTCCCTCCCCTGGGGGCTAGAAGCCCCTGACGAGACACGCCATTTTGTAGTTTTCAGAGGCAGCTCGGGCTCCCAGCCTACAAATCGTGGGGAGATCCAGCGATCAGTCTTGGGGGTAATCGCTCTTGCTTTAACCTCCCTGGATCTGGATTGTGATCTAGGGTGGAAGTTGTGGGTGGGTTTACAGCTTGCCAGAAACGGAAGTTGCCCCCCACACGTTCAGGACGAAAATTCCTCTAGCTGGCCTTAAAGCCATAGTGTGGCAACAAGCCCAAAAAGTCAAGCAATTAAGTGGCAACATGCCAAGGCAAAGGAAACAGAAAAATGCAACCCTAGACTCCTATTTTGGGGGCATAGAGCGGGAAAAGGACTGTGAGGTCAGAAGTCCTGCTCCAAAGGCCCCAGGGGAAAACATGAGCGGGTTGCAGGCCATAGAGGACCTTAAGAAGGACTTTAAAAATCAAATAAGAGAAGTGGAGGAAAAATTGGAAAGAGAAATGAGAAGGATGCAGGAAAAGTATGAAATGAGGTCAACAGCCTGACTGAGGAAAACAACACCTTAAAAAATAGACTAACTCAAATGGCAAAGGAGGCCCAAAAGGGCAATGAGGAGAAAAATGCCTTAAAAAGCCGAATTTGCCAGATGGAAAAAGAATCTCAAAAGTTCACTGAGGAGATTCATTCCTTCAGAGTTAGACTGGAGCAAATGGAAGCTAATGACTTTATGAGAAATCAAGATGCTGTTAAGCAGATCCAAACAAACGAAGATTAGAAGGCAATGTGAAATATCTCATGGGAAAAACCACTGACCTGGAAAATAGATCCAGGAGAGACAATTTAAAAATTATTGGACTACCTGAAAGCCATGATCAAAGAAAGAACCTAGAAATCACCCTTCAAGAAATTCTCAAGGAAAATTGCCCTGATGTTTTAGACCCAGAGGGCAAAATAGAGGTTGAAAGAATCCACTGATCACCTCCTGAAAAAGATCCCAAAAAGAAAACTCTCAGGAATATTATAGCCAGGTTCAGAATCCCCAGATCAAGGAGAAAATACTACAAGCAGCCAGGAAGAAACAATTTCAATATTGTGGAAACACAATCAGAATAGCCAGGACCTGGCAGCTTCTACACTGAGGGATCGAAGGGCATGGAATATGATATTCCAGAGGGCAAAAGAACTGGGAATGAACCCAAGGGTCACCTACCCAGCAAAACTGAGTATTTTGTTTCAGGGGAAAATATGGTCATTCAGTGGAATAGAGGACTTTCAAGCATTCTTGAGGAAAAACCAGAGTTGAATAGAAAATTTGACATCCAGACGCAAGAAGTAAGAGATGCCTGAGAAGGTAATCAGGGAAAAGAAATCAAAAGGAACTTATCAAAGTTGAACTATTTACATTCCTATATGGAAAAGTAATATCTGTGACTGATGATATCTTTCTCACTATGAAAATAATGGAAGAAGGGGGTGTGGTCATATGAATACATATGTGAATGTGTGTGTATATGGTTACAGTTATATATGGATAGAGGGCATAGGTTGAATTTGTTGAGAAGGGAGAATACTCAAGGGATGAAATTATGAGGTGGGAGAGGAAAGTGGCAAGAGGAGATGGGGAGAGACATGGTAGGGTAAACTATCTCATGTAGGGGAAGTGGTTGCAAAGGAGGGGGAGAATAAGGAAGGCTAAAAAGGCAAAACCACATTCACATTGAATTTGGTTCAGGGAGAAAATGACATACATACTAAATGGGATATCTCGACCTGCAGCAGGATGGGGGGAAGGGGGATGAGAGGGGGGATGATGGATGGGGGGGCATCCTTGGGGTGAGGGGAGGTTGGAGGTACCCACTATGGAAGAGGGACAGGATCATGTGGGGAATGGACCAGGTGGGGGATGGGATGGGTGGGAGGGAATTATAGGCAGCCTTGTACAATATATCTACCGTGATGGTGTTTTGCATAGCTAGACATGTACAACATATACTGAATTACTTATCTCCCAAGAGGGAATGGGTGACAAGGGAGGAAGGAAATGGATCTGAAATTTGAGGTCGTAACATTAGATGTTTCAAATATATATAAATACTATTATTAATACTCTTTTGCCTATAATTGGGAGATGGGATGTGCAGGCATTGGGACACAGAGATTCATCTTCCTCTAATGGAAAAGTCGATGGGGGTATAGGAGAGGGTATGGGAGAGAGCGGATTGGAGGAAGCGATATCTTGTGGGACTGCTATTCTGGGAGGTTGGGTAGGGGAATAATGGGGGGAAAATGATTGTAACTCAAAATCTGGCGGAAATGAATGATGTAAAACAGAAGTTAATAAAACATTTGTTTAAAAATTAAAAAAAAAAAGAAAAGAAAGCATGGATTTCTTTACAAAAACACATCATAGTCGTCTACAAAATTACTTATTGAGCTTACCAAATGCTTTCTTCATTTGACTTAAAGACTCTTCAAAAATAAATATTTTAAAAGGTATCACATTTGTGACCTTTGCAATTATAGACATTAAAGTCCATAATCCCCATATTATTCTTGATTTTATAGAAAAGTAGCAAAACCAAAAACAGGAAAGAAATAAACGACCTGCTTCAGGATCTCTTATCAAGGCAATGAATGAATAAGATAAGTTTTCAACTTTCTATGGGCCTTAATGGAAATCTACTACCATGTTTAGCATTACTATAATACTATACAACAATACCCCACAATACCCCACACCACACCACACCATACCATATTATAGTATCCTATGTAGTAATATAGTATCATGCAGTACAGTATTTTTATACTACAATACTCTATACTACTGTACACTGTACTTGTTCTGTCCTCTTTCTTGTCAAATCAACAAGTATTTATTATATGCCAGGCACTAGGCTAAGTGCTAGGAATACAAATGCAAACAAAAATCAAGAAAGACGGTCTCTGACTTTGAGGAGCTCACATGTGCCCCCTTACCCCACTCCTATCATGAAAGCTTTCTCTCAGTTTCATTTCTTCTCAAGCATCACTTCATTATTGTCTTTCTATCCCAAGTACCCTATGCAGAGGGCACAATGCCTGTCACATAGTCGTCCAAATCAAATGCAATGCATGAAGATATATATTTTTAAAAAATCTCAATTCCATGTTTTATATATATATTCTCATGTAGTCTTATAGTCTAAATTCCCAGAGGGCAGGCATAGTATCTCTGATGTGCTCCGTAGAGGGCCCAGCGTATTCTCTGTGTCCAATGATACCTAAGTAATCAATCTCAATGTCTTTTGCCATTCCCTCTACTCATCCTTAATCCCTGGCATCATTAGACATTTTGAAGGAATAAATCAGAGAGCTAAGTAAGCAGGGATATTCTGAAATACTCTAGGGTGTCTTTCTAGTTGCCACTTAAGGAACTCCATTAGTTTCAGAGTGTTCTTCATGGGAAGTGCTTGCCATAAAAAAAGATCAAGGGACTCCTTTTCCCTGCACAGTGTATTACTTCCTGCAATTCATCAGAATTCTTTTCATGTGTAAAGGTCACCTTTCAGTTATGTAGCACGTCTGTTTGTGTTGCTGAAAAGGGAGTGGCTCCAGATACATAAATCAGACAGGGCATACCAAAGGAAAGCATAATGGAGAAGCTGTAAGAGGAAAGTAATAGGAATAATATGGTGGGCATAGCCACAAAACCCACCAAACCCACCAGGATAAATAAGCCTATCCTGCCAACCTGTGCTATTCTTGATAAAGGTACAGTTGAATAAATCCTTAGATTTTATATCAAAGATGATCTTTCTTTTAAGTCTATACCTGGGTTTGATTCCTGCTGATGACCTAGGAGATGGCCTGATATAGTGGAAAGAGCTCTATCTCTGGAGTCCATGGTTCTTGGTTCAACTCCTGACTCTGACACCAGATTCACCTATGCATACCGGAACAAGTTGGGGCTCAGTTTCCTCATCTCTACAATGAAGGAGTTGGACTAAATGGCCTCTGAGATCCCTTTGAGTTCTAAATCTTTAATCCTATGAGCTTTAGCTTCATATTTACATAGCATGTTGGTAAAAGATACTTTTTTTCAAAAAAGCTCCTATGTTGAGGATGGAGATAGGAATTTTCCCTTAAAGGGGCAATTGATGCTGATGCTCCATTGGGAGTATCAGGAAGAACCATTGAACTAACCCAACTGGTGGGAGATCCTAGCATCCTAGGTGAAGAACTGGAAAGGACGTTAGATGGCATTGACTACAACCATCTCATTTTACAGACAAGGGAATCAAGTCTCAGAGAACTTGACTGACTTGCCCAGGTTCACACAGCTAGTGTCTACGAAGCACAATTCAAATTCAGTTTTTACTGACTCTGAATCCAGGACACTATCCACTGTACCATTTAGCTTCTGCTAGATGTGATAAAGTGAACCAATGGACTTTTGTGATTCATAAAACATTAAGCCAAATAGCCCTTTTAAAATTCTAAGAAAGAACTAGAAACTATCAACTTGTTTAATATTTAAACAAAAGCACTCTGGAGCAAATTCAAAAATCAGATGCCTAAGAAGAGGCAGGGGAAGAGGTCTTTGGTTTTGCCGACCCATTCATGCAAGACCATAGCACCCTGTGCCATCTACCTTATTCCCCAAATGATGACTCACTTCAAAAAGGGCATGAATACTCTATTTAAATGACAAGGTAAGAAGGAAAATGAAATGTGTGAAAAAAAATAATAACAGGCCCACTTGAGATACCAAAGTTCAGGCAGAGCTAAATGACCACCCAGGGGAAACTTATACATGAGAAAAGGACAAAAATATGGGAAGCATGAATGTACCAAATACAATGTGGGAAAGAACAATGAAAATACATATGGGCTAAATTTTCAAAAGCTTTATTTCAGAGCTGACCCATAAAACTTAATGGTTGTCTGTGCAAAAGTTCTTAGATGCCCAATCATAAACTGTCAAATTAATAACCAACCCAGGAGATGTGCCCATTTATGTAAGGCATCAATTATTGTCTTAAAGATCTAAGAAATATATTGCACTGTGGGATTTGCTCATTTGAAAAAATAAAAAAGAAATTACTGAAAATTACCCTAAAATGAGCACCCTTTGTTCTTGGTTTCCTAGAAATTGAATTAGAGAGAAATTACATTTATATATTTAGGAAATATTGAGATTTTCTTAAAAATGTATATCCTTTGTGTTGGAGTAATATTTGCTTTGACAAGGTCGATCTAAACTAGTAGCGACTTTATGCATAAAGCTGAATCCAGAAACTTTAGGAAGTCACATGGAAAAATCAAGTATATGGGTCACAAACTGAGCCCACTAGCTTAAAGGTGTCTGATTCAGTGTTGCATGGGACTCTAAGCGAGGCCCATACTTCTTGGCTAAAGCTGCATGCATACTAAGCATCTAGTTATACAAGAAGTCACCTCAATGTCAGTGGGATCTTTGCACAAAGAGAGGGAACATACAGCCTCTGGTCATATGGGAGCCACTTAAATTTCTTAAACTGAATTCAGATATTGTCTACATGTGTACCTGCCATTGAAGGCAGTGGCAGCCTGAGGTATGGATTGGCCACCTCATATGATTTCCTAGAAGTTTAGTTCAGTTCTATATTCAGTATCACAAATTGGAAAGATGGGAAACCTGACTGTTTGGTATGTTGCTGGTTTAGTTTTCTATTTCTCTTCCACTTCTTTCATTCCTTATTGGCCTTTTCAAGTTCCCTATTTTTCCCCTTGATTTGATAAATAAATAGAGCATTTATGAAATCAGGGACTTTTAACATTTTTTGCATCAGAGACCCTTTTTCTGAATGATATTTTTAAATGTAAAAAATAAAATTCACAGGATTGCCAAGGAACTGAATTATATTGAAATATAGTTATTAAAATATTTTTAAAAGAAATTCATAGATGCCAAGTTAAAAATTCCTACATAAATGCTTATTATATGCCAGGTACTCAATTCAATAAGCATTTAAAAATATCTAGTATGTCCAAGGTTTCTACAAAGTCCTAATCTGATGTTTCACTGCAGTGTGGAAGTGAATCCTGGGCTCTCAAAGGCTATGCCAATGAAGGGAAAGCTCTGGAAAGTTTCATCATGTTAGCCTGGCTTTGGGTAGAGTTCTAGTAACAGACTACATCTGCCTTCCAAAGACCCATTCTTGCTAAGTATGAAAACGTTCATCACCAGTAGACTGGTCACCCAACAATGAAGTCTTTGGCCATGGTTACCCATGAAACAAAGGAAAACAGAAAATAATCTTCAAGTATTTTATGTATGGGGTCCCTGTCCAGTGATCACCAAACAAACATACTCTCATGTCTATCTTGGCATTCTCAAGTATATTAATGAAAACAGAAGCAAAAGGATATTACTCCTGTATGGGAGAATAGCTCATAGTTTCTCCTTGGAAAGGTTACTCAATCAATCAACAAATGCAGTAATTGTTTGCCAGGTACTGTTCTAGGCACTGGGAAGCAGTGCCTGCTCTCATGGATCTTCCATTCTACAGAATAACAAAGAAGTTTGTGAAGTTGATTTTATCAAACATCTAAAAACAATAAGAAACTAAGACCAAAAACCCAAACCAACAAACAAACCTGTAGGTAAAATTTTATGTAAAACATTGTGATGCAGTGAAGAGAAAAATGAGTTTGCAGAAATGTTCTTGAGGGACTCAATTAAATCCGGTCATTCCAAGGACATATAAGGATAAATCTGAAAGGACAATAAACAGATTGAAAAAATATAAAGGAATTTTATAACAAACCACTTTTCCCATCAAAAATGGAGTCGCCACATATGGACATTAATAGCATAGTCCTATATGTGACACATGAGAAAATATAAAGGCTGATAAAGAAAACAAAGGAGTAAAGATTAACTGGACCACGCCAAGCACTAAAAAGTCCATATTGGAACCAATGCAATTTTGAGGGCATTAAAGGGTCCATTCTCAAGTAGCAGAAATAGGGGAAGATATAAAATGCTTTGAAAAAGTAATAGCTAGTATTACTACCTCCTAAAAGGTGATCAAGAAAACATTAATAACTACTGAATCATATGCTAACTTTCCCATCTCTACGAAATCTTTGAAAATAATCTACATAGCTTGGAAAGAATCCTTAATGAAAGTTTGAGGCAAGCCTTTGTAATACAATACCATGTATTTATGGCTACCTAATTAAACAAAAGAAATAGAGAATACAAAAGCCCATTATGATTGTTGATAGTTAGCAATTAAAAAAAAAACCAAACAAATCATGATTTTATTAAATAGAGCAAAATGCTGTCTTAAATGCTTTCATCCAACAAGGTGTCTTCAATGCCTATAGAGCATTGTCTGGATTCACTCCCACAATCCTACTGACATTGACAGGTTGGGCCCCCAGAGGGTAGTTGACTACTTCTTCCATCAAGATTCTCAAGGAAACCCTAAGGGTTTGACATAACTCTCCACACAGTAAAAAAATAAGTAGGTGAAGAATGGCTACAGTTTAGGCTATGATATGCAGTTGATTATACAGCCCATGGATACAGTCCATAAATATTTATATCTTGGGCAGACATGACAGATGGACAATGAATTGGGGCCCAGAATTGAATAGGAAGCAAGCAGGCTGGATTCCATTTGAGAAACAGCATAGTATTTATAATGAACCCAAACTTCTCCCTGAAACAAAGGCCCATCTTTTTTTTTTTTAACATCAATAGTTTTCTGGTGAAGCTATATGACTGCAAACCATCAACTATCACATCCTCTGAAGCTGTAAGAACTCTGAACATTACAATGACAATTTGTGATTCCAGAGGACTGATGATGAAACATACTATCCGTGACAGATATGGGATAGATTTAGGGTGCAAAGAAGATATCTCTATTTATATCTCTATCTCTATATATCTATATATCTATCTAGATGTGTATGCGTGCGTGCGTGTGTGTGTGTGTGTATATATATATATATATATATATATATATATATATATATACACATACATTTGTGTATAACCATTGAGAGAATTTGTTTTATTTGATTATACATACATATTAATGAGAAATTTGTTATTTTTCCTTTTATTCCCCTAATGGGATAAGTGTGGAGGGAAATAAGCTCAATTTTTATTTTATTCTATTTCTATTCTATTTTTTTAAAATAGAGAAGTGGGGTATGCTACAGATGTGAAATGTATGTACTTTTGAATGAGGTCACTACATTATTAGTTTTATTTAGCTGTTTACTTTTTGTTATGAGACCTCTCAGGCAGTGAGATTAATCTATAAATGTATGTAATACAAAAATAAAACAGATCAAATAAACTAAAAGTGACAAAGGATTAAAGTTGTGAATCACCTGCAGAATACTGAAGAGACAGATGGTGGGCATGAGTAGACTTCATTAGCAATGAAGATTGGAGGAACTATCACGTGGAAAAGGGTTTAGACTTGTTTTGCCTGGTCCCAGAGGGAAGACCTAGGAATAATGGGTGGTAATTGTAAAGACAAAAATTGAAGCTTGATGTCAGGAAAAATGTACTAATGGTTAGAATTCCTTCCTCAAGAAGTCCTGGATCCCCACCTCACCCAAGGTCTTCAAGCAAAGGTGGGATGACTACCCATCAGGTATGTTAGAAAGTGCATTGTTTTTCAGGACTGAGTTGGACTAGATGACCTCTGAAGCCTCTTCCAGATTTGAAATTCTGAGATTCTGTAATTATACTAGTGAAGTGACATAAAGATTTTCCCCAGAGAGAAATTTGAATGGAAAAGGAGATGGGCTATTCATGCAGGGTGAGTGAGGGAAAATGACTGGACAGCCCACATGTTCTGCTAGTACCCACACAATACTGTAATGGAAATGCAGATTTGAATATCTTCCCTGCCCCTAGGCCCTTTGATTGGCTTAAGAGACTTTGATTGACTTAAGTGACTTCGAGAACATTCTTTAATTTGAAAGTATACTCTGACCCCTAATAGGCTGAATGTGGTCACATGGAGCCTGTGGTAGGAGGCTTGGTTTTCAAGAATGACCACACCTTGATGCTGTGTGATTGGGCAGTGGGTCAAGAGGGTGGTTACATTCTCTGAGCCAGGAGAAGACTTTATAATCCCTGATTTGAGGCTTTGCTTTGGGGCTCACTTTGAGAAGTGTTGTGTGATTTGACCAGATGAGACTCTGGGCAGCTGTTGAGAGCCCCCTGGCTTTGAAAACCCAGATGTTGATGCTTCCCTCTCTGGTAACTGTGATTTGGTATTGATGTATGTAATGTTGGGACAGTTTGGAAGCCTGTCTGTTTGATCTGTTAAATTCTGCCTGTATAATCTGAAGTTCGGGGTGCTGACCTTTTCCCCCTGAACTAGGTAATATATGTTTGATTAAAGTAAGCTTGTTAACTGATTTTGAGTTGCTTTCCTTTACAAAAGCAGATCTAAGAACCTGTGTTGGCAGTCACTCTGCGGATGCTAGGGTGCTTGCTGCTACAAATGCCAAGAGCTCTAGAGGAAAGTCCCTGAGCTATGGAAGATTTGGGGGTGGGGGGAACATGAATCAGATTCACAAAGGATGAAAAGTCAGGAATATGTTGCAATTTGCACCACTGACAGTCTAGAGCCATTGAAGTATCAGGTAAATGCCAAACACCATGTTTGATGCTAGTAATATAAAGACAAAAACCACAACTGTACCTGCCCTCAAGAAGCTTATATTCTAATTTTCTTTTGTTGTTTTCTCCAGCAGTTTGGGGGGCTTTCTTTTCTTTTTTTTTTCCTTAGTGAACTCTAAGGAATCATTCAGCCATTAGTAGCTAATGGTCGATGTTGCACCAGAACTCAGGTCTTCCAAATCCTTCTGGTGTTCTATCCATGTGGGTCTCTCCTGCTGTCTCCGTTTTCCCACGTTTATTCCCTACTACTTCCAATCTTGTCTTTGTATTTCTACCCTGTTCCGTATGTCTCCTTTCTGAGTCTCCAGTTTTCTTCTCACATCATTCTTGTTTCCTCTTCCCACAAGCTGCTCATCCTTCTTCGAATACTGTTTTTTGACAATAGCAGAAACCATTTTCAGCCAACAAACCACAACCCTTGGTAAGATGCACTTTATGAAAACTACATTTGTAAAAAGAAACATAGTCAACAGACTTGTAAAATTTATTTTCTATTTCACCTGAAATCTGGGGAACAGACCAGATGACCCTTAGTTGCCCCCTTACAGCCCTATGATTCTGTTAAAAAAAATGACCTTGGTTGCAGAGGTAATACTCTGGTAATATTATGCTTGACATTTAATCAAGTGATGTGAATGAGTCATTGCAGCTTCTCAAAGGAGCTGCTGTGGTATGGCTGAAAAGAAATCAGGATAAAGAGCTAACATGGGTAGACACTGACATCCCCCAACACCTCCCCAAAAAAGGGTCTGCTTGAATTACAGATTATTCTCTTGACTTTCTTTGTCAGAAATCAAGAATCTTCAAAAAAAATAAAGCTATAAATTGAATAAAATCTTTTGTTGGTGAAGCTGGATTTTTTTCTAAGCTTGAAAGAAGAACAATTTTAAATGGATCACTTCTTGCAAGGGAAATGGTGGTGTGTTTATAGAAGAAACCACTGATTCGCAAGGGTTTTCATTATAATCCATTCAGTTTACTCATGGGGGTAACTACAGAGGCTACCACAAGTGGATTTTTTGTTGTTGTTTGTTTGACTATTCCAAAGCACAATAGAACCATAACTTAGATTTTATAAGTTTTCAAAGTTGGATTATCAATAGTCAGCATTAGTTTAGCTCTGGGGAAATAGATCAAATAGTTGTCTGGTGACTAGGTCGTATTTTTTTGGAGAGAAGACTAGAAGGAACAGAAGCATGCCAGTTCAATTCTATAAGCATTTATTTAGCGCCTACTATGGACAAGATATTATGTTTGGTTCTAGAATACAAAGACAAAAACAAAACCATACTGTACTCTATCACGTCTTTTTCTGCATCTCATAGGATGCTTACTAATTCCCAGAAGTTTTTGGACTGCTGTCATTAAATTCTGACCCCAGAACATTCATTGGCTCTGATCCTAGCAATCTGCCAGGCCTATTGACTAGATTCACTAGTCTGATTGTGACAATGGTCATATTGACTTACCCTTTGAAAAATAATTCACATTTTTATAACCCTTATATAATTATAAAGTATTTTCTTCACAGCAATCATGTGAAAGAGGAAGGTCATCTATTATTATCCCTGTTTTACTGTTGAGGAAACTGAGAGTCAGAGGTCAAGTGAATTGCCCATGGTCACATAGCCAGGCAAATATCTTGAATATGTGTCTAGCACTCTTTCTTCCACACTACACTTCTATTAATCTGTTTTGCAATAGGGCAACTATGCATACTGGCATATCCTTAAATAATTAAGGCTATGAGTTTTTAAAAAATCATAAGCTCTGCCTTTCCTTTTATTTTGTGATAGGTTTTCATTAAATCTGTAACATTGTTACAGATTTATAATGACTAAATCACTTAATTTTGGGGAATCAAGTTTTAAAAAATCAGTTAATTCAGTTTTTTGAAGATCAGTCAAAATGATTACTTGCCATCTTGGGTTTGTATAGATGAAGGAACAACATTTTTTCACTTTTCAAATGGACTGGCAATATGCTAGCATGGCTGGGGTCTTTTTATAGTTCCATCTATGTTGTTAGTTAACAAGCATTTATTAAGTGTCAAAGTAAGTCACTTAGAAATTTTATACCCTTTCAGGTCCCCACCTAAGAATTATTTCACTATCAAGCTTAATCTTTTTTTTTTTTTTTTAATCATCCAGAGTTGAAACCCATCACTCACAAATTATTACCAGCCCACCTCCTTTCCTTGGAATATATATCATTGATGATGTTTTTATGCAAGTTATTGCCTGTATAATTGTTGGTAATATAGTGCAATCAACATATACTCACCATGCCTCTTGGGCCACTTGCAAGAGCAAGTCCTCTGAGAGTATGGTGATCAAGAACTCAAAGCTATGTAACATCTCTGGGAGAATATTGGTATTAAAAAGAAAAATAACAGATGGATAGCCTGGGTATTACATTGGTATCTGTGACATATTTAAAAAAAAAAAACAGAGACAGGTTTCCAGCATGTTGGATAGATTCTGTAAGAAATCACAGAAAGACATGGACAAGAGTATTTTGTCCTAAGGGGTGTGCTTAGACTGCTATCTGCACCAGGAGGAGTATGTATGCCAGGGAAATCACAGCTTGATTTAAACATAATTTTTAGAGCTGAATCTCAACTTTAAAAGTCTGTGAAAGATGCAATGAAGAATCCTAATGCCCCAGGACTGATGTAGCACTCTAGTCACCTCTTGACAGAGATGATGAACTCAATGGAGAATGAGATATATTTTAAGGCACTGTCAATGTGGGAAGCTAGTTTGTTTGACTCAACGTATTTATTACAAGGGTTTTGATTTTCTCTTTTTTTTAGTGGGAGGGTTTAGTAGGGAGGTAGTAGGACTAGCATTATTGTTAACAATAGGTTTGGGGAGAGAGAGGGAGACAGAGAGACAGAGAAGGAGAAGAGGAGGAGGAGTAGAATGTTATTGAGGCATTTTTTTTGAATGCACAGAAGAGAACAGAAAGAAAGTCAGAAGGAAACATAGACAAGGAGGTGTATTTTGACAGTAATATGCTAAATGTACTATATACCTAAATAGAAGGCAAGCCAGCCATAATAGAGGCTCATGGTCGATGTGTAATTCTACTTTTCCGTTCTACTTTATATATGGAAATGCTCAGTTTATTTAGTGTTTATTAAGCCCCACTTAAAAAATAGAAGTGTAATAGGGGTCTAGTACATACCTTGACCACTTCTTGGTAGAGGATGCTAGCTTGCTGATTACAGAAGAATCCTGAGGATATGTGAGGGAAGTGCCTTAGAGGGACCAGACTATTTGAGCACATTCTATCACTGACTCTAGTTGACCTACCTTGTGGTTGAAAGGGGGCTTTCTCCATTGGCTGTGTAGTTGGAGCTGTTGGAGTCTTCAAAAGGGCCTGAGTCAGCTACAGTTACCTCTTTATTACATTCTGTGAAGAAAGTGACTCCTTTTGGTCTAGTGAGTGACTGCTGTAAAAGGCCTCAGGGCTCTCTTCCCCTCTAAGGACATATAGTTCCCAAGAAACAAGGCTTCCTTGGTCCTTTCATTTTTTCCTTTTTCATCCTGGGCGTGGGGAGTAGAGAAGATCCAACCTGGATCAGGAACAGGAGTTAGCAGAGTCCAAGAATCATAATCCGGGCCAGATTTTACAGCCAGTACATCAGTTCCCCAAAAAGCAAGGTGATCTTTGGGTGTGACCTGAGGCCAGCTGAAAGATTCATCCACCAAGGCTTTTGTGATGTGAACTTGCTGGGACCAGTGCTATGCTGGAATGGAGCTAAATGCTGAGCCTAATTCCCTGTCCTGCCCCCACTATCTCACAAACACTGAAGTCCTAAGTTTGTGAAGAAGTGGAAATTATACACCTCGATACTGGGTTTTTTCCTGTCATATCTTCATTCCTGTCATGTCCCTTTGTAAAAGCTACCTGGTCCAAAATCATTAAATGGAACTAGGGTGCTAGTTATTGGTTCCCTACATTGGGGAAACTCTTCAGGGTAGGGTTTAAGTCAGTGGCATTAAAAGAAAGTAACTTATATCCCTGAGGAGGAGATGTAGCAGGTCTGTCTGGATCTCAGACAGCCAGAATACACATCACCCCCTCTCAGCCACCTCCCCAAAAACCAGTGAAAGGAAAAAAATCATGAAAGAGCTGAATCCAGTAAGCCCACCCCAAACTGAGCACATCCAAGGTCAAAAGCTCCAAGAAAGATTACGCACCTGTCCAGATCCTCCTAATCTTCAGATTCCACTCAAGGTGTACCTCCTCCAAGGAGCCTTCTAGGATTTCTTTGCCTCTCACTGATAACCTTTTTTCTCTTAATTCTTACATCATTGACTGCTCATCTTCACCTCACAATTTAGCATCTAATCATCTGCTCCATTAAGGGTTTACCAACTGTATCTCAGACTTGTCTCTTTCAACTAAGCTGTTGTATTCTTCAGATCAGAAGACACTTCTTCCCTTTCCTCCACAAGTTGTCTAGCACACAGCATAGGCAAGAAATGCTTGTTTATTGACTGTTTGAAAAAATAAAAAGTTATTTCCTTAATTCCTCAAAACAGGTAGAGAACAGAGGCTGTGGTAACAAAGACAGGGGGAAGCAATGATAAAGAATTGCTTTTATCTCAGAAGTGTGTGATTCTAAGAATGTGGCTTGGATCAAAGCACATTTGGGGGAGTTAAGGGTATTTTTTGAAAAGCTCAGGAATTTTTCTTAGCCAAACTACAAAGCAGCAATAGCCAGCCCATTGTGTGTTTAGAGAACCATTTCAAAATGAACAGTTGTCTGGGGGCCCTCATCTTCATCATCTAAATGCTTTTGTCTACAAAAGAAAAATGAGAATGTGCAGGGTTAAAATAAAAATAAAAAACTATCTGGGCACCCCAGAGACAGTCATATCAAGACCTTTGATAGGAGAGGGTGAGATAGGACAGAAAGGTAACTTATGGAGGCCAGCCAGTGACAGCAGCAGAGAATGAATACAGCCTGCAAGAACAGTGAAGTGTGATAAAAAGAAAGAAAGGAGGGCACTGACTGAGTGACCGACCAGGAAAGAAAATAAAATCAGAGTGCATGGGAGTCCACATCATTTGCCTGGAATTATCAGGCACCTGAAACAACAAGGTCAGGAATGTGACCTGAATGATGGTATAAAAAATTCGTTTCGGAAGCTACATGCTGAGAGAGCCCAAAAGAGTTAAATTGGAAAGCCAACTTTCTTGATGCTGGATTAGACCAAATACCAAGGTGAAGATTCAAATCAGGCAAAGCCAGTGGGGGTTCTGGAAAATAAGGGAGAAGATAGGAAACTGGGGTAGGAGGGAAAAGGGGAAAACACACACACACACACACACACACACACACACACACACGGAGTGGGAGAACCAGTGGTGCCTTTAAGAAAAATGGTAGAGCCAAATAAAAGGCCACAGAGGCTCACAGGATGCCCTTTAGTATGAGAACCTAGTGATGAAAAGAAAGGCTTAGTAAAGGAACCCCTTCTGCCCCTCCCCCCAGCCTGCTTCCGCCCTCTTCCCAGCTCAACTCCATGCAGCAAAGACATCCGGATTCCAGGCAGCCGAAGGACAAAGGGCTCTTTTCCCTGGTATGCTTTCCTGTTCAGTTGGGATTGTTGGCTCCAACTCTTTGATCAAATTAATGGTATTGTGTACTTGGACAACCCAGGGCTTTGGTGACCAGGAGCACATGGCTGTTTCCCTGTCTCCTTGTTCGTACCTTTGGTCTCATCCTCTCAAGGTTTCCCTTTCACTGGAAGCTGCTGCTGTCACCATGACATGCTGCCACTGGCCCAAAGGGAGGAAGGTGGCGTCTGTAAATGGGCATGTTGCTTCTGGCCTGGCTTCACTGTTTCTTTAGGTTCCCCCTTTCTGTCATTCTGATTGACATCTCCTAATTCCTTCCTCCGAAATCCTGACAACGCAAACCAGAACCAACCTTGGTGCCCAGGGGAGTCTCTGTGAAAACTCTGTTTAGAACAGAGAGAGGCAACTCTCTAGAGGTATTAGTAAATACTGTGGCCCCGAGAATCCAGAAACTGGGGTCTGAGTTCTGCCTCAGCCACCCTGGTCATGTGAACTTGGTTAAGACCTATATCTATTTAGATCAGGGATTCTTAACCTTTTTCATGTTGTGGACCCCATCTCAGAATAATGATTTTCAAGTGCATTAAATAAAATATGTAGGATTGCGAAGGAAAGCAATTATAGTGAAGTACTTACCAAAATATTATTTAAAAATAAGTTTATAGGTCTCAGGATAAGAACCCCTGATTTAAACTAGAGAATTATTATTATAACTAATAATAATAACTTTCATTCACATAACCTTTCATACTTTACAAAGTTCCTTTTAGACATTTTTATACTGAAATCTTCCTCCAGAGCCTGCTTGGGGCACAAAGGTGATGCTGGGTTCTTTGATGCCAGAGGAACTAACACATTGTACCAAGCTGGAAAGACTTCAAATCTGGCCAAGTGATGGGACTGTGTGTCTGCTGTTATTCAAGGGGCCAGCATAAATGCTAGCTAGTGTTGTCTGTGGGGTTGGCCCTTTGCTGTAGGGTTGAGCTGTCTTGATGGATAGACAGATGAGCAAAAACTGACAATCCAGATGACGTGTCCTATCCCATCAAGGCATTCACCTGGAAACCTGGACCTACCTAAGCATCTCTGTCCTGCAACTACACTTGTGTTCCTTCTCCACCCCCACCTCCCCATACCTACACTGTTTTTCACAGTAATCAGATTGATATTAAATTACTACTGGAAATTATATGGCAATCCCCTGCCTTATAACTCCACTTATAGTCCCTGTGAGTCCCCAAATTAAAACTCCCTTCTCTAGTCACAACTCCCCTGTATATACTATACCTTTCATTAGATTGTAAGCTCCTGAAGGCAAGAACTCTTATTTTTGTATTTGTGACACCAATACCTGGCATGCAGTAGATGTTTAATAAATGTTTTTTCATTCATCCATTCATGGTGATGATTAATTTCACCACAATGACCCTTGGAACAAACCTCAGAGACCATCTACTAAGTTGCAGGAGGAGGTGTAATCTGCCATCAAGAGAGGGTGTGCCAATATAGATGAAATGATAGAACCTTATTATATTGACATACTTATTATAACCACTACCTTGTTTGATTATTACAATAAGTCAGTGATGTAGGCAGTCATTATTTTTAGTCTCATTTTGCTGATGAGGAAACTGAGATTCTAAGAGATTAAGTGATTTGCCCTAAGGAGTAGTAGAGACAAGTCTTCTGAGCAAATGTACAGTGCCCTTTCCATCATGCCATGGCTATATCTCCATCTTCAAAGATTCCTTTGGAACTGGATAGGATTCTTTACCTTCTTACTTCGTGCTCTTTTAGGAAGACATTGACAAAATGGAACATGTTCTGAAGGATGATGAGGGACTTGAATCCTTGAGGGCTTTATCTTAAAAGAAGATGGTTGGAGGGCACATGACCATGATGGAAGAGACAACAAGGACGAATGTATACAAGATAAAAGCAAGGTCATTGCAGAGGAGGGAAGCACCAACAGCTGGGGTGGAATCAGGAAAGGTTTTAGGTGATGCTTGAACTAAGTCTTGAAGGAAATCAGGGATTCTAAAAGATAGAAGGAAGGCAATAGTGTGAGAAGGAAGAGTAGCCCCTTCTTCACTGTATCTCTACCAGAAGTGTACAAAAAATATTTTTTTATGAACAAATATAGATAGAGTTGAGGCTTCTCCCCCAGCTTTCTATGCTCTCCTGTGAGGTAAAAGCACTTTTGTAAATGAGATGATATTTTTAAAGCATTTAACATAATCCCTGGTATGCAGTAGGCACTTAATAAATGTTTGTTCCCTTCCCTTCTCCATTTCACTTCTGCCTTCCCCCCGTCCAAGGTGCATCCTGAACACTGTTGGAAGACAACAGGACAGAAGCCAGGACTGAACAACAATCTCTAGAGATGAACCCCCAATATTAGCATATAAAGAGAAATAAAAGGGCCCGTAAAACAGTCCAGTTAATCATATTAATTGTTGCATATAATTTCCAGCAGTGCCAAAGTCGGCCTCTTGCTGCGATTCTCATTGTGACCCTGGAGTAATTAAGCAGCTGCCAAGATTACACACACAGTGTGAATCAGCCCTACCTGGGATAGCTATTATAGTTATAATCACACCCTATTTGAAGTCTTGGATATAGGGAAATTGTTGAGAGCTCATGCATTGGGTAAAATTTAACTTGGGCTTCATGGGAGAAAAAAAAATAGCCCTACTTGTAAAGACTTAGGCATCAATCACTGGTGGTACAAAGCTGACATTGTTTCAGCCTGCACTTTAAAATCTAATAAAAGTATTATCCCCTTAAAGAATCACATGGATCTTACCAAAAACAAGAACAACAACAAAAACGGAAAGCCTTGCAATGAGGTAGCAATGAAAATGCTTTTCCGTTCCCTTTACTCTTAGTTTAACTTCACACAGGCAGCCTGGCATTCAAAAACCCTATTTAACTGAAATATTGCTTTTTTTTTTTAAAGGAAGGGTGAATTTTTGCCTCAGGAATTTCTCTTTTTTTGTTTTTTTGTTTTTTCCAGAAATAAGGCTTAAGAAATCATCTTGTCTGCACTCTCATTACCCCTTACTAACATTTGAACTTTTGATCATAATAATCCAATTTCAACAGAATCAGCAGTCCAATTTCATGAAATTTTATGAAACTAAGTACTTGTGGTGGGAAGGGCCATTATTCCTCTTTAGTTTATATATAATAGAAAGCTAGAGCTGGAGGGAGGCCTTAGAACCAGGCCAGTTAGTACAGCTTTTTCATTGTCCTGTTGAGAAAACTGAAGCCTAAAGCAGTGAACTTACCCAAGGTCACATAGCCACTCAGTAACAGTCAGGAATGTTAAGTTTTCTGTTCGTCTGAGTACTGGTATCTTCTCTTGCTCCTCCATTAGACTGTGAGCTCCTTGAGAATGGGGGCTGTCCTTTCACTTAGCATGGTGCCTGGCATACAGTAGATGCTTAATAAATACTTCTTGTCTTGACTTCTGAGCCAGGTTTAACCCTCTTTCCACTATACTATGCTTCTTCCTCTAATACAGAGCTGATCAATTCAATTCACTTCAATAAGGACCAGACATTGTGTGAAATCCTGGAAATACATATAAGAGGAACACCATCCTCCATCACCTCCAGGAACTTACAATCTAGTAAGAGGGTGATGGTGTATATTGAAGCTAGGCCTTGAAGGATAGGCCTGAACTGGATAGGTGGAGCAGCATAAAGGTTAAGGATGGGGCTTGGCCTTCTCATGGTAGGGGCAAAATTTCAGTGATGGGAGATATACTAAGGAAACATTTAGAGAATCGGAGATTTAAAGCTGGAAGGTCATTTAGTTCCACTCCCTCATTCAACAAATGAGGAAACTGAGGCCCATTGATGTTCAATGACATGTCCAAGGTCATACAAGTAGTTAGATGGCAGACTTAAGATTCAAATCTAGGTTCTTTGATTCCAAAATTATTACTGTTTCTACCATTCCACACTATTTCACAAGGTCTTTGCAACATGCAACATGGCAGCTGGCTGAAACCCTGTGTGACCTCAGGCAAGTCCCTTTTCCTGTTTGGGTATCACTTTTGTTATTCTTAGAACAAGGAGGTTGGATTAGATAACTTGTAAGGTCCTTTTCCATTCTAAATCTATAATCCTATGATTCACAGGCCATGATGGATTAGTTAGTTGCCTAGAAGGACTCTTAGGGATAGAATCTGTAAGAATTTTTTGTTCATTTGTTTGCTTCTTATTTATTTCTTTCTAATGGGATCAAAAATGATACTGAGGATGAGGCCTGATCAGGCACACAGGTCAAATCTTTTACAGCTTAGCAGTAGGGTCTGCACCATTTTAATATGACCTGGCTTTGGAAGGTACTTTGTTACCTGGAAGGAGTCATCTCACAAGAGGGAACCTCAGAGATCATCAGAAGCAGTAGCATGTTATAATGAAAAGAGTACCATCTCTTGAGTTACAAGACCTAGGTCCAAAGACTGTCTCCACTGATGACAACCTTGGGCCTTGGGACCAAGTCATTTGACTTGGGTTATGGTTAAAAGCCCTTGGGCAAATCATTTAATCTCTGTTTCCTTATTGGTAAAATGAAGAGGTTAGACATCCTCTGAGATCCATTTTAGATCTATGTGCCCTCATTTTATAGATGAGAAGACTTGAGTCCCAGAAAAGGTAAGGGACTTGACCAAGATCACAGAGGTAACAAGGTACAGAATTGAGAAATAAACTCAAGTCCACTGTCTCCAAACCCAGCACTCATAAATAGACCATGTGGCCATCCAGCAATTAGACATAAAAGGCAGGCTGAGTGGTGAGGAGGGGGAAATGAGCAAATACCCAAAGGCTGTGAGGGGAGAAACGGGAGCCAAAGGGAATATTATTAGCATGACCTTTTCCCTCCCAAAGGTACCTGGGGAAGAGCTGGCTCTCTGGGCCAAAGTAAAATACAGACCAGGCATACTGTACTATGCCCTCCTGGAAAAAGAAGAAAAAAAGAAATTCTCCTTTTAAGATGCAACTGGAGGAGACCACCGGCCCACCTCCCTTTCATCTCTTACTGCTGCTAGAAGGACTCACCTTTGGGGGGATGCCTAGGCCGGTCCCCTCTCAGACATCTGCTTCAATCCTCCTTTCACCTCAGTCCTCCTTGTCAACTCGGAGTTACCACCAGCAAGCTTACTGGAAGGACCTTAAGTGTTACTCATTTCTTTTCTTCCCCCAGAGTCACACCCTCTCTCTCAAAGCTCCTCTCTCCTATCCTGTTCTGCTTTTCCCCTCCCACCTGCTCTGGGCTGTTTTCAGGGTGACCAGACAGGCAGAGCAAGTGATTCGATCGATTTCTTATTGGAAAGCTAGGGAAGGTTAGAGAGCTGCAGTTTTATAAGAGAAAGAGTCGGGAGGAAATATAGTCCCACAGGAAGCCAGGCTTCATGGACTGGGCACTTCCCAGTGCTGCTAGTATTTACTAGTTTTACGATCAGATTTGTGGTTACATATGGCATATATCAGGGCATTGGTGGGATGGGGCGAGGGGAGGAGAAGATGTTGGGCTAGCTTGGAAAAGAACTTCCCACAGACCTCTCTCATATGCTCCTTCACCATTCCCTTTGGTAATACCCTCTAAGGGACCCCACCCCCACCCCCCCACACACACTTAGGGAGGAGAGGAAGGGAAAGGAAGAGGTCTGGAAAAGAACAGAAAAAGAAAAGGGTGGCTTGAAATATGAACAACTGACGTGTATAGGGGGCTTCAAGTCCACAACCTTACTCATCCATACTGCAGATACTGACACTCAGGGAGAGGTGCAGTGACTCCCCTGGCCTTCCATTCAGTTCTCTCCTAAGCCCCAGGGTAGTGTTCTTTGGCCTCTCCCCTTAGCCTCAGGAGTGCCTACAGACACTTTCTTAGAATTCTTATCTTGGGGCATCTATTTTATCTCTCTTTTTAGCCCCAGCTGAAGTCAAGCATCAGGAAAGCTCCAAAGCAAGGTAATTAACATCCATTTGCTTGTTCATTAGTTCATTCATCAGAAAACATTGACTATGTGCAGTTTAAGATCCTGAAGGAGTTGGGGGAGACAGAACTCTTCAACCCCAAGAGACATCAGAGGAGAAGGTTCTCCATCTCTCAGCTGCGGGCATTTTCTCTGGCTATTTCCCATGCCTGCAATCTTCTTCCCCTTCATCTCTACCTCCTGACTTCCTTCAAGACTCAGCTAGAATTCCACCATCTACAGAAGCTTGCCCAACACGATTTAATTCAAGCGCCTTATCGTTGCTGCTAATTTCCTATCTATCCTGTAGAGATTTTCTTTATGCATATCATATAGTTTCCCCCAATAGATTGTGAGCTCCTTAAGGGCAGGGACTGTCGTTTGGCTTTCTCTGAAGCCCCAGTCCTTAGCACACAGTTGGTGCTTATTGACTGACTAGTACAATTCAAATAGGGCTGACTGGCGTCTGAGGGTCTGTGTTTAAATCCTGATTCCCACTAACTGTGTGAACTTAGGCAAGTCACTTTAACCTTTCTGAGCCTCAATTTCCTTATATGCAAAATGAGAGGCCTAGACTGGTTGACCTCTAAAGTCTCCTCCAGCCCTAGATCTAAGATCACATGGACCTAGTTTGTATTATAGTGGGTGAAAAAATACATATAAGTGATATGTTCCATGTTCTTCAAATTTTATGTAATCATCTTTTTAAAAAAAATTCCACTGCTATAGAAGTTTTTGTTTTATTTCATAAATTAAAAATAAAATGAATTAAATTTTAGAAAATATATATACCAGAGAGAAGAGATGACCTCTATTCACAAGGAGAGAAGCTGGCTAGCATCTGGAAGTGGAGGAAAATGGTGAAAGAAATCAAGTAGGGTTGGTTTTTTTTTCATGGTGCCACTGTCCTAAGACATATGAAAAATGAAGACAAAGAACTCTACTTCTGAGGAAATAAAGCTGCTAGAAATGCAGGCAAGGGACCTGGAGGATGGCAGCAATGAGGGCCATGCACATTCATACTTGGCAGTGAATTGAGGAAGCAGCTGCCAGGGAAGGAGGGAGTGATGTGAGTTCCTTCCTCACCCAAGCCAGGAGCTGGGGGAATTGTGACAGTCTGGTGATGCTTTGGGGAAGGCCTTGGGATCTTAAGACCCCAAACTGAGAAAAGGTTGCAGATTGGGGAGGTAGATGCAGGATCCAACAGGGAAAACAGACAAGGAGAGACTGAAATTTCTCTTTACAAGATCTTAAAGCCCCTCATTCTATTTGGGTTTCAATTATTAGTCTTAAGAAAAAAAAACTTTCAGGGAGATAGGTGGGAAATAGTATGCACTTGAAGGCAGGACATAACTATTACTTTGATGAAGGAAGCTGGGATACTGGTTCTTTGTCTTTTCTTTACATGCTATGTATTTCCTTCCCAACAAATACCAATTTCATAATGAACACTCATGGCAGGTAGCAAAGAAACCCATTTATCCAAGTCAGTGGCAAACAGAAATCAGGGAAAGTTTATATTGGAGAATATATCATTCAATCAACTTTCCCATTGGGAGTGAGGAAACTCAACTCAGGCAACAGAATCCTAAAATTCAATTAAGGGGGAGTTTCCCAAAGTCTCTAGTGTAGCAAACTGAGTATAGGGACATGATTGAGATGACCAGCTCCTTTCATATTGGCTTCTACCCAGTCCTCTCCTTCAGCAACCTGAAGTGGAGTTGGCATGTTCCATCTTCTCTCTCAAAAGCTGGAGACCAGAAGTGCCCCAAACTCAGAGATTAAAGAGATGTGAAGAGACTTTCTAGTTTGAAGAAAAGTGAACATCTCTTCTTTCCAACTCTTGCCAGCACTTCAAGAAAGCATGGGGCATTGATCTTCATCAATGAGGGAAAAATCCTATACCAACAGGCTTTGGGACTTGGCTTATAGTAGGAAGATGGGCTAAAATTTTAGACAGGGCAAGATATAGTCCTAAATATTATGGGAAATGTCTAGTCAATTAAATCTACTAAATGACCTAGTGAAAAAATTGTAGTCTTTCTAAGGATTTCACAAAGAACAATCTCTAAAATTAAGGAGCGGGGTGAAATCTACTTACTAGTCTAGCTCACAGGAAGATCTAAGACTCCTTGGTGTCCTAAGACCCTTTCCTTTCAGGAAGACAATGAGATCAAAAATATTTTCAAAATACTAAGATGCTTTCAATTCTAATATGGTAAATATAAATAAATATGACCTACCTAAACAAAAAAGGGGAGGGGGAATTTCCATAATTTTTCTGACTGCAAAGGGGTCCTAAGACCAAAATGTTTGAGAAATTCTTAACTAGACTACCTGCTCAGAAATCCTACACTTGAGAGGAGTGGGCACTTTCTAAACATATCTTTTCTATCTCTAATTTCAGTGATCTTACCCTTTTATTGAATAAGAATTTCATTTGGGACTTCCCAAAATGTCAATAAACAAAGGAGCAAACAACTTGAGGGAAACAAACCTTTTAGAATCAGGGGCTGGTGGGAAGAAACAAGTTAAACAGTTTATTTCTCCTTCTTGTTATTAGGTTTTGAGATTATATTTCCTTGATTCAATTGTCATGAAACATTGCAAACACCAAGATGAAATGCATGGGCTGAGCCAAATTGATCCAAACCCTTCAGCTTTCAGGAGCAAATTCAATGTGTGTGTGCCAATATTGTGATATGGCAGCCGAAAGACCAAAGCTAAGTTGATCTGTGACTGTCCTGAGAGAGGCATTGTGTCTAGGACTAGGAAAAAGATAATTGTCTTCTTTGAGTTGGTCAATCCACATTTGGAGTATCATGTCCCTTTCTGGATACCACATTTTAGGGAGGGCATTGATAATCTGGGGAGCATGAAGAGGAAAGTGACCAGAATGGTGAAATGTCTCAGGATTATGGAATATTAAGAGCAACTGAGAGTAAAACCATGAGAACAATTTATACAATAACAACATTATAAAGACAAACACCTTTGAAAGACTCAAGAACCCTTCTCAATACAATGACCAACAATGATTCCAGAAGACCAATGATGAAACATGCTGTCCATCCTAACAGATACACGATGGACTCAAGCTGTAAAATGAGACATAATTTTGGAAATAGTCAACGTGGAAATTTGCTTTACTTATATAAACTCTAATTACAAGGGTTTGTTTTCAATAAGAGAGAAGATAAAAATAATGGAAGAAGATGGAAGATAGAAGAAGATAAAGATAATGCATTTCTAATTGAATGAAAAAAGTAAAATAAAATCAAAGTTTAAAAAAATGAGGTAAAGAAACTGAACATGTTCAAGCAAAAGAGAAGGGCCATGGCAAATACCTTCAAGGACTTGAGGGACTGTTATGACTTAGAAAAAGGATTTGACATGAGTTTTGCTTGCTCCTAGAGGGCAGAATGATATCAAAAGGTGGAGAAGCAAATTTAGTCTTACCACAAGAGAAATTTTCTTTCTTTCTTTCAATTAGAATTGTGCAGAAACAGAATGGCCTCCCCTTGAAGGTAGTGGGTTCCTCCTCACTGGAGGCCTTCAAGGGAACCCTGCATGACTTCTTCCTGAACATGTAGAGAGGATTCTTGTTCAGGTGTGGGTTGGATGAGATAACCTCTGAGGGCCTCTTATAATTCTGAGATCTTTTGATTATGTGCCTCAAATGTTGACAGAAAGGCAGTTTTTCCATTAGATTATGACAAACAAACCCATATCTACTGATGCAAAAACAATTCCAAACAATGATAATAACATCAATAATAATAAAATAATATTTATATCATATTTTAAGGTTTGTCAAGCACTTTGAATATCTTATCTCATTTGATGCTCATAAGAACTCTGTGAAGAAGATGCCATTTCCCCTCCCCCCCCCCCATTTTGCCAATAAGGAAACTTTGTCTGAGAAAGGTTGTGACTTGCCCATGGTCATATAGTGGTAAGTGTCTGAGGTAGGATTCAAACTCATGTCTTCCTGATTCCAAAACCAGCACTCTAGCCACTATACTACCTAGCAGCCTCCTATTGCATAGATAGATAGAAATAGATAGAAACAGACTAGATAGGTAGGTAGATAGATTGAGATTTGCATTATACACATTATATATACATGTTATATACACATTATCAATAAGGTTAATAGTGAAATAGATATTGATATATTCTTCCCTATTGATAATTATTTATATAGTAATATCATTTTTGTATGCAAAGGCCAGTATTCACAATCTTTTTGGTGTTGTATATTTCCCGACTGGTATTTTTTGTGGTACTTCTTATGTATAAGCTGGCAATATATCATACCCTACCTGTAGTTTCTCTCTGTTGCTGATCTGGACCATTCACAATTTTGGCTCTTTAGATATTATTGTGTTTCATGGCTTGTAGCCTTAGAGAATCACTGAAAGAATATCATAAAATTATAGCAGCTTAATGTGTATGTGTGTGTGTGTGTGTGTGTGTGTGTGTGTGTGTGATAGATATGTGTTCTAGAGAACATAAGAAGAAGTCATGGTCCCCACCCAACAGTTATCAGAGTTTCTGTAAACACTTTTATAAATGAGTAAAGGCATTCAAATCTAAAATCATATTAAAGGATGCTTGAGGTCGGTGGATGGGGAAGGGAGAGGCTGAACAGATAGAGATCTGGAAAAGGGAAAAAAGAAGCTAGAATTTTAAAAGTGACTTAAAAGCAATTGCACATGGAGAGTTCAGCTTCCCATCTTCAAGAACATGTCTGTAGTATGGTATTAATTTTTTTCTTTCTACAATTAATTCTGAATAACTTCCTTTTGCAACCAGCTTTGAAGTCCTGTGCACACCTGTGTAGATTTTAAAGAAGGGAAGGCAAGTCTTCCACACCCAAACCCTGAATTCACAATGCAACTTGTCAGGTAAGATATGCCCTCCAGCATCTTGTTTTAATGCTAAAACCATGACTGATATAATCTCTTGAAATTGTTAACCCTTGCCCAGTTTTAGCACCTACTCCCTGTGCTGGAGAAACAGAAGGCACTAGTCCTTGGAAACTACAGCTCTGATGTTTCAGAAATGTCAGTGTGCTGATCTGGGTGGACGGTTCTCTCAGGAAGAAGTTCTCAGCACACCTAGATGGATCACTGTTGAAATGGCCCTTCCCCACTCTCTCAAGTGCAAGATATGATGGTGAGATAGACTTACTTTATTCTGGTTGTTCTCCGTCTCATCTCCTGCAGCCTCTCTCCAAATAACTTTTTGTTAGGACCATCTGAGGATAAGAAATGGGGGAGGGAGGATTTCTTCATCCAAAACCAAGCTGATGAGCCATTTCTTGACTTTCTTCAGTAGAATCACTTACCCTTACACTGTTCTGTACATTAATTCTGTTTAGGAATACCACCAAACTTTCCTTCTGTGTGAGAGAATATGGGGAAACAAGCTCTTTAGAGTAGAGATCAACTACTATATATAACCATATTGGTCCTGACCATTAAAATATAAAACTGTTCCTTCCAGGTGTTGGTTTCTTTTTTTAGTCGCCAGGCTTTTCCATTAGACCCAAAGTTCTTAATCCTTTTTGCATCATGGATCTCTTTGGTAGTATGGTGAAATCTATGAACCATTTCTCAGAATAATTTTTAAAAATATAAAATAAAATATTACAATGGATAACAATTATTGTTTTACATTATATTGAAATACAATACTCAGATTTTTTTAAAAAAATGTCATGGATCCATAGTTAAAAGAACTTGTGCTCTAAAACGTGTGGATTTAATTATTCGTAGACTTTTTGAGTTGGAAGCAACTTTATAGATTATGGTTCTTTTATCTAGGCCACCTATGTCAACTTTCCATGTCAAGGCCAAGTTAATGTCTTTAGGTTAGGATCTACCCCTAACTCCAGTTCCATAATTATCACTCCAAGCAAGGTAACCTATTTTCCATCCCACTAACATGGTTTACCTACTCTCACCTGCAAACTTCAGGTTGGCCATAGGTTTAACTCCAAAATATATACTAGAATTTCTCTCTGAAGTGTTACCTTGATTTCAAAGTTTCTTTGTGTGTTTTGACAGCAGCATTGTCACATGTATTCTTGCCCTCTAGTACCTGCAGATTCTTTGGTTTTGGGGTTTTTTTGATCCTCTACCTTGCTTTGACCTCAGCTACCTATGTATGCCTGGGAAGACCGAGCATAAGGGACAAGGTAAGAAGCTGGCATCTAGACAAAGCCAGGAAACCTGGATGAGAGCAATAAGTATTGAATTAGAAACTCAGGTAACCAGTAGTTCAGATAGCAAAGTGGTGCAGTGGATAGATTTATGGACCTGGAGTCAGGAAGAACTGAGTCAAATCTGACCTCAGACACTAGCTCTATGACCCTAGTCAAGTCACTTAACCTTTGCTTCAATCTGCCTCAGCTTCCTCATCTATAAAATGGGGATTATAATAATATCTTCTTCCCAGGGTTGTTGTGAGGATCAAATGAGACATTTGTAATATTATCTTATTTAATAATATTTGCAAACCTTAAAGTGCTATATAACTGCTAGCTATTATTCACAGAGGGTCAGCAAAGTAATCTGGGTAACAAACACAGAATGCCGACTAGGAGACCTTGATTCTGAGCCAAGCTCCTGTCCTGGCCAGGAAGCCTCTTATACAAATCCAAATGTTTAGTCAGGCTAGAGCCTGAAGGGAGAAGCAAGAAAATGGTTGCATCTGGCTAAGAGGAGGGTGTAGGTGGGGAACAAGGAAAGATACCTGCTTCCCAACTGATTGGCTTTTGAATTTCTGCTTCACCTTGGTGTCTACAACTTGTGAACCCCACCCTCCCCTATTTGATTGCTTGCTGGATTTTTAATGAGTCCCTCACTTTTATCTATGTCTCAGGAGAATTATCTGATTTCTCACTCTGCTCTTTTTATGAGCTTTTGGGCATTCCAGTGGGTCTAGCCCCTACTTTGTGTTCCCAATCTTGAGTTAGTTTTATTGGTTCCAGCAACACCCACAATCTGTAATAGGAGTAATTTATTTTGAGCTGAAAGGAATATTAAAAGTCATCAAGTTCACCCCTCTCATAGGGGTCACACAGCTAATAAGGGTCTTCCTGACTTCAAGGCCAGAGATCTACCACACCACTTTGCCTCTCAAGAAAGAGGTCACCTAGCATAACTTTGGAGTATTATAGAAGAGGAAACCAAAGTCCAGCAAGATCAAGGGACTTGTCCAAAGTTATACAACTACTTAGTGCGAAAGTTGAAATTTGCAACTAGGGCTCTTAATTCTTTTCTATTCCTTTCCATAGATAAGACTTCTATCTGCATAAGCACTGAGTATAATAATAGAAAGTACATTGGACTAGAAGTAAGTCATCCTGGCTCTGCCATTAACCAGTCCTCTGATCTTGGCATCTCTTAGCCCTCTGGGCCATAGCTTCTTCCATAAAGCAAGAGACTACCTCAGAGGTTCCTAAACTTTTTTTGTGTCATGGACTCCTTCTTAGAGTTGTGTTTTTAAATGTATAAAACAAAATACATTAGATGACAAAGGAAACCAATTATATTAAAATAAAGCCTTCCCCCTACCCCCATTCCAGTAAATGGACCCATCCGGGGTCCGTAGACCTCAAGTTAAGAACCTCTGGACGAGATGATCCTTAAGGTCCTTCCACCACTAAAATGCTTTATCAATGGTGTTCCTGGACTGAAGTATTCTATTTTCTTCTCTCTTGTCTCTCTATCCCTCTCTCTCTCTCTCTCTCTCTCTCTCTCTCATTCTCCCTCTCTCTATCTTAGGCCTTTCTCACCTGCTGCTCTCCTAGCCCTTCTACTCTTGATCAGCCCATATCTCTCTGGGTTTCTTTTCTCCCTTTTTAGTCTTAAAAAAGTTTCTTTCATTATTTTATTTTATTTTTTGAAGAAACTCTCTTTGCTCTTTATGACTCTGCCTCCCAGCTAGTTCCAGTCCCCTTTGCCCCTTTTCAGAGGAGCATTAGCATGTTAAAGGCAATCCCCACATGGCTCTTCTAGGAGGTCTTCTACTTAGATTCACAACTAGTTTGAGGGTATGGGAATGGGGAGAGGGATTTTTACCACACAAGGCTGAGTACCAATAGCTTCATGTGCTAAGAATTAGGGCACTTACTGTAGAATTCAGTAGGAGCCAATTGTTATTTTTAATTAGATTTTTTAAAAGACAATATTCTGGAGAATTGTATTGAAATTCTCATCACTTGATTAAGCAGACCCTCTTGGACTAAAACCCCTACTGGACATGTTCTCTCATTCCTTAACTCCCTCTCATAGAAATTTTAAAAAGGGATGAGACAAGAAGTCTGACAGAGTGGTACCTATTTTCATTCTCAAAAGAAGACAGGCAAGACAACAGGGAGGCTGAATTGATTCCAATATCTTCCAACAAAATGATCATATCGGGGCAGCTAGGTGGCACAGTGAGTAGAGTGTTGGCCCTGGAGTCAAAAGGACCTGAGTTTGGATCTGGCCTCAGACACTTAACGCACACACAAACAAAAACCTAGCCGTGTGACCTTGGGCAACTTACTTAACCCCAATTGCCCTCCAAAAAAGCAAAAAAAAAAAAAAAAACCCCAACAAAACAAAATGATCGTATTTTCCAAATTCTTTGGTATCTCTTCTCTGGTATTCTTTTCCTCAGTGTTACACAGAGGTTAATGACCATCTATCTATTCCCTCTTCTTCTTCTTCTTCTTCTTCTTCTTTTTTTTTTTTTGCTTTTTGGAGGGGGAAGGCAGGGCAATTGGGGTTAAGTGACTTGTACAAGGTCACATGGCTAGTAAGTGTTAAGTGTCTAAGGACGCTTTTGAACTCAGGTCCTCCTGACTCCAGGGCTGATGCTCTAGTCATTGTGCCACCTAGCCTCCCCCTATTCATTCTTTCAATATGTATTTGAGTATCAACAATATACACATAGCTGGGGTGGGAAAAGAGGCCTTACAACACACTGCTGACTTCAAGGATCTTAGAGAAATCCTTTAATGTATGATACTGCTAGACCTCAGATTATGTTATAAGGCAGGAATCAACAAAACCATTTTTATACTGATTAAAAAAAAGAGAAAAGCAGATCAATGGAATAGATTAAATAAAGAAGAAACAGAAATAATTGAACTCAATAACCCAGTGTTTGACAAATCTGGAAACATATATTATTTAAGAAAGAACTCCCCCATCTGATAAAAAAAACTGCTGGGAAAAATAGAAAGCAGTCTGGAAAAAATTAGGCCTAGACCAACATCTTACACCACATTCTACAATAAATTCAGAATGTATATGTGACCTGAATGTTAAAGACAATATTATAAAAATATTAGAAGAAAAACAGATCACATACCTTTCATAGCTGTGGTTAAGAGGTACATTCTAAGCCCCCCCAAAAGTCTAAAGGCATTTACAAAAGATGAAATAAATCATTTTATGAAATTGAAAAGGTTTTGCAGCTACAAAATTAATGTGTCTGGGATAAGAAAGGAAAGACTAGACTACAAAGAAATCTTTTTTTAAACCAATATCTCTGATAAGGATTTGGAATCTAGAATATAAAGATAACTAACAAAAAGATATCCATTCAAAAATCATTTCCCAATAGTCAGAAGATAAGTTCCTAATAAGATAAATTAATGAACATTAAAACATTGTTTCATTTCATACCCAGAAAATTGACAAATATGACTAAAGAAGATAGTATTCAATGCTGGAGAGGTTGTAGAGAGGTGTACTGATACATTATTAGTGGACCTGAGAATAGGCACAACCATTCTGGAAAGCAATTTGTACTTATGCAAATTAAATAGCTAAAATACACGTGACCTTTTGACCAAAGAATCCAATGCTAGGCATGTACCACAAGGAGTTCAATGACAAAAAGAAAAACTCCACATACACCAAAATATTTATAGCAGCTTTTTTTTGGTGGGGGGGTGGAATTGTGGTATATAAGAACTGGAAACTATATAGATGACTGTCAGAGAATGGCTAAACCAATTGTGGTATATGAAGGCAATGGAATATTATTGTTGTGCAAAAAAAAATAACAACCACAATCATACAAAGAAGCATGGAAAATTTACATGAATGGATGCGAAACAAATAAGCAGAACCAGGGAAATAATGTACACAATTACTACAACAATGAAAATGGAAACAGCATCAACCACAAAATGATTGAAATTAAATGTTGCAAAATCATAAAGGACAAGATTGACCCTAGAGAAAAAACATGAGAAGAAGCTTCCCATTACTACTTTACAGAGAACAGGTTTTAGGGTGTGGAACATAACATAATTTCAGATTTTTTTCAAGATGTTGATTAGTTTTGGTGGCTAGGTGGCGCAGTGAATAGAGCACCAGCCCTGGAGTCAGGAAGACCTGGGTTCAGATTGGGCCTCAGACACTTAACACACACACAAAAAAATCCTTAGCCATGTGACCTTGGGCAAGTCAGCCTCAATTGCCCTCCCCCAAAAAAAGCAAAAAAAAAAAATGTTGATTAGTTTTGTTGCATTTTTTTTCTCTTCTTCCCTTTTTTTTTTTTTAAATTATTTTAACAATTGTGTTTTACAAGGGATGACTGGGGGGCGGAAAGGGGGAAAGGTCTTCAGTTCTCCTGCAGGCAGCTGGCTAACAATATGTATAAATATAGAGCAGGTTTATTTAAAATCATATAAAGAACAGAAAAGCCAGGTATCAAGGGAACAGTTATAGGTCATCTCCTGGTGAGTACCATTCCTTCCTCCTCTCCCAGAAGCTCATTCGAAGTCCCCACAAAACACATGGCAAAAATTAGTTAAGTCCTTATCTCATGCACTACTCTCCTGGGTCTTGGGGTCAGTCCAATGTCAATTGCCCTCCTTCTTCTTTCCAAGGTCTGTGTGCCACCTAATTTCAGCATCATCCCTCAATCTGCAGCCCTGACTCAGCTGTCAGCACTGCCATCCCAAGGTACTCTGTAAGACATCACCAGACCATACTGACTCCTGCATCTCTCAGGTAAACTCTAGAATTTCTCTGGCTTAATCTAAACCACAGCTCCTTAATTCTCCTGGCCCTGAGATTCAAAAAGAATCTTCTTCTTCCTCAGGGCTGTCTCTTTCTCCTAGAAACTTCTGCTCACAGCTTTTGAATATGTGCCCTATGATATGCGTATAGAAAGGAAAGAACCAGAGGTACTCATACCCCTCAATGTAATATTAGCCCTCTGGCCTTGTCCACCACAGAAGAGTTTGTGACATACTACCCAGACACCACAGTAGATTATCTGCATATAAGCAAACACACTACACATAAGGTGTTCAGCTTATGTATGTAGAATTATACATGAAAGAGGCCTAGTTCTTAGTGGAATGTTGGTTTCATGTACCAGTTCCCAGGCTTTGGAAGGGAAAAAAGGCTTTCCTCTAATACTCCTGGATTCCCCAAAGCAGCCAGACTTCACTGAGCAGCCTCCTTGCTGTTCTGGGTAATTGTTTCCATCTTTGGGGCAATTGAGACTGACTGGCCTAGAGTAGCTGTTGCAGATTCAGGAAACACTATGACTGAAAAGCTCTAGCTGCCCTTTCTTTCCATTCTTTCCCCAACCTAGGCCATGACTTTTAAAGGGTTGTTCAGTTCCCGTAATAAAGAAGTGGGTCACTCATCATAAAGGATAATTTTCCTTCTGTAGTTTCTGAATTCATTTTTCTTTTCTGTGAAGGGATGAATTTACTTCAGTTAATTATTTTTGAGAACCTCCGTTAGTAAAATGAATTAATCCGAATCTTTCCCCCCAGCAGAGCTTGAGGTGTGAGGCATTATCAATCATTAACCCTCCAGGCAGAGTAAATCCCTATGGACTTGGAGAATGTTTGCACTGCTCAGTCCTAGGAGTTCACCCTGAAGCATCAGGCTGGTTCAGTTATACAAGACAGAGGATTATTTTCTAGGGGCAGGCACTACTTGTTAATCACATTGTTCATGGTAAGATTTTTAATTATGTTCATAATGATCAAATATCTAGTGCTGATCCAATCTTGCATGACTTGATACTAAGGTGTGTGTGTGTGTTTATTGTAAGATCTATCTCTCTGTCTACAGATATATACACATATATATATACATACACATATACATACATACATATATATATATATATATTTCTATATATAAAAGATGGGTTGATCTGATGGCAAGAACAAGGAATGAACAATGGACAGCCTGTGTACTTAACTGATGTCCAGGCAATGTCAAGAGAGTTTGAGGAAAGCACATTGGGTGCCCCCTTCCTTTTTTTTTTATATCATGAATTCCTAAGGGGAGGCCTACAGACCTCAGAATAATTTTAAAATAATCATAACTGAAGGAAATATTAAATTTTAGTTAGAAGTTAGTAAAAATTAAAATGTAATTCCCCCAGTCCAAGTTCATGGGCCCCTAAAAATCCATTTGCACACCTCTTAGTGGTCTGTGGATCTTAGGATAAAAAGCTGTGATTCAAGGAAAGATGTAGACAAAAGTAGCAAAGGATGGGCCAGGGATGGTATGGTTGGGATCTGTACCATTAGAGGAAGAGCTCACAGCAAGGAGGTCGCAGCTATATCAAAGTATTGGGAGTATTGAAATACCGTATCTCACGGCATAATTGTCACACCCTGTTTTTCAGCCCATAAATTGGTTTGTAATCTTTTATCACGTATTTGTCACATGGTATAATTCTGTTTGTCACCCTGCTTAAAAGGTAAACAGAGGAGCGATGTATTTTCCAGTGGCATATATGTATATATATATATATATATATATGCATTTAGCTCTTGCATATTGCAAGCCAAGAGCCTAGAATTCTCAGCATTGTCAGTCTGTTTCCAAAAGTGGACTTGTATGGCTTGTTTCAATTGCTACAGTACTAATAGTATTGTCACTCAACCCAATGAAGAGCTGTAAGTGCAAGGGGAGTGGGTGAGCAGGCCAAGCTGATATGAATAAGTTGCGTGGCATGGTAAGACTTGCATCTTCCCAATTTTAACATATATTCACGAGTATTCCGTGTATCCTAATCTTGCACCAAAGACAGTTTAGTAATAAGTGATTTTTAAGTAATAGCAGCATTTGAAAAAAAAAAGCTTCACATAATGGTCACTTTTGTGTAAAAAAAAGCCTGGCATAAAATCTGCAATTATTATGCAGCAAAATACGGTATTTTATAATAATCCTGAAACATAATCAGATCCACTAGTCTCTAAACTGCAAAATAAATAATGTGCTGGTAACCACAAGTGAATATAGCTTCCAAAAGCACCCAGTTTAAAAGTAAATTAACATTGTTTGCTAAAAAATACTAGTAGATAACAATCTAAATCTTACACTTGGAAATTTAGGTGACATATATATATATATATATATATATATATATATATATATATATATATATATATATATATGTATGTATATACAGTCTGTCTGAATTCTTGGCAAGCTATAGTGTTATCTCCAGAAGAGAAGTGACTCAGAACTTTCCTAACCAAATTCTGATTCATTACTTCCCCATTCTGTGGCAAAGGAACCCCCCCAAATTCAGAATCTCCCTGAGCAACCCAACCCTACCTATCCCTAGCCTTCTGTGCAAAAATCAAACTTTTCCCCCAGTTGCTATATCATAGACTTCCACTACTGAAACAAACTCTTTTGAAGGCATTCCTCTTCCTAGATGATGCCCTGAAAGTTTCCCAGGGCTTGGTATCTAAATTTAGAGAAAAGAAAAATGAACTCACAGGGGTTTTTGGTCAGTCTGGAAGAGCCTCTGAGAAGTATGAGTTTGGGGGGTAAGAAAGTGACCAGAGCTAAAATGAACAATTCTGATTTTGCTTCAGCTGATTTTACTTGCTGGGTTATCTCTGAGGGGGAGTCAACTTCCCTAAGACAAAATTACACTTTAACTCAATATAGTAATAATAGCTAGTGTATACCTATAACTTTAAAGTTTCAAAACTTTATAGCTATCATCTCATTTAATTCTCACAACAACCCTGGAAGGTGCTATTATTATTCCCATTTTACATTTGAGGAAACTGAGGCAGACAGTAGTAAAGTGACTTGCCTAGGGTCACATGGCTAGTAAGCATGTGAGGACAGATTTAAACGCTGGACTTCCTAACTTCAAGTCCAACTCCTAACCATTACCTATCTCTATCTTCTGAGCCACCTCTTGGTCATGCATTATCCAATGAGCTATACTTGGTAGATTATATCAAAGTTAGTGATGGGCTCTGATGTGATACCATTTCTCATTGGTGTAATAGTTTGAGTTCCAGTCCACGGATACTCACTTATATACCACTGTTGTTTGTCCTCCATTTTTGAAGAGGACCAATGACATCACTGGGTGACGTCTTGATTTGCACATGAATTGGATATAAGTGAGGAGAGGAGTACAAAATTGTCAGCCTCACTCTCTCCTCTGCAGTCACTCAAGTCCAGTGGCAAAACAAAAGTCAAGATGACCAGCGATGGCCCGAGATGCAGTGGATGACTTTGGCTCCTTGGATGTCTAACCAAGCTCTAAGTGTTCCACAGTGCCTGCTTCAGCTGCCTTCATTGCTATTGGGACCAATTGTTTTCACCAGTCCATTCCCCCAGGGGAAGTCTTCAAAGACTTGGAGTAGACATCCCCCTGACTCACAGATATACCCTCAACCTGGTTTAGCCCATCTGCCAAGACAGTTTTATTGGGGTGTGGTCACTACACATGGAGCCACAGATGAGAGTTATATGCCATACAGTTGTGAGAGAAGAATACATTTCTTTCATTTTGGCGATTGGATTGAAAAAGATACAGAATTCCTAAAGGGCAGTTTCCCCTTAGTTATTTTTAAATTTCATGAGTGGTGGAAAAAATATTTCATTTTTGTTTCCAAACCCATCTATCATAATTTTTAAGTTAATTTTTAAAATGCTTTTTTGGAGGGGGAAGGCAGGGCAATTGGGGTTAAATGACTTGCCCAAGGTCACATGGCTAGTAAGTGTTAAGTGTCTGAGGCTGGATTTGAACTCAGGTCCTCCTGACTCCAGGGCCATGCTCTATTCACTGTGCCACCTAGCTGCCCCTATCAAATATTTTAAAAGACAGGGTTATTCTGTGGACTTTATTATGGCCAATTATCAACATTATTTGGTATAGTGACTCTTTTCTAAATCCCAAATGTTGCTTGACTAACAGAAATCATCTTGTAAACTCATTAACCTCTCTCTTATGTGGTTGATTGGGAGGAGATATCTGATCCAAAATCTGGGCTCAATTTCTGCACATACCGGCACATACATGTGCCATGTCCAAGTTACTTAACCCCTCACTATCCCAGGGAACTCTCTAAGATTATAAAGTACAAAAGAGTTCCCATCTGTATTAGTGGAGAGAGAACTCTATACATTAGTGAAATCACAGGTCTAACTTCCCACCCCCCTCACAAATGTTTCTGAACACATGGCATAGTGGATCTGCTTGGTACACAATTTTCTTTCTTTTTTTCTTTATACCACAAAATTTATTTAGTTTTATTCCTCCTTCATAATTTAATTCTTTAAAAAAATTCTGACCAGTGCAATGACCAATCAGGATTCCAGAAGACATGCTTAAGTACACTTCCTACTTTACTAGAAGTAACTAAATGCAGGTAGAGAATGAGACAGGTATTTACAGACACCATCAATACAACCCAAACTAATTTTGTTTGAATATACTTGTTTGTTACAAAGAAGGATGAGTAGATGTTGGGGATGAAGTGAGCAATAATGATAAGAATGCAAGAAAAAAAAAGAAGAAGGAAAGAGCTTCAATAAAATATGCTAAAAATGCACAAAAGAGAGCAGAAGGAAATTGATTAGGGGATATCAACCAGAAGGGCAATGTTGGTACTGCTAGGTTAAAATTCACATATGCTTTTTTTTTAAAGTGTATATGGTAGATTCACCATTTCAAATTCCTTTTTTCTGTCCTTTGCATATGGAAATATTCATGTTTGTCAATGACTGTTGGTAATAATTTTAAAATTTTCTTTAAGAACTTAAAAGATTCAGAAAAAGATACTTTCATTCTTTGTAGTATATTTTGCTTTGTGGATAGACCCTTTTCCTACTAGAAATCCAATATTTGTGAACCACATGCAGTGGAATAAGTTCCTGAGGCAGACTACAATCCTCTAGGATAGATGTCTGCAAAAATACCTTATGGGAAATCTGCCATGAACACCTTTCCTTACCTGGAGTAGCATACGTGTGCACTCTCTGACAATGGTTTGACACAACTTTTTACACCATTTGTTAATTTTTCAATCTCTTTACCCTCTTTCATGATTTGGACACATTTGAAAATATATCCTATTAAGATGACCATTTCATTAAATGTTGGGTATCCAATTCTTTTTCTTTGGTAGGCCACCATGCCCAAAGCCCCATCATTCTTCCCTTAGCTGAGTAATTAGTAATTCCACCATGTGCTTATGGATAAACAGAGGGAATTTGGAGCCAGAGATAATCAAGTGGCAAGATCAGATTTAATTTGACCTGGAGTGCTCCTCTTCCAGCACTCATAGCCTAACTTTGGTTTTAGCATAAGCCATAAAACAGTTCATTTCAGGCAAATTAAAATATCAAAGGGGTTACACACATTAGTGCAACCTGATGTAGATAAAGTCTGGGTAATTCAGGGTCGGGATCCTAAGCAAAGTTAAACATTAAACTCAACAAATATTAGCATGTAGGCTACTGTAGATGGTAGGCAAGGGGCCACTGGGGGCTGGCTATGCCACTATAACAGCTCTCCCGCCCTTCAGGTACTTCAAGCCCTTTGGAGCCATTGTTCTTCAATTATGGGTAATTACAAAGTATTTCTTTATAAATTCTCTATGTGTGGTTCCTCAATTACTTAGAATTGGCTTTAAGATTATGTCACCTAACCTGGGCAATTTGGTGAGCTGCAGTAAAGCAAATTAAAGGCCAAGTGAAAAGCTAGGACCAGCTCAAGCCTTCCCTTATCTTGCTACTAATTAGTTCGTAAACAGGTTTCATTGGAGCTGCTTATAAATTCCCAGGAGCCTAGACCACTTTTTGGTCTCAAGTTGAGTGCTTAAGACAGACTTGTCAACTATTCTAAGTCCCATGGGTTCCATTAATTTGCAAGACGATGGCTAACCAGGCCCCCCAGACCTTTGATGACCACAAAGTAACCCATTAAAGAAATAAGATATCTTATTTGTTGTATAATATATTATATTAATATAATAATGTAATATATATAATATTTTTTTTCTTTTTGGAAGGGGGAAAGCAGGGCAATTGAGGTGAAGTCACTTGCCCAAGGTCACACAGCTAGTAAGTGTTAAGTGTCTGAGGCTGGATTTGAACTCAGGTCCCCCTGACTCCAGGGCCTTCTGGAGTCTTCCAGCACTTCTATTCACTGTGCCACCTAGCCATCCTCTATATCTTAACTGGTAATAGGGTGGAAGAGTGGTCCTAGCTCTGTCACTATCTAGCAGTTTCAAATGTGGAGGATGAGGAAGAAGGAAATCCTGGGTTCAAAAATCATCTCACGCATTTACTAACTGTATGGCCCCTAGGCAAGCCATTTGACGTCTCAGAGGCTCAGTTCCTTTGAGGGAAAAGTAGGGGGTAATAGTAGCATCTATCATAAGAGGGATAAAAGAGATAATGTCTTTCAAACCATTCCAAGTCTTATTTCTTCATAATTTAGACAATAGCTCCCCCCATCCCAGTACTCTCTTCAGAAGACACCTCACCTCCTAATTCACTGAGAAAATAGGAACATTTGCCACTCGCTAGTATCTTGATATCATTCCCTACTGTCTGCTCCTTTACTCCAATCTCTGATGAAAATATGACCCCTTTCACCAAAGCCAGCCACTCTGTTATGCACTTGGTCTCTTTCCCTTTTTGTCTCCTTTTGAGAGATTGCCTCTTCTATTATCCCTTTTCTTTAGTCTTTAGTCTTCACTGGTTTCTTCTTTGCTGCCTAAGTTATTCTTACTGACTGGGCCTTATTCTCTCAAGTTGCTCTCCTCCCATTCACAGCAAAACCCAGTGGGAAAAAATCCCAACTATGTATGCTTATTGCCTCTACAGCTTCTCTTACTAACCTCTCAGCTCTGTAATTTGACTTCCACAGAGTTGACTAAGTGATATTCTTGATTCTTTTGATTTTGCTTGACTGATTCTTTTTTTTTTCTTTTTTTGGAGGGCAATTGGGGTTAAGTAACTTGCCCAAGGTCACACGGCTAGGTTTTTGTTTGTGTGTGCGTTAAGTGTCTGAGGCCGGATCCGAACTCAGGTCCTCCTGACTCCAGGGCCGACTCGCTACTCACTGCGCCACCTAGCCCCCCAAACTATTTTCTTTTTCTTTTTTCTTTTTTTTTTTTGGAGGGCAATTGGGGTTAAGTAACTAGCCCAAGGTCACATGGTTAGGTTTTTTTTTTGTTTGTGTTAAGTGTCTGGGGCAGGATCCGAACTCAGGTCCTTCTGACTCCAGGGCCAGCGCTTTACTCACTGCGCCACCTAGCCACCCCTTGACTGATTCTTAATGTCTCATAAAATCATTAGCTTCTATTTGCCCAATTCCAATTTTTAAAGAATTATTTTCTTCAGTGAGCTTTTGTACCTACTTTTCTATTTGGCCTATTCTACTTTTTAAGGAGTTGTTCTCTTCCATGGATATCTCCCCCCATGTGACCAATCCTATTTTTTAAAGAGTTGTTTTCTTCCGTTAATTTTTGTGCTTCCTTTTCTAAGTTGTTGACTCTTTTTTCATGATTCTATTGCCTAACTATCATTTCTTTTCCCAGTTTTCTTCTACATCTCTTATTTGATTTTTAAAATCCCTTCTGAGCTCTTCTAAGAGGACTTTTGGGACCTGAGACCAATTCATATTCCTCTTTGAGTTTGTAGTTTGATCTTCCCTGTCACCATAGTAGTCAGGGCTTTTTTCTGATTTTTGCTCATTTTCTAGCCTATTTCATGACTTTTAAAGTTGAACTCTGCTCCTGGGGTGCAGGGGACACTGTCCCAAGCTTCTTGTTCTGGGGGCCAGGGACATTGGGCAAGTCACTTACCCCCAATTGCCCTGCCCTCCCCCCCCGAACATTAGGGCCTCTGGGTCTGGCAGCTTACTCACTATGTTAGGGGGACCCAGCCTAGTTGCAGCTCTTGTGCCTCAGGGCTCCAGGGCTGGCATTTTGCCTGCTGCAATGAGGCTGGAGGCCTCACAGCTGGCCTGTTGTATCATTGGTACCACAGTTCTTGGTTGCTGAGCTGTGCTGTGGCTAAGAGCCTTTGGCTGGTTTATCTAGACACTGCTTGTGCTGGGCTGTGCACTTTTCACCCAAATGAAACAGATCTTTTCTGAAGTCCTTATAAATTATCACGTGCTGGGAAATTGTTTTATTCTGTCTTTTTGTGGGTTCTGTCACTCCAGAATTTGTTTGGATCCTTGATTTAATGTTGTTTCTATGAGAAACTAGGGGGAACTCAGGCAACTTCCTGGTTTTTCTCTGCCATCTTGGCTCTGCCTCTGACTAAGTGATATTCTTAAAATACGAGTCTGACCATATTGTTTCCCTGTTCAAGAAGCTCTATCAATTCCCTCTTTCTCTCAGACCAAACTCCTTTTTTGGGAATTTAAAGCTCCTGACTCTAGCTTACTTTTCTAGTCTTATTAAGTAGTACTCCCCTACATATACCCTTGTTCAGTCATGTCTGACTCCCTATGAACCCGTTTCAGTTTTTGTTTTGTTTTTAGCAAAGATACTAGAACAGTTTGCCTTTTCCTTCTCCAATTCATTTTATAATTGAGGAACCGAGGCAAACAGGATTAAGTGACTTGTCCAGGGTCACATAGCTAGTCTGAGGCCAGATTTGAACTCAGTGAACTCACCATGTCACCTAGCTTACCCTATGGTCCAGGCAAACTGGCCTTCTTACTGCTCCTCACAAAACAGAATTCCATCTCCCCAAACTTTGCCTTTGTTTGAACCACCAACAATCTTTGACATTTATTCCCCTTAGTCTACCTCTTTGAATTGTTAAAGCTTAGCTCAAGTACAACACCTACAAGTGTCCTTTCCTGATTCCCCTCCCCCACAACTGCTAGTGTTCTCTCCCTGAAATTATTTGTATTGATTTTGTATATACTCAAATGTGTATGTTATTTCCTCAAATAGAGAGTCATTTCTTTGAAGGCAAAGATTTTCATTTTGTTTTTCTTTGCAACCCCAACTAGAGAAGTACCTGACAATAAGAGCCATTCAATAAATGCTTGTAAATTGATGGATTGCTTGAAAGTTCTATAGAAATTTCATCTTTTATTATTGGACAAGTCATGGTTTCATTACGTCAAATGTTCCTCCTCTCTAAAATGAGAGGCTTGGTGTAAGAAATTCTGAAGACTTCTCCAGCTTGCTAAACACTGACATCCCAGGGAAGCTCAAAACCCCCTGAGTCACCCAGTCAGAGTAAGGCCAGTAAGAAATCCCCTTTCACAAGGCTGGGGAGTTTGAATATCAGCTAGCCACCAATTCCCCAGGTGTCTTTTGTCTCTCACCAGCATGAATCAGCACCAGTTCCCAGGTTCTGGTTCCTCACTCCCTTTCCCCAAGGCCTAGTCCTTCTAGCCCCAATTAAAAACCTTGTAAAAACCCATTAAACTTTGTTGTTTTATGTGAGGCTATTCCATTCCCTTGGGGGTCCCAGTGAAGAGCCCAATTCTACTTGAGGGCCCAGCAGACCTAACCAGTTTCCATCATCTTATTTTGTGAAAATCTCCGCCTCAATACAGTGGCCTTGCTTAACTATCTTAACATGGGATCTCCATGTTTCCTTGTACTGGACCTTAGCATTCCAAGTCTTTCTGAGTCTGTATTAAGACAGTCGGAATAGAAGATTCTTAAGATATCTTTCTTAAGCCTATGGCCTATGAGAGTATATACAAAAAAAAAAAAAAAGAAATAATAGAAAGAAATTCTTATCACTTTGTCATAAAGGGACTTTTTAGCTATCTAATCTAGAGTTTCCAAGTATTGGATTATAAACTCCATGAAGGCAGGGACTGAATGTCTGGGTCTTATCTAAATGTTAAACCCTTTTGATGGTTTAGTAAAGAAGGAACTTAATATATATTTTGTTCAATTGAAATTTATTGAACTGAAATGGGTTCCCAAACTTTTGGGAAGTCATAGGAACTTAAGCAAAAATGTATTACAGAGTAGTGATCAGATATTTTAATAATCTATCACTCATATATTTGGAAGATGGGAATGAAGTTATATTTATACCTGCATGGATATAATAGCCTATGTTAAAGTGAGTCCGAAATAATCATAGGGATAATAAAAATAACAAATATGGATGTAATAATACTCATGATGGTATGTAGGTAACTGCAAATTCTTGGAGGTAAGGTAAGTACAGGACAAGCTGGGGCAGGTCCTTCTGAGGTAGAAAGTCTTTGAGTACTGTTCTATGACTGTACCAAAGGTCTGGCTTAGCTAAGGCCAGAGAATCTTAGCCTGAGAAAGGTCTCCCTGTGGTGATTTCCAACCCCCTATAGTAGCTCTCAGACAATCTACTATTTGAAGGAACTGTGATTTCATATGTGTGGGTTATTTCCTCTTTTGATACTCAAGTCCCAGCACTTAACACAATGACTAACACAACACATAGTGGGTGCTTAATATTTATTGACTGGCTAACTGATGTCGAAACCCCTTGACAGTTAGGCATTGGGGTAATAAATTTGGGGAAAGACAGGAGGCTGTCATAAAGTTTTTCTATTCTTTGTATTCCTTATCTAATTCTCGGTCAGATGAAAGGAACAAATTCTCTTCCCACAGACAACAATAATTGTATTGTTCATCATTGTTTATGATTCCTATATCTAGAACTAGTGAGATTCTCACGAGAAGCTTTTTCTTGGGGATCATCTGCAGCACATCCTAGGTATTTAATAAGTGTTTGTTTATTAGAATAGAATCTTTGATTGTATCAGGGAGCAAATGCACTCACTACAGAGTGAAGATAAGAATATAAAAGGAAGGAAATTTGTGAGAAATGTCATCTCACATATGAAGAAAACAAAATCCGGTAATTTCACAAAACACCTAAAGTTTAATTCTACTTGGAAAATAATCCCCCATTTTCCTCAGGGGTTCTGCAGATCACAATCAGAAATGTCCTAATTTGGGGCGGCTAGGTGGCGCAGTGAGTAGAGCGCTGGCCCTGGAGTCAGAAGGACCTGAGTTCGGATCCGGCCTCAGACACTTAACCCACACAAACAAAAACCTAGCCGTGTGACCTTGGGCAAGTTACTTAACCCCAATTGCCCTAAAAGGGGCGGCTAGGCGGCTCAGTGAGTAAGAGCACTGGCCTCAGAGTTGGGATGACCCGAGATCAAATCCGGCCTCAGCAAATGAGCACCCACACATAAATAATGACTAGCCGTGTAACCTTGAGCAAGTTACTTAACCCCAATTGCTTAAAAAAAGAAAAAGAAATGTCCTAATTTAAGTATTTCCCCCCCAACAAAACAAAGATTAAGCCATCTGAGGCACAGAATAAAAGCATCTTGTTCTAAAACATCCACCCCCGTCCCCATCCCCTCAAACCCCCCTGCCCCCAAACAGGGCATGTAGTAGAGTGGAGGGTCAGAAGACCTGGATTGAGATTTTGTCTCTGAGGCTTGCTGACCTCTGACCTTGGCCAGCCACAGGCCCTAGGCCTCATTTTCCTGATCTGTAAAGTGAGGGTTTGGGATTGCACAGCCTTAGATGTATGTCCACCTAGAGCGATGAAGGTCTGGAAAGAAGGTGATGGTAAATCAAGACTGGGGGTAGTTTGTTTCAGTGTTAGGTTAGAATTAGTAAATAATTTCCTTAATACTTCTTCCTGCAGCTTTCACCAACTGGGTGGAGATCAAGAGCAGCTGGCCGAACTATCTCCTTCCTAATAACCCTTCATATACCTGAAGACTATTATTAAGTTCCTCCCTCAGTCTTCTCCGCCTCAGGCTAAATAATCCTAGTTCTTTTAACCCTTTCTCATGGATCCTATTACTCAAACCTTTAATCATCTTTGTTGTGCTTTCCCCTCTGAACCCTCTCCAAGCTCTTCCCATCCCCCTAAACTATAGAAATAGGAATTGCATCGAATATTCTCATCACACTCCCTAGACAGAGGGTTATGCAGGGGATAGTGGGAATGTGGTGATTCCCCTTCCCCAGCCCTAACTGCATTAATTTCGTCCCAGTCAACACATCCGTCCCATAGGGTAGAACCCCCATTCATTCTTTTTTTCACCACACTCTTCAAGCTTCCCACATTCCTAGACTTCACATCCCTCAACCTAGAATCCAGAATCCTGAAACCTCTCTTGGAAATGCTATACTCTGGGGCAGATTCTGTGGTTTTGTACCTAATGTCCCCACATTCTGTAATTTAGATCCTTAGGTGGGTCTCTGGCTTGATGTTATAGACATTCTCTTCCTGTTTTCTCATCTTTTCTTCCATAAATCAACCCTAAATGATTCACCTAAAACAGAGCTTTCCTTTGCCTCTTTTAATATAACCGTATCAATGTGGCATGTGGCACATTTTTTCAGTTGTCATCACTGCTGGACCTGCTTTTCTAATTCAGATCTGGGCTCTACAACTTTCTGTCCACATGACCTCTACTTCAAGCTAATAAACCTCTCTGTATCTGAATTTCCACATCTATAAAATGGGGTTGGACTCAACTGACTTCTAAGGTCCCTACTAACTCTAAAACTATTTAAAATAGCAGGAGACCGTTACTATGTACAAGTATTGTTTGTTTTTCAAAAAGGGGTGAATTAGCATATATCATGATTTAGCCATCCCTTACCTACTAGAAATGGTCCTAGGTTTCCATACTACCCAAAGGATAGGCCTGATGGTGGGAGAATTACCTACTGGTTCCTACATGTTAGAGGCATAAATGTGTATATGTGTATAAATATCTCTCTCTATCTATATCTATATATAAATCTACATATAGATATAGATAGATATATAAAGAGAGAGAGACAAAGAGAAAGAGATGGGGGTGGGGAGCTTGTTTACAGATAGATGATCAATAGGTAGATAGATAATAGACAGACAGACAGACAGATAGATATTCCCATATCATTCTGACTGATTCCTAGGTACTTGGTGGTATACTCTAAGGCTAAGCCCTAGATCATTTTCCAGAATACCCATTCAAATCTCCAGCAACCTGTTTCCTTTTGTATTATAGGTTTTTCTCTATAAGTCTAGTAGATAGAAAAATGGTCTTGAATTCAGGCAGACCTGGGTTCAAATCCTTCGACTATCATGTGACCATGGGAAAATCACTTCACTTCAGTGCCTCAGGCAACTAAGACTGTGAGTTAGAGAAAAGTTGCCTTGGCAGAGGGAGAGGAGGGTTGTTACCAGGAGTTCTATATCCCATTGAAATTACAGATCTTACCCTTAAAAAAAAAAAAAGTTGTGCTATCCACCTCATAAGGTTATTGAAGAAAGTGCTTTTCAAGTTTTAAAAATCTTATATAAATATTAGTTGTTTTTATTATTAAATATCAGATGCTGGAAGGCATTTCTGTAGCCAAAATGATGGTCCATAAGAAGGCTGATCTGAGTGTAATCTGGGAGCTGTCTCTGGGCCTGTCATATTTAAATCATGTGAAATTGTAGACTTATTCATTCTGCAATGAAATGTAGCAACCTCTCCCTTCTAACATACCCTAGAGGGAGGGATGGGGTCTGGAGGGAGGGAAGGGATGAAATCATCTCTCCCTTTGGGGGCCTATGTAATATTTTGTTGGAAGCCAAGAGTGGGAGATATTATCAATCCAATTTACATTTTCAAAGCTCTTCCCTCCACCCCCTGAGGGCACCATTTGGAGTTAACACAACCTAGGAATAGCAATAAGTTCAAAAAGAACATACTTAACTTTCCCTTTGGGTTTCAGAACTGGTTTGACTTTCAATAGAACAGGAAAGGGAATACTAAGGAAATCAGGGACCATACATAAAGCAAATATAGGGGGTTAAAACATAAACTATAAACCTAATAGAGATAAATTATTCTGGGATTAACTGCAAAAGTGGCAAACTATAAGGAAGGAAAAGAAACAGGAATGCCACATGCCCAGGCAATAACATCAGAAAATATCTTGAGTGGTTACTTATATTCTGTAGAGTTCAAAATGATTTAGGCAGGCATGGCCTCTTTTTTCTCCAGGGGTTTATGTCTTAATAAAGAAATGGCAAAGTACTGAAATTGATCATGTTCTCTCTACTATCTTAACAAATCAGATGCTGGTACTTGGAGTCCTGAATGATTGGACTTTGATTTCTGTGTAACCCAGAAATAGCTGTGTTTGACTGTCCAGGGCTGGGCACTCCTATCGTACCCTCTGGCACATGGAGCCAGGAGGAGGAGTTCCTTATTGCCCAATGCCACTTCCAGACCCTCCCTCTTTCACCATCACTCAGCAATCTCTTCTTCTTTTGAGTTTGTTTGATCACATTGTCATCCTGTCCAGATTCTTTTTGCTGCCCTTCTTCAATGACTTTAGCCAAATGATACCCAGTTTCCCCTCTGCCTCACTCCTGCCACCATTGTTGGTCATTTCTAACATTCTGGTCTCATAGTTTATCCTCCTCCTTATATTTCAGAAGTTATGACCCCACTTTTCCTCACTCACTTGTAGGGGTGGCATCATGCCTCTAAATTATTCCATTGCTATGACACTGAACTCTGAAACTGCCCAGTTTTTATCACAGTCACCTGTGAACCTCCACCACCACTACCTTGCATCTTGTGGAACTGCTCTTCATTTTCATCTTTGGCTCTTTGACCCCTCCTTGTTCTGCCACCACAATATGATGTCAGACCCTTCCATTCCAAACCTTGACCCACTCATTGGTAAACATTTCAATAGGTACTATTCTCTACCCTTGAATCCCTTCCTGTCTCCTCTGTGAGATTGCCCCTTCTATCACCTGCTCTTTCCCTAATTTTCATTTTCTATCTGTCCACCTATTTATTCTTGCAAATATGTCCAAATATCCTCCATTCTGAAACTTTCCCTTAGTGCCACCATCCCCTCAAGCGATTGTCCTCAAGCTATCACCCCCCTTTCGCAGCCAAACTTAGAAAATATTGTACTCATTGTCTCCACTTTTTTTACAATCCACTCTTGTCTCATCTACTTACAATCTTGTTTCCAAACTCACCACTCAACTGAAATTGCTCTCTTAAAGTTTATCAATAATCTCCTAATTTCCAAATGTAATGATCTTCTCTCAGGCTTTAACCTGTTTCCCCCTGGAAATCTGAAGATCTTCCCTGCCCCTTGGCCCCTTGATAGGCTTAAGTGAATCTGAGAACCTTCCCTGATTTGAAAACATACACTTCCCCCTAATAGGCTGAATGTGGTCACATGGAGCCTGTGGTGGGAGGCTTGCTTTTCGGGAATTCCCACATCTTGTTACTTTGTGATTGGGCAGTGGGTCAAGAGGGTTGTGACATTCTCTGACCCAGGAGAAGGCTATATATACCCTGATGTGAGGTTTTGCTTTGGGGCTCTCTTTGGGAAGAGTTGTGTGATTTGGCCAGATGAGACTCTGGGCAGCTGTTTTAAGTCCTCCCCCCACTTTTACCCATATGATGCTTCCCTCTCTGGTAACTGACTAGGTATGGATGTAATGGTCAGACAGCTAGAAGCCCTGTCTGCATAATTGTGTTATTTTCTGTTGTAACTTCTATTTGTATTTTCTGAAGTTCAGGGTGCTGACTTTTCCCCCTGAACTAGGTAAATGATATATGTTTGATCGATTAAAGTAAGCTTGTTAACCCATTTTGAGTTGCTTTCCTTTAGAAAAGCAGATCTAAGAACCTGTGCTGGCAGCCATGCTGGGTGTGCTAGGGTGCTTGCTGCTACACCCCCCTTCTCCTACACACTGCCTCTTCAATGGCTTCTCATGACATTGCTCTGCTGGCTTCTTCTACTTATCTGACCATTTTACTCAATCTCCATTGCTGAGTCATTTTTGTCATATCTGCTATGTGTGGGTATATTCCAGGGCTCTGTTCTTAGCCCCCTTTCTTTATCTTTCTACACTTTCTCTTAGTGATGTCATGGCACACCTCAATCCAGTCTCTTTCCAGAACTCTAATACCCTATCACTACCAGTGACCTATCAGACATATTCATTTGAATGTCTTGTAGTTTTCTCAAAATAGAACTCAATGTGAACTGATCCAGCCATTCTGGAAAGCAATTTGGAATGCCCAAAGGGTAATCAAACTGTACATACCCTCTGATCCAACAATACCACTACTAGGGCTGTATCCCAAAGAAATCATAAAAAAGAGAAAAAGATCTACATATACAAAAATATTTGCAGCAGCTCTTTTTGTGGTGGCCAAGAATTAGAAATTGAGAGGATGCCCATTAATTGGAGAATGACTGAACAAGTTGTGGTATATAAATATAATGGAATATTATTGTACTATAAGAAATGAGGAACTGGGGTGGCTAGGTGGAGCAGTAAATAGAGCACCGGCCCTGGAGTCAGAACGACCTGAGTTCAAATCCAGCCTCAGACACTTAACACAAAACTAGCCTGTGACCTTGGGCAAGTCACTTAACCCCAACTGTCCTACCTTCCCCCCTCCAAAAAAAGAAAAAAAGAAATGAGGAACGGGCAGATTTCAGAAAAACCTGGAAAAACTTACTTGAACTGATACAAAGTGAAGTGAGCAGAACAAGGAAAACATTGTACACACTAGCAGCAACATAGTGCAATAATCCTTTACTCTACTTAACTCTACTCAGCAATATATATATATATATATAATGATCCAAGAGAATTCCAAAAGACTCATTATGGAAAATGCTATCCATAGCCAGAGAAAGAACTGATAGACTCTGAATATAGATCAAAGCATACTATTTTCACTTTATTTGGGGGGTTGGGAGGAGTTCCTTTTGCAGACTATAATTTTTTTTTGGAAACTTCTTTTACAACATGACTTATAGGGAAATATGTTTTACATGATTGCACATATATCAAGGTACTTACCATCTTGGGGAAGGGGGAGGGAAAGGAAGGAGGGAGAAAATTTGGAGTTCAAAATTTTATAAAAAAGCAATGTTAAAAATGTCTTTACGTGTCACTGGAAAAAATAAAATACCATTAAAAATAAAAAGACTCAAAATGGAGTTTATTATCTTTTCCAAAAAAAATAAAACACAATAACAACAAACCATGTTTCTTCCTATTCTTATTAAAAGCTCTGCTATCTTTCCTGTAAATCAGGTTTGAAATCTTGGAGTCACCCTCAAGTTTTAACTCTCCCTAACATCTAATCAATTAGATATAATCAATTGGCATCTAATCAATGGCAAGTTATTCATTCTACCTCTATGATATATCTTGCATCTGGGCCCTTATTACCTATCACTCTCACATCCACTGTCCTAGTTCTGATCCCTGTTACTTCTTACCTGGACTATTGCCATCATCATCTAAACAGCCCTCCTAAATTCCAAGTACTCTGCTTGAGCCAGCAGCAAACAATTACTCTGTCCATTTGAAACACCCACCACTGCCAATGAAGGGCCAGGCAAGTTGAGCAGTGGAGTGATTTAGTGGTCACTGATATCACACCACAGTGACCTTTGTGAAAACCCTCCAGAGAAAGAAAGGACAACTGTTTTTCAGTTGTGTCCCACTCTTTTTTTTTTTTTTTTGCTTTTTGGAGGGCAATTGGGGTTAAGTAACTTGCCCAAAGTCACATGGCTAGTTTTTGTGTTAAGTGTCTAAGGCTGGATTTGAACTCAGGTCCTTCTGACTCCAGGGCCAGCGCTCTACTCACGGCACCACCTAGCCGCCCCTATGTGTCCAACTCTTCATGATCCCATTTGAGGTTTTCTTGGCAAAGATACTGGAGTGCTTTGCTACTTCCTTCTCCAGCTCATTTTACAGATGAGAAAACTGAATCAAGCAAGGTTAATTGACTTCCCCACGGTCACACAGCTAGTAAGTGTCTGAGGCTGGATTTGAATTCATGAAGATGAGTCTTCCTAACTGCAATATTGGCATTCAATCCACTATATCACCTAACTGCCCCAGACATCAGTGCCCTGCATTTCCAGAGTTATGAGTTGCTGTTACTATGTATGCTTCCTATATTAACATTGTACTTCAAAGCCCATTCCCATTCTTCCCCTCATAGACTCTGTATATTTGTAGGATATTGTGTCCCTGATTTGGGGAGAAATGTTTTACAATTACTCTTCCTGTTATGCCATTTGAGTAAATGCCTTTGCTAAAGAAATGAGTCTACTTGTTGATTATTAAGGGAAGTACTCCAGTGGGGACTCATGGTCTACAGATTAGGAAAATAGTCACTCAAAGGGTTATCCCTAGAACCCTGGAAATACTAGGAGCTGTATTCTTTCTGGGGATACAACATGCTAGTATCAGTGAGGGTTAGATTAATAAACCCAGAAGTAGTGTTATGCACCAAATGAATGCAAGGTGATTAGAGAGGGAAGGCACTATCAGTGAGGGGAGGGTGGAAGGTAGGGGTAGAGGGATTATCAGGAGAGGCTTCATATAGAAGGGCATTCTAATGCTCCTTTTGGAAGGAAGAGGATTCTATGAGGCAGAGATGAGAAAGGGGAGTAGTAGAGTCATGGGGGAAGGCAGAACAAGGGCACAGGGAAGGGAGATGGAGTACCATGGGTAAGGAAAGAAAGAAGGCCATTTTGGCTGTACCACTTCATTCAGGAAAGGGAGTAATATAAAATAAGGTTCCTTCCTTTCTTCCTCTATCCCTCCTTTCCTCCCTCTCTTCCTTCCTTCTTTTCTTCTTCCCTCCCTTCCTTTGTTCCTTCTTTCCTTCCTTCCCTCCTTCCTTCCTTCTTTCCTTCCTTCCTTCCTTCCTTCCTTCCTTCCTTCCTTCCTTCCTTCCTTCCTTCCTTCCTTCCTTCCTTCCTCCAATTCTAGTTTTCTTTCCACTCTACAATACTTTCTCTCTGGATAAAGTTCAAGTGCTTAAAGAACAATTATCTGGAAAGTTCAGTTATGTGGAACACAATTCCCCAATAATATTATTAATAGATAAATAAGATGATACTTTAGGAGAAGGGAAGTATATTACCATGTGTGTTATGTATGTATAGTAACAACAAATTATTCTTGGCTTCTTCTTCCCTATACCTAGTCATTCATTTACTCATCCATTCAAAAAGCTTTCATTAAAGCTACATGACAAGCATTCTACTAGGCACTGGAGATAGAAAGACAAAAACAAAATAGTCCCTACCTTCAAGGACCTTTAAGTTCTATTGAAGAAGTTCCAAGGCTGGGTAAATGATTAATCGATTTGAATTGAATTCAAAGTCAGAGAATTCAAGAGGCCACCATTGAGGTAGAAAAACTGAGTGCTATAGAAAGTTAAAGGAGTATAGGGATATCCCATAAATAACCCCCTACCCCCACCCCAGGCTGAATAGAACGTGAAGGATATATCCTTTCTGTATCATTATCCTTATACTCTGATTTTTGAAAAAGTCATCTGACCTTGGTTGACTTTAAGTGTCCTTTACATTTTAATATCCCATGATTTCAGAAGCATAAATAAGCATGAGGTCCATCTAAGACCTGATGGCAGAGCAGCATAGGTATTTCTCCCTTAAGAGACACATTCTTGGAACGATGGTAAAGTGAATTTTTCCAATTTTGCTGATGGTTTATATTATGATTATAAGAGGGTAATCCTGGGAAATTTGATTGCTTCTTCAATATTTCAATAGATCTGTGAGCTTATCAATAGAGTCACTCTCTCCAAATGTATACCTTAGTTCATACCTTTTCACATTATGCAAATCTTGCCCAAACCTGAGAGGGGTCCTCACACCAGTCCAGACTTTCCCACAGGTCTTTTCACATTTCATGGGCTTCAGTTCAACCTTTGGGTTGTCTGTCTATTCCTTTCCTCTCGCTACATGATCAGTCACCTCCTTTTCTAGTGACATGCTTCCTGGTAGATATTTTCGTGTAGCCTACATATATACATCATCTCTCTCCATTGGCATCCAGATCACTTACAATTTTGATTTTTCACCGAGTGTGGTATTCCATAATTAATATAGCATAAATGGAAGACTATTGGTGTCAAAAAGATGGGTTTTTGTTTCAGGGAGTCACTTGGGGTCATTGAGAACACTGTAAAATTTTCAAATGCAATCTAGCTTTCTCCCTTCCTCTTATTTAATTCTGGGCCCTACTCATTTTCCAACTGCAATATCTATTGAAGATATATGTACTGATGGAACAGCTTAATAGACTGTTTATTCACCTAAGTATCCTGATGTAGACAACAAGCATTCATCATCTTCAAAGGTTATAGATGTCATTAAGGAGGACTTACTGTATTCTGGGACTTGATGACATAAGCTTGTTGTCTACAAAGAAGAGCAAATGGAAGATTTTACCAAGTGTAGAGTCCCTCTGTAATTAGTGTAGTAAGGTTTTCATTCAGAAACATCCTTGAATATTCAAAAAAGAATCATTGAAGAGAAAAATCCTATAGATGTGGGGAGTAAGGGAGGGGATTCAGTTAGCACTTAAATTCTTATAGACATCAGAAAATAATTTATATCCTCTATCACAGTAGCAGACACCTCTGGCAAGCATCTGTCTCACTTGATATTAAATTAAAGGATTGTTGGTCAAAATTATGTTGATGGCTGTATCTATTGAGGAATAATGGATGGTCTCAATATATGCATTGCAAAAACAGAATGACATGAAGCAAAATATATTACTTGTCATCAAAATGCCACCAAGAAGTCTCAGCATATCTCCCACATTAGACAGATTTCCTTTGCATATATGAAAATGGTGCTGGAGAGTCTTGTGTCATCATTCCAGGGACTAGTAGGAATGGGGTAGGAATGAGCAACCTAAGACCAGTGATTTTGTGTCTATAGTTTATGTTCTATACTATCCTGATAGGAGGAATTTGGGGAACAGTGGAGTGAGTACTGGCTGTTGAGTCAAAGGATCTAAGTTCAAATACCACCTTTGATATTACCTATGTAACTTTGGACAAATAACCTAATCCCTTTGGGCCTCAGTTTCCTCATCTGTAAAATGAAGGGCCTCTAAGTCTCCTTCCAGATCTAGATCTGATTCTATGACCATGTTCTTTCTGATACCTAGACTAAAACTCCCTTTGCTGGCCACTGTTCCCCTATTTATGTGTATTATATTGTTCTATTAGAATCACTTTTGTACTTATACTCTCAGTATTTATCATATTGCTTGCACATAATGGGCATTTAATAAATGCTTATTGACTGCTTCCTCTTAACCCATCAGGCATCACAAACATCCTATTCAGAGAACTAATGACACCCCAGTTACAAATTACTTCCAATACTTGAGAGGTCTATAAAACAGGGGATAAGGCATTAGACTTCATTCAATCCTTCTGCTCAGATCAGGGTTGATAAGTAATGGGACCATATTAATTTTAATATGAAATCTCCATAATGAAAGGTAATAGCTAAAGAAACTATGTGTTTGTAAATAGACTTCAAAGAGAAAATTTTCCAATAGGGTTTTTAAAATAGCTTTGTATGTTGTTAAGTATAATATTTCTGTATGACTATAATATCACTCCTGTATCTATGTACAAAAATTAATACAAAACATAACCTAACTTGTAGAGCTCTGCCAGTCAGCTTTTATTGGGAGAGCTATTGTTTAAAAGCATTACTAATTACTTGAAGGGTCATGTTTAGTTTATTATCAAAGAGCATATATTAGTGGAAATTAAAACTGTTTTGAAACCACACCTAGCAACAGGTCATGGAAATGAACAGCCATTGCATTTTCACCAAGTTATCAGCTTGCATTGAAATGGCACCATTTCAGCTTAACAAGATTAAAGGACCTGGGTCTGGGTTCAGGGACTTGAGGGGAGGGAATGCCTGCTGCCTACTGCTAGCTGCTCTTACAAATTCCAAGTCCAGATTCCTGATATTATTGATGGAAAAGAAGTTATGTCAAAAGGGGGAAAAAAAGGAATGGTTTTGATTCAGCACATGGCTTTTATTTTAGGCAAAAAACAGATTTCCCTTTGTTTTACATTACATCTTCCATTATTCAGATGAAAGGTGGGGCACTGAATTTATTTGGAAAATGAAGTTTTGTTTTTGTTGTTGGTTTTTTTGTTTTGGTTTGGTTTTTTTTTGTTGTTGTTTTGTTGTTTTTTTTTTTCTTTACTGCAAATGGGGTTTATCAAAGGAGGGAATCTCATTTTGGATAACCAGGCCATGGGTTGGAACAAGGTTTGATTTGGTTCATTTTGTCATGCTGAGGTCATCAGGCAAGTTTACTTTAGTGTGGAGAAACTGGGAATATTTTAAGGTTAGTTAGGCTCAACCATAATGTACAAATCATGGTTTATTTAGATCCAGAAAACCTGAAAGAACCCCCTTTTTAAAGTCTGTTCATTGCTGTTAGGATGATTTACATATGATTTTAGTAGCAGGGGAAAAAATAACAAAGCCATTAACCAATTCACGATTTTATTAGCATCTCCATCTTAAAGACCAGACATGGGTAAGTGGGAGACTTAGTGCTTCAGTGATTTATGGTTAAGACCAAGAGGAACATTAAAATAGCATTTAAAATGCATGCATATTTTCTACTCTCCTGGGCTCTCACTTGTTGGTGTCAGATGCAAGAATGAAGTGAAACAAAGCATTTTTTTCCATGAGGGAGGAGGAAGATGAAGAAACATCTTTCAAACACACAGTTAGGAAGCCTCCAAAGACCTCTGAAGTTAAACCAAAGATGAATGGTCCAGTGAGAAATGTGGGCATCTTGAAACATTTTTTGTTTTGTTGCTTTTTTTGGAGGGGGGAAGGCAAGGCGATTGGGGTTAAGTGACTTGCCCAAGGGCACGAGGCTAGTAAGTGTTAAGTGTTTGTGGCTGGATTTGAACTCAGGTCCTCCTGACTCCAAGGCTAGTGCTTTTATTCACTGCTCCACCTAGCCACCCCAGCCTTGAAACTTTTGGAGTGCCTTTAGGCATAGCCAAGTTGGCATTTTAGAACCCATGGCCCTAATTACCTATAGAAAGTCTCAGGTCTCTTCTGGCATCTGTGAAAACCGAGCAATTTGGGACATAGTTCTCTCTGTTTTGGAAGCAGAATTTTACCATGGCAAAGAGCTCAAAAGGCAAGTAATTAGCTGGCAATATGAGCAAGTAACGGAAGCACAAAGAGACCATAAAATCCTTTTGAGGGACAAAAAGGATCAAGGCATATAGCAGAAGGAAGACAGAAAAGTCAGAACTCCTGCATCAAAAGCCTCTAAGAAAAACATAAACTGGTTACAGGCCATAGAGGAGCTCAAGAAGGATTTTGAAAATCAAGTATGAGAAGTGGAGTAAAAATTGGGAAGAGAAATGAGAATGTAAAAAAATCATGAAAAGTAAATCAACAGCCTGCTAAAGGAGACCAAAAAAAAAATACTGAAGAAAATAACACCTTAAAAAATAAACTAACTCAAATGACCAAAACAGTCCCAAAAAGCCAATGAAGAGAAGAATACCTTAAAAAATCAAATTGCAGAAATGGAAAAGGAATGTCAAAAACTCATTGAAGAGAATAATTCCTTCAAAATTAGATTGGAGCAATTGGAAGCTAATGACTTTATGAGAAATCAAGATGCTACAAACAGATCCAAACAAATGAAAAAATAGATGGCAATGTGAAATATCTCATTGGAAAAACCACTGACCTGTAAAATAGATCCAGGAGAGATAATTTAAAAATTACTGGGCTACCTGAAAGCTATGATCAAAAAAAGAGACTAGACACCATCTTTCAAGAAATTATTAAGCAAAATTGCCCTGATATTCTAGAACCAGAGAGCAAAATAGAAATGGAAAGAATTCACTGATCACCTCTTGAAAAAGATCTCAAAAAGAAAACTCCTAAGAATATTATAGCCAAATTCCAGAGTTCCCAGGTCAAGGGGAAAATATTGCAAGCAGTCAGAAAGAAACAATTTGAATATTGTGGAAACACAATCAGGATAAGACAAGACCTAATAGCTTCTACATTAAGAGACTGAAGGGCTTGGAATATGATATTCTAGAGGTTAAAGAAGCTAGGACTTCGCAGTGAGTAGAGCACCAGCCCTGGAGTCAGAAGGACCTGAGTTCGGATCCAGCCTCAGACACAACTCACACAAACAAAAACCTAGCCGAGTGACCTTGGGCAAGTTACTTAACCCCAATTGCCCTAAAAGGGGCGGCTAGGTGGTGCAGTGAGTAAGAGTGCCGGCCTCGGAGTCAGGATGACCCAAGATCAAATCCGGCCTCAGAAAATGAGCACCCACACATAAATAATGACTAGCCGTGTAACCTTGAGCAAGTTACTTAACCCCAATTGCTTAAAAAAAAAAAAAAAAAGAAGCTAGGACTAAAACCAAGAATCACCTACCCAGCAAAACTGAGTATAATGCTACAGGGAAAAATATGGTCATTCAGTGAAATAGAGGATTTTCAAGCATTCATCAAGAAACCACAGCTGAACAGAAAATCTGACTTTCAAATACAAGAAGCAAGAGAAGTATGAGAAGGTAAACAGGAAAAAAAATCCCAAGAAAGTCTCAAGTCTCATTGGTTAACCCCAGATTTTTTACAAGGTCTTTTAAAATGAGTGAGCTGTATCAACTGGGCAGACATTCCATACTATAATAGATTCGAACAGCAATCTTCTAGATGAGTGAATTTTTCTCCCATTGTGTTCCAGGCTTGTACTCTATTATCCAACCACTCAGAAACAAAGTCAATAAAAAGAAAACCAAAGAGTAAAAAAAAAATAGTTTAAAATAGTAATTTGCTAGTAGCTGAGAACTTAGCACTGGACCCAGAAGACCTCATTTCAAATCCAATCTCATATATTTGTGAGCTCATAACCATATAACTTCTATTTGCCTAGGTTTTCTCATCTGTAAAATGGGTGCAATAACAGCACCTACCTGACAAGGGTTATTATGAAGATGAAACAAAAAGAAAATATGGGGGCAGCTAGGTGGCACAGTGAAGAGAGCACCAGCCCCAGAGTCAGGAGGACCTGAGTTCAAATCCGACCTCAGACACTTAACACTTACTAGCCATGTGACCTTGGGCAAGTCACTTAACCCCAATTGCCCTCCCTTCTCCCCTCCAAAAAAAAAATTGTAAAGGGTATTTTTTAAACTAAACCTTAAAACACTATATAAATGCTAGCTATTATTGTTATTATTATATGCTGCCAGTCACATCAGCTGGTTAGAGAGCTTCAGGACTATGGAAAATGGAAGAGAAAGTATTATGTATGGATAATATGCTTCAGCTTGAAATTAGACTTGTTCATTGTGGATACAAAAGGGGAAGCATTGGTGATGGCTAGGGAAGAAAGTGAGAGAACAGATTCTGGGCCTGCCCCTATTCAAAGGAAAGTCACTACTCTCCTGTTCCACAGTCTCTTCTTGCTGGGAACCTTTTACACCTGCATGGTGTGATTAAAATGGAATGTGCCAGCTGATATTAATTGCTGGGACCAAGCCTAGGAAGGGAAGTGGTCTCTTAGGTAACTAGGTCCCAACCAGGAAGAGAATTAGAAGCTAAAAGCCTGCTTCCACTGATGGGTGTGGTACATGGCATGATGATAATTAAAGATTTCTGTGCCTGGCAGCTTCCTCTGGAAGGGCTGCTAGGCCTGTGCCAGGCTTCAAGTACATCTAAGCAGTCAGCAGGTCTGACTGATCACACCTTAGGGTGTGATTCTGTTACTGGGGGAAAAATTCCGGTATTGTCTTTTCTGTCCTGTGGGGTTATAATCTACACAATTCTTCAGTGACAGTTTCCCCAGAATGAGGGTTCTTTGTAAAGTAAATTGGTCACAAAAGCTATTCTAACATAAGTGGGACCTCTCTCTACCCCCTATCAACCATCCTAAAGGAAATTCTGTATTCTGGTCCATGCTATAACAGCCCACAATAACTTGGGCCTATTTGTTTAGAAGTGAAGAAGGAAGGGTAGTCTTGTAAATGCTGACTTCTCACCGCATCTAAAATTTCCCTTCAGCACTTCAATAGATATTTATTAAGTATTTTCTTTATTCTCAACCCTTTGCCAAGTGCTATGGGTGCTGAAAGGGAAGTACAAGAGACCCAGTCTTTGAGGTGGAAGGAATGCTGGACTCTGAAAACCTAGGTATAAATCCTGGCTCTACCTTTAATTAGCTTTGACCTTAGGAAAACTCATCTCCCCTGCCTGAGCCTCAATTTCTTCATATGTATTAAGAAGGTCTCAGACTACATGCCTTGAAGATTCCTTTCAGCTTTTTTTTTTGAAGGGGGGAAAGCTGGGCAATTGGGGTTAAGTGACTTGCCCAAGGTCATATGGCTAGTATGTGTCTGAGGTCAGATTTGAACTCAGGTCCTCCTAACTCCAGGGCTGGTGCTCTATTCACTGTGTCCTTTCAGCTTTTAGGTCTGTGATTGGCTTCCCCCACTCCACCCCCTTCCTGTCCCTACCCTCACCTTGATGGTACTCTCTTCCACTTTTCAGATGCCCAGTAGTGTTCCACTCAATTACTCCCTTCACATTCCCTAAACAGGAACATTTCTGATAAAAAGACATTAAATTCATTTGTATTCAGTGCCCCCAGTTTTGCCTTGCTTTCCTTGGGCTTCGCAGAGTTGCTGACCTACCTGCAGCTACTATCTATTTCTGTCAACCACATTTGGGGCAGAGAATTTTGTGTTCCAGTGTCCTAGGGACCTAGAGATCATTCTGCCCTCACAAACATCTGCCCAGCAGGTCTCAGTCTTTCCAACTGCCCTGACACACTAGCCCCAGACTCCTAAACACTCCCAATCTTAGTTTTTCAATTCTCTCAGCCCCAAGATGTTTGCATGATATTATATATTTTCCCAAATATGATTATTTAATGATATGTTTATTCTGTAACCTTTGATGACCAGGAATGGATCTGAAAGCCTTTTGTATTATTTCTACCCCTAATAATTAAACTTCTAATAAAGAAGCCTGCCATTAGAATGCATCCTCTTTATTGATAGAAGATTTAATACAATAGTCCTCATTTTCCTACATTTTTGCATGGAGGTGTTAACACCAACAATTTATTTTTATTTTTATATTTATTTATTTGTTTGTTTGTTTTTCTTTCCAAATGCTTTATGAACTTCTGGTTTACATCATTCATTGCCATCAGATTTTGAGTTACAGTTTTTTCCCCATTTTTTCCCTACCCCCCACCCCAGAATAGCACTACCACAGGATCCCCTCACCCCATCTGCTCTGTGCCCCAATGCCTCTATATCTTATTTCCCAATTATATGTAAAATAGCATTAATAACAGTATTTATATATTTTTAAACATTTGATTTTTAAACTTTGAATTCCAGATTCATTCCCTACCTCCTTTGTCACCCACCCTCACTGGGAAGGTAAACAATTCAGTATATGTTGTACACGTGTAGCTATGCAAAACATTATCATAGTAGATATATTGTAAAAGACTGACTATATTTCCCTCCCTCCTATCCCACCTCCCACTTGGTCTATTCCCTACTTTGATCCTGTCCCTTTTCAAAAGTGTGTGTTTCCAACTTCCCTCCCCCCCTTCCCTTCCACCCTCCCTTCCATCATCCCCCCTCTTATCCCTTTTACCCCCTACTCTCCTGTAAGGTGAGATATCCTATTTAGTATGTATGTCATTCTCTCTCTGAGCCAAATTCAATGAGAATAAGGTTTTGCCTTTTTGCCTTCCTGTTCTTCCCCTCTATTGCAACCATTTTCCCTTGCCTCTTCTATATGAGATAGTTTACCCCCTTCTGTCTCTCCCCATCTCCTCTCATTATATTCCTTTCCCATCTCTTAATTTCACCTTTTAAGTATCATCCCTTCTTACTAAATTCAACCTGTGCCCTCTATCTATGTATACCTGTAAACACACACACACACACACACACACACACACACACACACACACTCATACATTCACATATGTATTCATATGCCCATATACCCTTCTTCAACTATTTTCATACTGAGAAAAGTTTCATCAGTTACAGTTATCATTTTTCCATGTAGGAATGTAAATAGTTCAACTTTGATAAGTTCATAATGATTTCTTTTCCCTCTTTCTTTACCATCTTAAGCATCTCTTGCTTCTTGTATCTGAATATCAAATTTCCTATTCAACTCTGGTTTTTTCATCAAGAAGGCTTGAAAGTCCTCTATTCCACTGAATGACCATATTTTCCCCTGAAACATGATACTCAGTTTTGCTGGGTAGGTGATTCTTGGTTTTAATCCCAGCTCCTTTGCCCTCCAGAATATCATATTCCAAGTCCTTTGATCCCTCAGTGTAGAAGCTGCCAGATCCTGTGCTATCCTGATTGCGTTTCCACAGTATTCAGATTCTTTCTTCCTGGCTGCTAGTAACATTTTCTCCTTGATCTGGAAATTCTGGGACCTGACTATAATATTCCTAGGAGTTTTCTTTTTGGGATCTTTTTCAGGAGGTGATTGGTGGATTCTTTCAACATCTGTTTTTCCCTCTGGTTCTAAAACATCAGGGAAATTTTCCTTGAGAATTTCTTGAAGGATGATTTCTAGGTTCTTTCTTTGATCATGGGTTTCAGGTAGTCCAATAATTTTTAAATTATCTCTCCTGGATCTATTTTCCAGGTCAGTGGTTTTTCCCATGAGATATTTCACATTGCCTTCTAATCTTTCATTTGTATGGATCTGCTTAACAGCATCTTGTTTTCTCATAAAGTCACTAGCTTCCATTTTCTCCAGTCTAATTCTGAAGGAAGGATTCTCCTCAGTGAGCTTTTGAGATTCTTTTTCCATCTGGCAAATTTGGCTTTTTAAGGCATTCTTCTCCTCATTGCCTTCTTGAGGCTCTTTTGCCATTTGAGTTAGTCTATTTTTTAAGGTGTTATTTTTCTCAGTCAGGCTGTTGACTCTCATTTCATACTTTTCTTGCATCTTTCTCATTTCTCTTCCCAATTTTTCCTCCATTTCTCTTATCTGCTTCTTAAGGTTCTCTATGGCCTGTAACCAGCTTGTATTTTCATTTGGGGCTTTTGGTGCAGGAATTCTGACCTCCCAGTCTTCCTCCTGTTCCATGCTTTGATCCTCTTTGCCCCCAAATAGGAGTCTAATGTTGCATTTTTCTGTTTATTTTCTTTTCTTTGCCTAGGCATGTTGCCACTCAATTACTTGACTTTTGGGCTTGTTGCCACAGTAGGACTCTGGCACCAGACAGGGGAGCTTCCGTCCCAAATGCTGGGGTTTTCTCAGCTACTGGAGGTATTAGTTGGGTAGCCTCTGTGAAGCCTCCACATTGTCTGGCAAGCTGGTCACACACCCCAAGACTTCTACCCCCAGACTAAAATCTAGTTCCAAGAAGGTTAAAGCAAGAGCGCTTACCCCCAGACTGATCCCTGGGTCCCCCTAAGGTCCGCAGGTCAGGAGCTGAAGCTGCAACATGGTGACAGCTGTGCTGTGGCTATTCAGTGGCTTCTCGCCCCCAGGGAAAGAGGCCAACCCACTCCCAAATACTGGTCCCAAAGTCCATAGGGCACTAACCTCTCACTTTGTCCATGGCATCTATGTGTTAGAAATTCTGGAAATGCCACAGCTGCTGGTGTTCTGGAGTCCCTCCAGCCTGCTACTGGTATGGCCACCCTGGGGCTAAAACTTCTGACTCATGGGGACCTCGGCTCAGCTCCCAGAGTTCTGTGCTGGCTTCTCCCTGCCCTGCTGCCAGGCTGTCTTTAGCGGGAGGTTAGCTTCTCTGTGTCATTTTGTGGGTTCTGGAGTCAACACCAACAATTTTTTAAAAATTAGATACATATACGAACCATAAAAGAGGACACAAATTCACAATCCTGCAGGATTTTTGGACTAAAATAAAAGATAGGAGTGGATTTTCTCCTTTTTCATATAATGATCACTAGGGGAAAAGTTTTCTTTTAGCTTTCTTATATCTTTGGAATTGTAATCTGACAGCCTCTTTCCACTTTGGGAAAATAATTGGACTTTTATTGATTATTGGGGTTAATTGGCATAATCCCTGGCCTGTGGCATTTTGCTCAAAAGTTAAATTCATTGACTGTTAACTCATAATCTAATCTGGATGCAAAGATGTTTAGAGTTTACCAGAGAGTAGACTACTAGAGATGAAGGAAAGATAAAATGTTTAAAAGATAGCAGAAATGTGAAGCAGCTTAAATTAAATTAAATTGAAGAATGACAGATATGAATTAAATCAAGTGCAATAATTTCTGGACTACAATACTTCGAATGACCTATGATTCATGGATACTTCTTCTACCAGCAGAGATTATTGTTCCTTTACACCTTGAAAGATGATTTTATAAGTTAGACCACTCAAAAACATTAAAAAAAAACATTCATCACATGGTAGCCACTCTCTTGGTGATGAGCTGGGATATTGGTTTTTTCCCATATTCAAAGCTTTTCTAGCTGGTTAGACCTTGACTACACTAGTGTTCCCCTAGCATGGCTTTTGAGATCTTCCAGGATCATTTCCACATTGATTTAAGTCAACATTTATTAAATACCTATTATATGTCAGACTATTCAAGGTACTGAAAATAAAAAGAAAAAAAAATAATTATTTTTGCCCTCTAGGAACTTACATTCTAATAAGAAACAGGATATAGAGCTTTAGTAGAGGTACTTTTTTTTTTCACAGTAAATGTAACAACAGAAATGGTTTTATAAGAAAAAAGACAAAAGCTCATGGAGTTCATTGAACTATTTCAGTTCTTGGAGGATCATGTCTTTTCCATCTCTGCATCCCCTATAGTGCATGATGAGTTCATTGCAAGGATTAGCTGCTCAACAAATATTTATTGAATTGGATTGAACTCATTAATAATTAATATTTAAGGAATTTTAAGAGAGCAATAAAGGAAACTAAATATAGGAACTCACCAATATCAATATATTTCTCAAGGCTAATGTAGTTTGTATCTATGTGGCTACTTCTGTTGTCACCCCTGATGGGTCGTTTATGCAAATAATCCCCACTGGTGTTGATTAAGTTTTATAGTTAATTCATTAAAGTAGTTCCTATTAGTTCTGATAAAGTGATGAATGATGTTTATAATCTTTTCTTCCATGATGAATTACTGGGAGTTTTTTCAAAAGCCCTACATCTTTTCGAGGACAGCAGCTGTCAATCAAACAAACCAGTGTTGAGAATAAGCAGGTCTACAAAGTCAAAGTCCACTAGTTACTAATAATTGACAGTCATTTACCTGTTTATGGATCTTCAGGTACATCATCTAGCTTCACTGAACTAGTTATTTTATCATGAACATAACACTGCAATCAAGTAAATACCTTCACTGAATCAAAAAATTTCAAGGTTGGAAGGGACATTAGCAACCATCTGGTCCAATCCATATTGAAAAGGAATCCCAGGGCAGCTAGGTGGTGCAGAGCACCAGCCCTGGAGTCAGGAGGACCTGAGTTCAAATCCAATTTCAGACACTTAACACTTATTAGCTGTGTGACCTTGGGCAAGTCACTTAACCCCAGTTGCTGGCCTTCCCCCCTTCAAAAAGACAAAAAAAAAAAAAAAAAAGAAATCCCTACCGAAAAGTACCTAATAGGTGGTAATCCAAACTTTGTTTTATGATCTCCAATGACAGAGAATTCACTCTACCCCAAAGTAGCACATTCCACCTTGGGAAATATTTTACACCTAAATTTTCCTCTTTTACAATGTCCACCTATTTTTCCCTGCTGTGCACTCTTAGACCAAACACAAGACAAATCACTCTTTCCCACAGTAGCACTTCTAATACTTGAGACAGCTGTCATACCCACACGAAGTCTTTTTTCTCTGTGTGAAAACCACAAGTTTCTCTAATTGGTTCTCATGTAGCATGGACTTGGAACCTTCTGCCATTCTGGTTGCATTTTTTTTTTGGACAATCTCCAACTGAACAATATTCTTCCTAAAATATGGTACCTAAAAAATAACATAGCAATCTAGAAATGATCTGAGCAGACCAAAATACACGAGAATCATTATCTTCTTATTTCTGGAGCCATGACTCTAATGTAAACCAAGACAATAGTACTTTTTTTGGCTTCAACATTATGCAATGAGTTCATATTGATTCTTCAATCTATATACACACACACAATCAACAAAAACAATTAAAAAAAACAACTCATTGAGTTTTATAGCTAAGAACTGAAGAGCAATTGTGAGTCATCTAGTTATTAAAATGGATTTTTAATTTATACAGAAGGATAAAGAGGCAGCAGGAAATAGAAGACAGAGAGATGGCCTTAGAACCAGGAAAACACAACACTCAGGGCCTGCCTTTGACACATACTGTGATACTGAGCAAGTCACTTGATCTGTCAGTGGTCTAGGCAACTTTCTAAGACAATTAAATGCAGAAAATGAATGTGTAAATCAGAAAGCTCCTCAAACAAATGAAATTACAGGTCCAAGCCTTATTCCTACAGAAGGAAAATTAGGCTCCATGAATAGTTTGTTATATTTCTTATCAAACAAAATCCAGGATATAGGATCAATTTTGTCTCCCTTTATAAGGGATGAGTAGGAGCTTATGAGTTATTTTCTTCCTACTAGTGAAGAAACTCCCTCTACCCAAGCAAAGTAGTACTTCCCCTACAGGTTATCATCTTGGAGAGTGGCCTAGAGCAGTGATATCAAATTCAAATAGAAACAGGGTCACTAAATCATACATAAGTATCCCTGTAGGCAGAAAATAACTTTTAAGAAAACTTGGAAAACTAGGTTTTAACATTATATATATTCCTGTTTGTTGCTCAGTCATTTCAATTGTGTCTTACTTCATGACCCCATTTGAGGTTTTCTTGGCAAAGATACTGGAATGATCTGCCATTTTCTTCTCCAGCTCACTTTACAGATGAGGAAACTGAGGCAAATGGTGTGACTTGCCCAGGATCACACAGCTAGTAAGGACGAGGGGCTCAACTTGAACTCGTGTCCTCCTGACTGCGCTGTCTCACCTAGTTGCCCCTCCCAATTACATTTTAATCTGATTAATTCAGCACTCCTGAGTGTTGTGGGCCTCCTGTTTGACACCTCTGGACTAGAGCAGGAGAGGATAATTGATTTGTCCAGGGTCACCCAGCTAATGTGTGTCAGAAGCAGGATTTGAACCCAAGTCTTCCTGACACTAAGCCTGGCTCTTTATCCAGTAGACCAGAGGTTCCCAAACTTATTTGACCTGCCACTCCCTTTAAAAAAACAAACAAACCTTGCTCAGCTCCCTTCTGAAAATCTACTTTCTTTAAACCTTTAATAGTTTTTTTTTAATTTGCATCATTTCAAAAAATAAAATTTTTTAAAATGACGTGTCTTAATTTAATAATTTATTGTAAATTTGTGGGGTTTTCCTGCATTGAAATTTTGATGACACAATATTGCATCATAGCATAGTATCATATTGTAAACAAATCATTAAATGCACATATTCCTGTCAACGCATGCTGGACTTTCCAACAAAGCCTGATGCTCTCTTGCCAACACTTGCTTATTAAGACCTGTCAGCAGACTTGACCACTAATAGGTTATAACTTGCATTTGTGTGTTTATTTGGAAAATAATGTAATCACTATGACTTTAACTCTGCTACATAACAGATGAATGACACATGAAGTTTTTCAAAATTTTCTTATCTTCTCTTATTTTTATTCAATGCCCCCCAATTACACTTGAGGCTACTACTGTACCTTGGTTCATCCCAGGGCATTCCAGGGGTTGATATCACCCACTTTGGGAACTTATGCAGAGTAGACCCTGCTACTATATCCTATTTAATTGATTAAAAAAAAGGTTAGGTGAAATAACATATGGTATTTAACACAGACTAGTTAATTATCTCCAAATCATAGTGTCTACATTTTGTTTGTTCCTAGTTGTTCAGATGTTGTTTCCTCCATTAGATGGTAAGTTCCTTGAGAGTAAGGACTCTTTTTTTTTCTTTTATTGGATCCCTGGCATGAAGTGGATACTTAATAAATGCTTATTTACTGTGTGGTCAATTAAAAAAATTGTTCTCTCTATGAACAAATGTTTTCCAGTGTTTAAAGTGATTCAAGGGCCAAGGCCAGTGACAGGACAATGGGGATCCTCCAACTCCACTTCCAGCCCTAATCTTTCAGTTGCTGCAAACCTTGCCTAACCCTTCCATACTCAAGTATGAGACACACACCTTTCAAATAGGAAACCAAGAGTGAAAATGAAATGTAGGATGAAAATGACACATTAGAAAGTTTTAAATTATGTCCAAGTCAGCTCATTCCTAGGTGTGAAAATTACAGCACCCATTTCATATCACCCTGTGCCTTTCTAACTATGATATTAGACATATAGAACCTAAAGCAAAATCATCCACCTAAGATGCCAAACCTACTAAGCTCCCCTTTGTTCTCAAAGCAAAACTCTTTTCGGTATTTTTCTTCTTTTCCCCAAATTAGGTGTTAGTATTTATTACAACCAAAGATCTTGTACCTGTTTTCTACAAAGGGGGAGGGGAAGGAGAGAGTGTGGTCAGCAGAAGCTTAGTAGTCAGCAGATTGCTATCTGGTTTCTTCTCAGTCTTAAAGTTTCAATTTCATTTTAGAGAAATCTGGATCTGTAGAAATTTCATGTTTAACTATAAAATGACTTCTGAATAGCTGTTGTTAAAACATTTTTTTTCAGGTGCTTCCATTGTTTGTTCTTTCATTGGTTTGGAGGATTCCTTAGGTGAAAACCCCCTCCATGGCTATAGATTAGTAATTCCTCTACAACCTAAGAGCCTTAGAAAGTTATCTGAGGATACCACAGGCTAAGTGTCTTGCCCAGGATCATGCAAGTATGTGTCAGAGATAAGAAGGAATCCAGATTTTCCAAACTCCAAGATATGCCCTCTACCTACCTCCTTATGGAGTCTCTCATTAATTAAGTTCATAGTTTAAAAAAAACATTCAAATACATAATTTTCTTATGCATCTACAGAACCAATAAACATATCTAAGGACTGACTTACTGTTCTTCCATGTAGATATGATCTAATTCAGTTTTCTTTTAAATGAGATTGAAAACAGAGGTAACTACTGTGAGTTGGTATCTTTCTCTGTGTTTCAGGACACCTATTCTTCCTCTAATACAAATTTAAAAGTTGCCATCATCGGGAAATTTTACTTATCTTTTAGACCTCAGACTTGCTTGCCACTTATTTTAGCTTTACTGAAACTATGACATTCTTTACACATAGATGAAAAAAATGATTGCCTAATGTGAATGATTTGGAAATTTTAGAAAGATGCCTCCTCTACCCAAAACTATTCCCTCTCCCATAGCCTGCCATGGTTATTTAAATTCTCATCATTAGAGATAGATAGATAGACGATAGATAGAAACAGATATAGAGATGCACACACATATATATTTGTTGTTGTTGTTCAGTTATGTCCAACTTTTTGTGACCTCATTTGGGGTTTTATTGGCAAAGATACCAGAATGGTTTGCCACTTCCTTCTCTGGCTCGTTTTAAGGATGAGGAAACTGAGGCAAACAGGCTTAAGTGACTTGTCCAGGGTCACACAGTCAATAAGTGTTTGAGGCCAGATTTGAATTCACAAAAATGAGTCTTCTTGAGTCCAAGATTGTACCATCTAGCTGCATGTACATACATACATACATACATACATACACATGTAAATATATACACACATTTTAAAAGATAAATATGTATTAAGAGATGTTTATATATGTGTTTATGTATGGATTTACTACTACATAAGAAGGCTGGAAAGCTAAGAAAGGGACCAGTTTGGGAAGAGTATAAAGGGATTTTATATTTTATTCTGGAGTGAATAAGAATCCACTGAAATTTATTGAGTAGATGGGTTACATGAAAAGTCAGTGCTACATTTTATACCTATGCAATCATTTATGAAGCATCTATTATATACCAGGCACTGTGCTTGGTTTTTATCCACCTCATGGAACTGAATAATTTGGGGAGTGGGCTAGATATCAGATCAAATTAGTCACTACATGAAGAAATTAATTCAGATCGTTCACTGGAAGGTGAAGCTTAAATACTTTGGCCACATTAGAAGACAGGACTCATTGGAAAAGACCATGATGTTGGGAAAGATTAAGGGAAAAGGGGATAGCAGAGAATGAAATAGATAGATGGTGTCATGGAAGTTAATGAACATAAGCTTTGACAGACTTGGAGAGAAAGTGGAGGATAGAAGGGCCAGGTGGGCTATAGCCCATGGGGTTATGAAGAATCAGAAACTACAAAACAACAAGAAGAAAGATATCAGATGTGTTGGGTTTTTTTGTTTTGTTTTTTACATAAGCAACAATGTTTGTGGAACATGACTTTTAGTTGGCACAAAATTGATCAATCATTCAATCAACTGAGGTTTATCTTCCTGTAGATGCAATCAGCAGTGGCCCAGGAAAAAAGGTGGTTCTAAGTACACTGACATATTGACTGGACAATGGCCATGCAGTTTTTTTTTCATGCATTGAAACAAGCCTGGTCACACCTGACAATTTAGAAGTTTTAAATAGTCTGTCTTTAGAGGTTCTCATTTCATTACTCCTCAAGGTCTTTGGAAGCTGATTACTATGTAAATACCAAGCAATGTCCATAAGAACTTTGATTCCCCCTGCCCTCTCTTCCTCCAGTGTGTCCAATACTGCCATTAACCCTTGACTACTTAAGCAATCAATAGTTGAGGAACTCAAGTCCTAAGGTTATAAGCCACTGTCCCAAATTTACTCTAACACTTCCCTTTCAACCATGGTTCTGAACTGCAATTACCAGGACCTACAGAAAGGCTCCCACTCCCAGAGGTCCCCAACCAGTTGAACTTGGTCAAAATTCATTCCAGGCACTATTAATAGTATTATCTCTGTTCCTTAGAGTCTTACTGTCTAACAGAACTACTAGAAAGGTGAAGCCCTCTGCTCTAATCAGGAATAAGGAGTACCTATAAAGCTGTGTTTCTCCATCTATAGGGTCCAACCTGTGAATCCTTGCCTGCTTACATCCAGTATGAAGAGTGGAATTAGCATAGAAGAAAAATAGCTCTTGGCCCAAGATAAGTGCTCCCAACATTGCTAATGTTGATCATAGTAACCAGTCTTTATATACCTTTTAAGCTGTGAACACAGTTCAACCCATTGGCTGCCCTCCTTCTAGTACCCTTTTGCCTATGATCATTGGGGTAGTTGAACTCAACTTGCCTTCTACCGGCAAGTGAACAATTCCAACTACTTACCTGTTCTATTTTTCCTATTCCAGATTCCTGAAACTGACTTGCCTATCTGGACTTCCATGGAACTCCTGGAAACAACTCTTCACTTGTATAGATTTTTGGTGCTTACCAGATTCCCCCTATCTCACCAGATTCCCAGCTTTGGGCTCTTACAATTTACTCCATATGGTTGATGTCCAAGTCACACACCCAAAAAGAGGTGAACAGATAGAGAATTGGAACAAATTAATGGTTAAGATGGTGGTGACACTGTCTAATCTATTGCATTATCTACTAACCAAAAACATCACATCCAATGGGGTCAGGCAATTTGTAGTCAATTTCATCAACAATAAAGTCAAAGTGTCCCCACTTTTAGTGACCAATAGTTTTGGCTAAAATATCCTTAAATGGTATTTATTTTAGGAGTTAGTTCCACGATTTTGAATTACTGACACAATAGAGTAGGATGTGGATCCCTGAACCTGTGATTTCATCACTGAATGAAATTCCCAGGTGAGGTAATTCTCTCTACCAAGGCAGGATGGCACTTTGTTTTCAACTTAACAATTGCAGAGAGTTGCCCAGAGCATGAGAAGTTGAGTGACTTTCTGTTGGGTCATATAGCCGGTATGTTTCAGAGATGGTCCTTGAACCGAAGATTTCTGCTTACAAGACCAGTTCTCTTTCTACAATTCCATGTTATCTCAAAGCAAACAAAAATATTCTTTTTTCCTCAGAAAATGAATAAAGTAGTTTGGTAGTTACTCCAAGGGTGATAGAATAGGAAACATAAATGGTACATAGGACTTAAATTGATAGGTAGTCAATAGTCAATAAATGTTTATTAAGTTTTTCTATGTGCCAGACACTGTGCTAAGTACTAGGAATACAAAAACAAACAAACAAAGAAACAAACAAAAAAAAAAACGCAAAAGGAAGCATATAAATAAAAAAGAAGCAGCTGCCAAATGTGGGGAGTGGGAAGGAAGAGAACCTGGAGAGGGAGTTAGATAACATCTAGGGAAGTGCAGCCTGGTGGGAAACTCTGAAATGGCTGTCCTTCCTTAAATGGAGGATCTTAGAGGAGCTCCTTAATGACCACTCTCTACCCTCTCCAATCAGAGGGAGGAACTCCCCCCACCCCCACCCCAGGAGGTGTGAATTTCAGAACTGATGTGATCTTGCAGGATTTTGAGTTTCTCAAGACCATGATGAAGTCCAAGAATACAACGAGATGGGGAAATTATTCCTCTGCTTCAGAAACTCATCACTGAGATCTGAATTCCTGTTTGCAGGGATACCAGAGGCAGCACATCTATGGGCACACTAAAGTGGTCAGCTTTCATTCAGATGTCTGGCATTTGCATAGAGAGAGTTTATATAGCCCACCTTGGTGTTTATTAGAAAACAGGAAAACAAGCTAGAAATTAATAAGTGAGAGTTTTAAAAGATCCTGGTCTATTATCAGAAGAACTGTACTTATCACCTCTCCTTGGTATAAACCCTAACTTATTTCTTCTTCAAAAGAAGCAGTATGTAATGTTAAGTAACTCCATTCCTCCCTTCTTGCTTCTGGAATCTCTAAATCTAAATAAGTAATACTAATAATTCTAATCATGTACTTACATCTACAGTAGAGTAGAAATAGCATGATTTGAAGGGCAGAGTTAATTAGAAATCTCTCCCCCGTCAGTTTGAATTATTTTTCTATTTTAGCATTGTTAGAGGAAGCATCAAACATAAGGTTACTGTCTGTGAGAGGATAGATAGATAGACAGATAGACAAATAGATAGACAGATAGCAATACAGACAGACAGACAGACAGACAGATAGAGAGATTAACATTCCTCCCTCCCCACCCCAATCTTGGGTCAGGAAAAGACAACATAACTAGGACTTGATTTGCATCAGAGCAGGACAAAGGTCAAGGTAGGCTTCCCTGGACAGCTACATGGCTGTGTCCTGTATCAACATGGTCTCCTGGTTATGTAGAGGCATTAAAAGGTCCCACCGTCTTCCAACTTGCTGGATTTCTGAAGACTATGAGAGTCACTGAACCATATAGAGCCCTGAAAAGAAAATGGTTTCCCTGTGAATGATGAGGTTTGACAGAGCTCCTTTTGGTGAATACCATTGTACTGATTTCATTCAGTCCTGAAATATTTCAGGTCCTTTCAGTGAGATCCGGAACCACTCAAAAGAGATTGGTTCAAGATCTTATGGAGAAACAGGTAGCTTCATTCATGGTTGGTGGAATTGTCTACTTGTAGAACCTTTTGGGGCAGCTATCTGGTAATACTTTGAGCCAAGAATTCCATAGTTGGGAATTTACTCTTCTATTTTTTGATTAAGAGCAAGATTTTAACTCTTGATTAAGAGTTCAAGATTTTCATTGCAGAATTTTATGTAATGGCAAAAAAAAAAAAAACCCAAACAACACTAATACAAACAAGTAAATAAATCCCTGGAATTAACCTGACTGTCCAACAGTAGGAGAATGGTTAAATAAATTGTGGTATATTAATGTAATGGAATAATATAATAATAAAATAAAAATATGAGGAACACAAAGAAATCTGAAAAGATCTTTATGAAATAATGCTGAGAGTGAAAAAAAAGTAGAAGCAGAGAATAGAGAATACACTAAATACAAAGTTTTTTAAGTGAGTAAGAATGAATGGACAAATATTATTGTTCATCCTTAGTACTTTAAGACCAATGACATCACAATGTCTGGGTCAAAGTACAATGTGTTTGACTGTGACTGATCAGTCCAATACAAGCTTGGAAGGCTCTACCACAGGTTGGGCACAAATAGGCCATATAAACATTTGGGATGGAGATGTCTCTAGATTTTTGCATCTCACATTTCCTTTGTGCTACCACTATTCTGCTTTGCTGGTAGAGCACAGGGCGTTTTCTAATTTGGGTACATCATGCTGGGTGGTACTGTGTCACTGTCTCTCTTGTCTCACAATTGGTATTAAAGTTCTTCAGAGAAATCTTGTGCCAATTCAGAGAATGTCCTTATATTGCTTCTTCCAAACCCTCGTGTAAGTGCTTGCCTTGTGTGAATTCTCCACAAAATAGTCTTTTAGATAAATGTTTATTTGGCATTTGGGCTATATGGCCAGCCCATCAGAGTTGTGCTCTCTCTAGAAGAGTTTGAAGGTTTAGAAGTTCAACTTGAGAGAGGACCTCAATGCCCAGTACCTTATCCTTCGAGGTCATCTTCAGAATCTTCCTCAGACAATTCAAATGGAAGTGGTTCATTTTTCCAGCACAGTGCTGGTAGACTGTCCAAGTTTCACAAGCAAACAATGATGAGGTCAGCACAACGGCTCTGTAGAACTTCAGTTTAAGGGGCAGCTAGGTGGCATAGTGAGTAGAGCATCGGCCCTGGAGCCAGAAGGGCCTGACTTTGGATCTGACCTCAGACACTTAATGCACACACAAACAAAAACCTAGCCGTGTGACCTTGGGCAAGTTACTTAACCCCAATTGCCCTCCAAAAAAAAAAGAATTTCAGTTTAGTAGGCAGCCTAAGACCTCTTCTCTCCCACACTTTCCTTTGGAGCCTCCCAGATGCTGAGTTAGCTCTGGCAATAATATGTATTTCAACCTCATCACCTATATGGATATCCCTAGAAAGTATACTTCCCAGGTAAGTGAACTTATCTACAGCATTCAGAATTTCTTCATTTGCTGTAACCAATGGTTCTGTGTATAGACGGTGCAATATTGGCCAGTGGAGAACCTCTGTTTTCTTAAAGCATTCTTCTCCTCATTGCCTTTTTGAGCCTCTTTTGCCATTTGAGTTAGTCTATTTTTTAAGGTGTTATGTTCCTCAGTCAGGTTGTTGACTCTCATTTCATGCTTTTCTTGCATCTTTCTCATTTCTCTTCCCAATTTTCCCCCCACTTCTCTTATCTGCTTCTTAAGGTCCTCTATGGCCTGTAGCCAGCTTGTATTTTCATTTGGGGCTTTTGGTGCAGGAGTTCTGACTTCCCAGTCCTCCTCCTGTTCCATGCTTTGATCCTCTGCCCCCAAAATAGGAGTCTAATGTTCTTCTGTTTATTTTCTTTCCTTTACCTAGGCATGTTGCCACTCAATTACTTGGCTTTTGGACGTTTTGCCACAGTAGGACTCTGGCACCAGACAGGGGAGCTTCCGTCCCAAACGCTGGGGTTTTCCCAACTGCTGGAGGTATTAGTTGGATGGCCTCTGTGAAGCCTCCACATTGTCTGGCAAGCTGGTCACACACCCCAAGACTTCCACCCCAGACTGCAATCCAGATCCAAGAAGGGTAAAGCAAGAGCGCTTACCCCCCAGACTGATCACTGGATCCCCCTACAGTTTGCAGGCCAGAAGCTGAAGCTGCAAGCATGGCAACATGGGGCAGGCTGCGCTGGCTCCTCAGTGGCTTCTTGCCCCCAGGGGAAGAAGCTGACACACTCTTCCAACCAGACCCAAAGTCCATAGGGCACTGACCTCTCACTTTGTCTTAGGCATCTATATGTTGATAATTCTGGAAACCACAGCTGCTGGTGTTCTGGGTTCCCTCCAGCTGGCTGTTGGTCTGGCCACACTGGGGCTAAAATCTCTGCCTGGGTTTGGCTCACAGAGCGCTGTGCTGGCCTCTCCCTGCCAGGATGCCAGGCTGTCCTCAGTGGGAGGTTAGCTTCTCTGTATTATTTTGTGGGTTCTGGAGCTCCAGAGGTTGTTGCATCCCCCTTTTACATAATTTTGAAGTGGTGTGGGCTGGAACTCCATGGAAGTGCTGTTTCTACTCCACCATCTTGACTCCGCCTGAACCTCTCTTTTCTTGGTGTTGATTGTCAGGTCAAAATTAGCACAAGTTCCAGAGTACTGATCCATAGAGTAAACAAATAATGAGAGCTTTGAGGGAGTAACTGAAAAATCATTGTAATACTTTATATATTGAAAATAATTAAATTGAACTGTCTCTAAAAAAGTTTAATTGGTTATATTGATGCTCAATGTTATGTTTTTAATTGAATTAGCTTAAAATTTCAGTTAATTAAATTTAAAGGGAGATTTGTCTGGTAATCCACAGAGGAAAAACCAAGTAATTAATAATTACTTATTTTTCAGAGTGTAGCTACTCACTGCCTCCAAAACCCAACTTTTAATATGTGAGTATTCTCCCACTTATACTAAATGTGTTCAAATCATGGAACACCCTAATTCAAAGACAATCAAAATTGTGAGCCATCTAAGGACAAAGGAAGATGACATGGTAAAGAGATATAAGTAGGCTACAACACATGAACAATGATGTTTTACATGCTAGAAGTAGTATAAAATATATCATCTAGTATAAGAAAAGGGGTTTGGGTAGTCATATAGGGGGAATGAGAGATAATAGAGGGACAGGACAGCTCCAGGGTTGCACTGGTATCCATGAATTACTAGAAGGCCTATAGGAAGATTTCCAATATAGCAGAGATTGTACGGAGAAGCTTTATGCAAAGACATTTAAGAATGACATAGGCACACTTAGAACCATCTAAAGGTATATTGGGCTCCCTAGGTTTCTTTTTTGTTGGAGGTTTTCAAGAAATGGATAGATGGATAGATGGACACACACACACACATTTATATATATATATATATATATATATATATATATATATATATATATATATATATATAGTAAACGAGTTTCTTTCTTGGGTAGGGTTGGACTGGAGTCCACTGTGTTCCCATGTCAGATGAAATAAGAGCAGTAAAAGTTCTTAAAATGGTATATAATTGAGCTCTTCATACTGTTAAGACAGAAGGTAAATCATGTCTATCTCTTGGATAGAAAAAAAAATATATCTCTGATAATACTGATATTGGACTCCAGTAACCATCAGAGCAGCCTTTTAAGTATTTTGTGGCATCATCACACAAGCCCCTTGCTTATATAAACTATCACATGCTTTGGGCTTTTCTACCTCCATGCTTTTTCCCATCTCATTAATTCCTTCTGCCTAGAATGACCTTCCTTTCCATTATCCTCTTCACAACCACCTTGGCTCACCTCTGTATCTGTCTTTCTAACACTACCTCCTCCAGATCCTTCCCTCCTCACTCTAACAGATATAACCCCTGCCTCTCTCCTCTGAGCTGATTGTTTCTTTTAATATTTTATATTTTTATAAATATATTTATATTATTTATGTATAAAACAAACATTTTGTTTATATGACTCAAATGACTACAGAAACTACATTTTCTGAACAAAAAATTAGGATACAAGGTTGTTGTTGTTTTAATGAAATCTTGTTCAGATACTTTCTTTTTCTTGAAATTGGGTCCTAATCTGGAAATTTTGAACTTGCCACATGCTTTTTTTTTGTGGTTCATGTCTTATCTTCCTTCCTAAACTGTAAGCTCTTTAAGGACAGGAACTGTCTTACTCATCCTCCTGTCCCCAACAGGACTTAAGAAAGTGTCTTACATATAATAGTCACTAAATACCACACTTGTTAAACAGGCAGCTAAGAGGCACAGTGGATAAAGTGCTAGGCCTGAGGTCAGGAAGACTCATCTTCCTGAGTTCAAATCTGCCCTCAGACACTTACTAGCTGTGTGATCCTGGGCAAGTCATTTAGCCCTGTTTGCCCCAGTTTCCTTGTCTGTAAAATGAGCTGGAGAAGGAAAATTACTATAGTATCTTTTCCAAGAAAACCCCAAGCAGGGTCACAAAGAGTTGGACATGACTGAAAAAGACTAAACAACAGCAATAACACATACATTGAATGAATGAATGAATGATTTTTTTCTCCCCTAAAGAGTTTAGAAAATATAACAATTACCCATCTATTTAGGTTGGACTAGAGAATGTCCTGCTATGGTAGACATATGGACTAGATAACTTTCCATGGCAACATGCAGTTGTAAAATTCAATGACATGATGTCTAACTTATTCTCTCCTATTTATTTCTTAAAACCCAAGGGAACTTTTCCATGCCATGCTTAGGATTTTTGTCTAGTGCCAAAAGCCTAGCTAGTAAGTCAGACAGTAATGATAATGATGAGCTAATCACAATGAGAAAACAGATGGGTCTCTTCAACAGGCAGTTTAAAACACACGCACATGCACATGCACATGTACACACACACACACACGCACACACACACAACTTCTTATGAAATGAGTTACACTGCTTCAGTAGAAATGGAAATAACTTTTCATTGGAAGTCTGTCTAGCAGTTCCTTTAACATGTTACTTTTCAAGGTTCAGAAGTGTTTGCATTTTCTTCCACCAAAAATACTGGAGTGACGGTGCAAACTTCCTGTTGACTGGGTTTATTCTCACTGAATCAGCAGCAGGTTCTCTTTTTCACATCATGGGTTTCTGCAGGTCTTTATCACTTCAAACTTTTCACCCCTCTCCCAGCTTCTATTCAGTTCCTTTTTAAAAGAAAAAAAAATTCTAGCCAATCTCCCATAGCTACTTCTATACAACACCCTAAGAACTAGGAGATTCTGGAGAGCACTATTTTTATCTATACAAGATACAGAGACTAGATATATAGAAATATACAATGATGGACTGATTCTTTTTCACTTTTTTGGTATGTTAAATGATCTATAATACTTCCCCCTTTTCTTTCTATGTGAGTTACATACTATAATTTCTACAATTTCTTTCTTTTAAGACTATTTGATATTAGATGTAAAAACGCTGAAATAGTAGAAAGATCTTTGGCTTGAGAGGTGGGACACATGAGCTTGAATTGGTGCTCTGTAATTAGATAGATGTATGTTATGAACAAGTCTCATTTGCCTTCCTGGGCCTCTCTTTCCTCATCTATAAAGTCATGGAATCTGAGTCAAAAGTGACCTCTAAAGACTTCTAGTTCAACTAATTACTGAAGCAGAGTCTCCTATATAACAGTTAATTATTAAGCTCACACACAAAAACAATAGAAATCTAGACTCTGCTTGGAATCGTCTGGGGGAAGATTTCATATTAGCTCCCAAGGCAACCCAGTCTACATTTGGGTAGCTCTGAGAGAGAAGATGTTGCTTCCTTTCATCAAGCCTCTGTTTGCCATTCTGCATTTCTAGCCATTGCTTTTAGTTTTGCCTTCTGGGTTCATGTAGAATAAATCGAAACCCACCATGCTCTCCCTAAGTGTTCTTCTGTCCAAACTGATCTTCCCCAGTTCATTTAACTGAGCCTTATATGGCAAAATCTTGAGACTACTTACAATCTGACTTGCCTCTCTCTACCAACACAATTTCTAGGGTATCAAAGTCCTTCCCAAAATGGGGTGCCCCTAACTAAACACATTGCTGTTGTGATATGACCTGGAGAAAGTACAATAAAGCTATCACCTCTTGAAAAAGGAGCTAGTGATTGCCAAGGGAGCACAGTTTGAATCAATCGATCCAGAGATTTCACAGAATCATGTAATCTCTGAGTGGGGAGGGACCTCAGAGCCCATCTGGTTTAACTAGGAAACCTAGTACAAAAAGAGTTCCTGCACTATTTTTGTGTTATCAACTCCTTTGGCAGTCTGGTGAAGCCTTTGGACCTCTTTTCAGGATAATGTTTTTAAATGCATCAAATAAAATGCATTGGATTGCAAATGAAATCAGTTAGGTTGAAATAAAGATGTAATGTTTTTTCTCTTAGTCAACTTCATGGACTCCCTGAAATCCATACCCAGACTCTAGAACAATCACAGACAAGAGGCAGTTTGGTGTCATGGGAATCATTCTGGATCAGGAGTCAGAGAACTCCAGTTTGAAAGCTATTTCTGCTGTATACTAGCTCTATAGCATTGAGTGAGTTATTTGATGTCTTTGGGTCTCAGTTTCCTCATCTATAAAATGAGGGGTGGGGCTAGATGACCGTTAAGATTTCCTTGTAGCTCTGAATCATTATCCTATGAACTCCCCAGAGTGACTATCCAGTTTTTAACTGGAGACTTCTAGGGGGCTCCTAAGTTAGCTCATCCGTGATGGGGAAGCACTAATTATAAGAACATTTTTCCAGACATCAAACCCAAATCAGTCTTCTTGTCATTCGCACCCATTGCTTCTTGTTCTGCTCTGTAGGGTCAAGCTGAAAAAGGTAAATCTAATCCTTCCTCCTTATCATAGTTTGCCCACCTGTCCTTTCCGTAACTGTCTTTTCTCTGTGCTAAACTTCTCCAGTTCCTTCAGTGATCCTTATCTGGCTTAATATCAAAGTTGATCTGGCTTAGCCTTAAAATATTTTCCCATCTTGGTTGCCTTTTTCTGGATTCTCTCTGTTTACAAGAGGGTAGCCAGAACTGAAAGCAGTACTCTAGGTGTGGTGTCCTTAACCAGTATAACAGATAAAAGGGTCTCTTCTCCATTGTTTTGTATATTATTCCTTCCTGACCTCTTTGGTGGTACTATTACAGTGTTGACTAATATATCCTTATTGATTTATTGATTGACTGACTCATAGGGAGCTTACAATACACTAAACACATTTGGTGGGGCAGTTAGGTGATACAGTGGATGGAACACTGGGCCTGGAGTTGGGAAGACTCATCTTCCTGAGTTCAAATTTTACCTCAGACACTTACCAGCAGTCTGACCCTGGGCAAGTCACTTAACCCTGTGTACCTAAGTTTTCTTATCTGTAATATGAATGGAGGAGGAAATGGCGAACCATTCTGGTATCTTTGTCAAGAAAACTCAAAATGAGGTCACAAAGAGTTGCACACAACTGAATAATAACAAAATCAAAAACACTTTTTGATCTTTTTGAGACAGCTTCCTATCACACCTCCCCCATTTTTATAATTGTGAGTGTAGCCTAAATGGCAAGCAAGCCTCCTAAACCTATATTGGTTATCAGACTAAGTTTGATCTTTGGATTCTCAATAAAAACTAATTTGTTTGGCGTGTGCCCTCAACCAAAGTTTCTCTCTGGGAGAAAGAAAACCTTCTGGCTAATATTAGCCCACTCTTCATTGTTGTTCAGTTGTGTCCAACTCTTCATGACTGTATTTGGGGTTTCTTGGCAAAGATACTGGAGTGGCTTGCCATTCATTTCCTTCTCCAGTTCATTTTACAGAGGAGGAAACTGAGGCAAAAAAGGTTAAGTGCCTTGAGCAGGATCACACAACTAGTAAGTTTAGATTTGAACTCAGCTCTTGTTGACTCCAGGCCCAGAACTCTCTCTGCTACTTCATCTAGCTGTCTGATTTACTCTAAGGAGTATTTAACTCCATGCCTACAAATAACCCTAAACTCAGCTCCTTTTAGAATTTCTCCAGTGCTCAGGTTATTTGCTACCTATTATGGGAAACTTTTTCTGATCCCCTAATACACTTTCCCTCTTCAAAGTAATGGTGTATCTTGTTGCATATTATATCCTCCTAGTAGAATGTGAGCCTCATTAGGGGAGGGGCTCCTTTTGGCTTTGTCTTTACATTTCCAGCACCTAGTATAGTGGTTTTGGACACAGTAGGTACTTTTAAAATGCCTGTTGTACTGGGTTGGATTAGTTTTTTTAACATAGTTGATTTATTTAAGAAAGCAATAACCATGGCAAATTACTTCAAAACCCATTCAGGACATACAAAGGGCTTGCATCCTAGCCTCAACAATTACATTTGCTTGTTCTTCCAGGACCCAGGCTAGTTTGTCGTATTCTTGGTGACTTGAACTCGTCACTGGCAGCCAAGTACTTCCTTATCTCAAGTTTCATTGGTAGCAATTAGCCTTTTTTAGTACTGTACTATCAAATCCAAAGATCTTTCTACTTAGCAGAAAAAAACACAAGTAAGAGTTGAGTATTTCTGCCTTCTCTCAGTTTTCATTATCCAATCTACCATTAGCATCAGTCCCTTCTTTAATTCTTTTTTTCTTAGAACCTTAAACTTCCTTTTCTACTCCCTTTGCTATTCTTCTCCAGCCTCTACTCATTCTGAAGTTGCTATACTTTTGTATTTATATTTTGTTAATTGTCTCCTGCTTCCATCTTCTGTACATGTTTTTAAAATCTAAATTGGTTAACAAGTTCCCAGTCGATATATATTGGTCTCTTTCATGGATGTGCCTATATTTTTGGCCAGATGTGCCAACACAGCCAGTAAATACTCTGTCTGGGCAATATAACTTCACTTTCCCCTTGTTATCAGAACTTTTTCCTTCTTTCTTCAGAACTTCATTTTTGAGACCTTACCAACTCTCCTGAGCTGATTTCTCCAGTATGATTTCAATTCCGTGGGATCCTACTGATCCTTTTTTGAAATATTTTGAAATCTGATCTCCCCAAATCTACGTGAAATGTCGGACCATGCCCTGCTTCCCTCTCCTTTTTCATGAATACTAAGATGAAGGGTTTATTTCCCTCTCCAATTCCCCTGCCCCCAATTTCCAGCATTTCTATTTCAACAACCAGTTCCTCCTTGTTGATGAGAATCAAGTCAAGAATAGTACTTCCTCTCATTGCTTCCTCAACTTTTTGAACAATTATATTATCACTAAGGCAATTCCTTGCCTCAGAACTTCACCAAAAAGAAGATAATTTGAGAATAATTTTTTTAAGTTGAGGTTCTTTAGGCTGTTCTAAAAATCTGATGACAGATCTTTCCCATAGATAACAGGCCATTCTAATGGAGGATGTTTCTTAGTCTTGCTTCTTGGTAATGACAAAGTGAAATGAAGGCAGGTGTGACCTGAGAGAAATTACTGAAAGAAATTATTCTTTTACTATTATATTAATAACAAATTATTAAATTGGTATCCAGGCTTTTTTCCTCTGTTTCTTCATTGAGACTCAACTCCAGTTGAAGGCCGGATTCTGAAGGACATGACTGATTGAGGCACCCCTAACCCTCAGAGAATATGCTTTTCTATTTTGGGCCAGACCCCACCCAACTAGGAGACCTTACTTCTGTTTAGAGTGTAACCAGAATCCAGTCTAGATGAGTTCTTTCCCCGAGAAAATGAACCCCTGTCCTTGTATCTCTCCTTTATCATTTAGGGTGACCCAGCTCATGAAGGAAAAAACCAACCAGAAGTGTCTGGATAGAGATGGTTTCCCTTGTCCAAATTGCTGGAGGTGGCTGAGTCTCATGATCAAGGTGTGTTCTTAGCAGGAGGAGCTGAAGACTTCTAACCCACCTCCTTATTAAATGTCCACCAATCAGGGTTGATTTTCAGTTGTAAAGGGAATTCCCTTTCAAGGATTATTTACAACTTTCAGACTCTCTATGATTTTTGTTTTTTATCTGACCATCAATGTATTAATTATTAGCTAACCTTATTTTTAATAAATTGGTTATTAATTATCCAGAAACTATCTCTCTTTTTTTTTTTCATTTATCACCTTGTTTTGCTTGAATGGGCAAATTTTTCATCCCACACAGTCTGGCTCCAGTAGTGATGGATAGAGGCTTGTTATCCGCATTAATTATAGTAAAAATTCAGAAGGTCTTTGCAAACATGAATTTGAAAAACATGAAGCCTCTTAGATTGTAAGCTCCTTAAGGGCAGAGACTGTCTTTTGCTTTATTTTGTATCCTCAATGCTTAGCATAATGCCTGGCCTATAATAGGAGCTTAATAATAAATGTTTATTAATTAATGATCTATTTATTATTATTGAGAGTTAAGTATGAGGAAATAGGGTAGAGATATACAATATACTTTTTGTTTGAACCAGATGCAAGGCATGTAACCTGAGCCTCGGTTTCCTCATTTGCAAAGTTGGAATAATAACACCTATTGTGACTACTTCAGAGTTATTGTGAAATTAAAATAAGACCATGTAGTACAACATGTTGCAAATTTCAAAATGTGACATAAATCTCAATGATTATTAGTCAGAAGTTAACCACAAACATTAATGACCATAACACCTCAATGGTATTAATAGGACCATAATATCTTGATTATATTGGGTTTTTGTTAGTTCATTCATTTTTCAGTTATATCCAACTCTTCATGACCCCATTTGGGGTTTTCTTGTCAATGATACTGAAATGGTTTACCATTTCCTTCTCCAGCTCCTTTTACAGATGAGGAAACTGAGTCAAACAAGGTTAAGTAACTTGCCCAGGGTCACCCAGCTAGTAAGTATTTGAGGCCACATTTGAACTTAGGAAGATGAGTTCTATCAAACTTTATCCACTGTGACACCTAGCTGTCCTGGTGCTGAGCTTAGATCATTTGAATAAATTATGGATGAAGTGATTAATGCATAATCCAAAATGTAGGTGATTAAAAGAAAAATCTATTATTAGGAGGGGGAAAAATGAAACTATACACTGAGGAAATAGAGAAAACCATAATAATGGTTAATGATGGGGTAAAAAGTCAAACCCACACAAAACTTCTTTGAACAGAAGCTAAATACAAGATGTAGCCAAATAATTTGCCACTCTCAGAAGAAGTTGTGTAATAGAGTCCTGGGGAAGGAGAGAAGAAGATATTGAATCTGCCCAACATTCAGACTAGGTCTGGGACATAAAGGTTGGCACTAAGCCAAGGCTGAAAGAATTAAAATTTTAAGGTGTCCAAAAATCTACACCAATTCTCCCTCCTCTGGTAACATGGCTTAGGTTGTTCTTAGATTCTAATAAGAAATTAATTTCACCATGTTCAGCAAATACCCTGTTTGGTCATTTCTTACAGTTGAGCTTTAGAAACAAGAAAATGTAAATAGATTTTAGAAAGAATTGTCAGTTCAGCAGAAATCCTCCTGGTTAAAAAAAAATAAAGATGTTGTACTGTGGGTAGAAAGACCCATCCTCCCACTCATAAAATTAGAAGACCAAAGACAATGGGGAGAAAAAAAAATTGAATGAGGGATAATTTCATTTGACTTTGGCATGGACACAGAAAGGAAATAATTTTCTCTCCTAAAAAAGAAGCAAGACTATTTGAAACCTTAAAATTCTCTTGTTCTTGATCATTTTTCTATCTATTTTAAAGAGAGATGAGCCAACTGTGGGGAAAGAGGCAAATTTCTTTTCTTATTTTCAGACACTGAGAAGATTTTGCCTTTAATTGGAGCAGCTAATTAAGTACATGCAGGAAGACCTCATGAGATGGTGTGCATGAGCAGAAAATTCACAATTGAGCTTCAGTGAGCTTACCAAGACTCTGGGTCCAATCCTAGAGGCCTGGCCCTAGAAGAATCAGTTTCTTTTTTTGGTTCATTATCCCAGAATTTTACTCAAGGGGTATCTTCAAACTAAGCACATGCAGTAAGTATATAGGCAGCAAGCTTCAGAGGTGAGATTCGAATCCAGGTCCACTGACTTCAGAGTGTTTCCTCTCCATCATAAGACAATAGTAAATTACCAGGTGCTGAAAAACTCCTCAATTACACTTTCTCGGAAACCTAAGACTTATCTAGTTGACTGGAAGTTAAATTGGAATTTAAATGGAATACTGGAAGTTAAATGAATTGAGCAGCATCACAAGCCAGTATGTATCATAGGTGGTATGTGAGCCTAGATCTTCCTGACTTCCAAGTCAGCTCTCTACCCACTTCACCACACCTCCCATCAAGTATGGGACAGCCTTTATTTCAACCCCACAGAAAACGCAGCAACATAAAGCAATCAACCCATTGTTTTCCCCCTCAAGAAATACATATTGGGGGCTGCCTAACAAGCTCTCCCTTAACCTTGGACCTCTTCAGTCAGAACAACCCGAACCAACAGCAGGGGAATTGTCAAGGTCCAGATCTCCTGATGTTAACCCTCAGTCCCTCTACCTCTGCCCCTCTAGTATTCCAACGTCCAGTGCTACGTCGGCAATCCTCTTCCTTCTTTGAGAAGTATGCTATTGAGAAAATCTTCCTCTAGTAGCCTGCTGCCCAATGTCTCAAATTCAGTAACCCTTGAATTTAAGGATTACCTAGGAAGCTAACTGCCAATGCTGATGACACTCAGAAACATCCCCTTTCTCTGGTTAAAAGTCTAGATCCTGGGATCCTGGGATCTTCCACTCTCCTACTCAAAAGCTTAAGAGTTCAGGAATCTCTTAGGCAATGTTCAAGTACCAGTGTCTTATTAGTGGCTGTCACAGATTACTGTTAAATGCTCCTGAAGGTCCAGAAGGGAGAAATCCCCCCTCCCCCTTCTCAGAATGAAGGTCAATCTTGTTATGCCATAGTCTGGAAATTCAAAGAAGAAAAAGAAAACTTCAAGTTGCTTACTTACATAGACTATGGGGAGGTTAGAGGGGGTATGTTGAGGTAAAGTGGAGTGATTCATTCCAGCTGTCAGTCACCAATTATCTTTAAGGTAGCCTGAGTTATCAGGAAGCAAAAAGAAGGGTGGCCCCTTTCAGCAAGGCTCCACTGTGTATGCCTGCCCTCTCTAGGGAATTCTCCCCTCAAATACTTCAAACAAAGGCACACATTTAATTTCATCATGTTGATAGAAGAGCTCACCAAGTTGATCAGGGAGGCCCCTGACCAACTTCCCTTATACTGGTTTATAAATTCTATTGCTGGGGTTTCAAAAAGGGGCCAAGCCTTTATTACCCCCTGAATATTTTGAAACTACTTGAGAAATCCTAAGAGGGAGAGATGACCTAACTCATTTCAATTCAACTTAAAGAGAATTTAATAAGCCTCTAATATATACAAGGCACAGTGGTAGGCAATGGATAAGCCAAAATTAAAATCAGTCCCTGCCCTCAAGGAGTTTCCATTCTACTATGGGAATACAACATAATGCAAATGTTATCTGTGTCAGTGAAGGGTAGAAATGAAATCTTGATAAATCCAAATGAGGAAACACCCTTAATATTGGGAAAGAGATAGTATTAGAAGAAAAATAAAGGAAAATTCCTTAACACTATGGTGGGGGAAGGGGCAAAAGATTTTAACACTGCCCTAAGAGGAGACAGAGTTCAAAATTATTTAAAAAAAAAAAGGTTTCTTTAAATCCATAAAAGACAATTGAGAGACAGTGGATATGGAGCTGGCCTTGGAGACAAGAAATCCTGGGCTGAGGGGGCTCCATGATCAGTCACTTAACCACTGTTGCCTCGTCTTTAAGACTCTGAGTGACAGAAAAGGTGTCGACCAGCACTGTGTCATTGCTCTGTGTCACTGAAATCAAAGGTCCCTTCCCTACATTTGGGAGGCATATCCATAAACTCTCAAAGTGACATCCTTGAAGGTAAGCTCGGCTTCTGCCATGTATACTTCATAGTATATGAAATTTGAACCTCCTTGTTGCCCATGAGCACTTACAGTGCTCTATTTTCTGTTCATGCCGTTCTAGAAACCCTCCATAGTATTTCTACCCAGTGTGTTGGAGACTCTCCTCTGTTTCTTCAAGTAGTCAACTATCTTTTATTAAATTTTTAAAAAGATGGTTTATTTAGATGGCATATGAGCAGCTAGGTGGCACAGTGGATAGAACACTGGGCTTGGAGTCAAAAGATTCATCTTCCTGAGTTCAAATCTGGCTTCAGACACTTACTAGCTGTGTGACCCTGTGCAAGTCACTTAACCCTGTTTGCCTCAGTTTCCTCATCTGTAAAATGAGCTGGAGAAGGAAATGACAGACCACTCCGATATCTTTGCTAAGAAAACTCCAGATGGGGTCATGAAGAATTGAACATAACTAAAAATTACTAAACAAAAAATGTAGAGAGCACACTAATTAATTCACTTTATTTTCCACATATAAAATCCCAGTTATCCCAATCAAAACAAGAATAAAGAGGTGCAGGATCCTAAGTATAATTAAGTTTTTTGTCACTAACCTCCCTGTTTTAATTTCTACTTCAAGTCACAGCAACAGCATTTTAGAGACGAAAGAGATCTTAAATTGTATTTCTTTAATAATGTTTTAAATTTTTCCCCCAACTATGAATTGTGCCTAGTCACTTTATTCTGGTCTCTCTGTTCTAGTTGCTATTAAAATACAATCAATCAATCAACATGCATTTACTAAACATGCCAGGCATTGTGTTAGGCACTGGGAATATTTGCCAGGAGACTGCATTCTTTTTATTTTTTATTTTTTGCCTTTTGGAGGGCAACTGGGGTTAAGTAACTTGCCCAAGGTCACACAGCTAGGTTTTTGTTTGTGTGTGTTAAGTGTCTGAGGCTGGATCCGAACTCAGGTCCTTCTGACTCCAGGACCAACACTCTACTCACTGCGCCACCTAGCCACCCCGAGACTGCATTCTTAAAAAGGAACACAAGTACATACATATCTATAAGTAGCAGAAACATAAACTTAATGTGTATAAATAAATTCAAATTCATTCAGGAGGGAGGGCACTATCAGTTACAGAAATCAGGAAAGGTTTCCTATAGCAGACAATGCTTCAGGTGTGTCTTAAAGGAAGAGGGAAATTCTGAGTCAAAGGTAAAGTGGGAGTGCATTCCAGTCATGAGGAACAGCCTCAGAAGCAGGGAATGTTGTATTATATGAAATGAACAAAGAGAAAATCAATTTGGCTATTTTACAGAATATGATATGGGGAGCAGTGTTCAGTGAGACTGAAAGAAATAGATTGGGGCCAGGTTGGGGAAGGCTTTAAAAGCTAAACACAGAAGTTCATATTTTATCCTAGAGCTAATAGGAAGTCATTGGAATTAACTAAGCTGAGAAGTCACATGATAAGATCGGTGCTCGAGGAAAATGACTTTGGTGGTTGAGTAGAAGAAAAATTGGAGTGATGTGAAACTTGAAGCAGGGACATCAATTTGGATATTATTGCCATGATCTTAGTGGGGGGTGATGAGGGGGCTGAACTAAAGTGTTAACTATGTGAGTAGAGAGAAGTGGAAGGATTAGAGAGATAGAAACAGCAATATTTGACAATTGAATGGATATATGGGATGAAGGAGGATGAGACATTGAGGATAATGGAATGATGTATTTTAGAAATGATATTTGTCTATGCCAAAAGGACTATAAACGTGCATACTCTTTGATCTAGCAATATCACTGCTAGATCTATATCACAAAGACATAAAAAAGGGGAAAGAAAGACCTATCTGTATAAAAATATCTATAGTGACTCTTTTTGTAATGGCTAAGAATTGGAAATAGAAATGATGCCCATTAACTGGGGAATGGTTGAAAAGTTATGGCATATTATTGCGATGGAATATTATAAGAAAAAAAGAGCAGACAGATTTCAGAAAAACTTGGAAAGATTTACATGAACTGATACAAAGAGAAGTGAGCAGAAGTGGGAGAACATTGTGCACAATAAGCAATATTGTACTGTGAATGACTTAGCTATTCTCAGCAATACAACGATCCAAGATAATCCCAAAGGACTAATGATGAAGCATGTTATCCATCTCCAGAGAAAGAATTGATATTGTTTAAATACAAACTAAAGTATCTTTTATCACTTTCTTTTATTCTTCTTTCATTGAAGTATTCTATTATAAAATGACAAATATGGAAATGTTTTACATGATTACACATGTATAACCTATATTGAATTGCTTAGTGGCTTAGGGAGAGGGGAAGGGAAGGAAGGAAGAATAGAATTTGGAACTCAAAACTTTTTTTAAATGTTTAAAAATTGTTTTAACATATAATTGTGGAAAAATAAAATATTATTTTAAAAAAGAAATGTTCATCCTTCGATCTCTTAGAAGTACAGAAGCTTCTAAATGGGAAAATTTGGAGGGAAAGAAAATGAATTCAATTTTAGACATATTGACCTTAAGATATCTCTGGGATATCTAATTTGAAATGTCCAATAGGGAATTTGTGATGTAGAATTAAAACTAAAACAGAGAGACTTGTGTGTGTATGTGTGTGATATGTATATGCTATACATGTATAAGCATGTAAATATATTTTATGCACATTGTGTTTGCACATATATAGGGCTGTGTAGGTATGTGCATTGTAATACATATAGGCATATATGTACATATTTAGAATATATCATATATGCCTGTGTTTATACACACACACATTCCCAGGAGTCATCTCAATAGAAATGTTGACATTACCAAGGGAAAAGAGAAGAGAGTCTAGGACAGAACCTTGGAGAACACTAACAGGGCACAGGGCACAGATGATGAACCAGCAAAGGAGACTGTCAGACATGTGGGAGGAGAACAGGAGACAAATGTCCCAAAAGCCCAGAGAGGAGAACAGAGAGTGTATTCAGGAGGAGAGGGGAGTCAATAATGTCAAATGCAACAAAGTAGAAAAAGATAAGGGAAGGACTGAGAGAGAAAAAAAATCCCATCAGATCTGGCAGCTAAGACATCATTAGTAACTTTGGAGAGAGTAGGTTCAATTGAGTGATGAGGTTAGAAGCCAGATTACAAAAGGGTAAGGAATGAGTAAGAGTAAACAGAGGGGAGACATTGAGTGTAGAGGGCTTTTTCCAAAGAATTTGGTTTAAAAAGGGAGGAGAGATATAGGATGATAATTTTAGGGGGTGGTATGATCTAATAAGGTTTGTTTTAAAGGATGAAGGAGTATCTTTGAAAGCGGGAGAGAAGGAGCTGATAGCTAGGGAGAATTTGAAGAGTCAAGAATCAAGGATGAAATCTGCTGAAAAAGATGGGAAGAGATGAAACCAAGTGTACATGTAAATGAGCTGGCCTCGGCAAGGAGAGCCACCTGTTTGTCAGGGACTGGGAGGGAAGGAGAGAATGGGAGATTGTGTCAAGGTGCTTTGAAATGAAAGGAATGGAAAAAAAGGGCACTCACCTCAATTTTCTCAGTAAAGTAAGAGACAAGGTCTTCAGCTGAGGGGGTGGGGGAAGGGGAAAGTGTAGGAGGTTTGAGGAGGGAACAGAAGTTTTGGAATCATTTCTGTGAGAAGTGAGGTAGGGAAACAAGGAGGAATAAAAAGAATGTCTTACTACAATGAGGGCAAATTCATGGATAACATGAATTTGTAATAAATCTAGTCAGTACAGTTATGAGATTTCCTCCAGCTGCATTCAACAACTTATGAGTATGAGCAAAGAAAGCAGTTGGTAGAGGTAATACAGACCCGGGATATAGCAAGAGATGAGGGCAAGAGATTCAAGATTCCATAGAGACTTGTTAACTATTCAGTTAAGATTGAAGAGGGCAGGAAACTGCAGTCAGACCAGGGGAGACGGCCTGAGAAAGTACTGAGGCATAGAGGGATCTGAGATCTCAGTGAGGACAAAGAATAACTTTAGGAAGAGTAAGGCACAGGGAGAGGTAGAATTGTGAGACATTATGGTTAGATCAAGAAATTTCAGAGTTTCTGATTAAGGAAGCAGAACGTTTGTGGGTAATGGTGAGATCCAGAGTGTGACCATCCTTACTTGTGGCTGGGGGGATGGAGGTGAAGGTGTGGGTGGTAATGGAATTTGAGGAGGCTGAGGAATTGGGAGAATAGGGAGTTTGAAGGAAACATCTAAGTGAATACTTAAGTCCCCTAGTATAAGGGCAGGAGTTGCAAAGGAGAGGATGGTGGTGAACCAAAGATGAAGATTTGGAGGTTGGCACATAATTTGGATTGGGTAGAAAAGTTAAACTGAGTCAAGATTGCTGAGTGATTTCCAGAAGTCTGGAAGCGACAATGAGGAGCAAGGAATATTCTGGCTTCCCCTTCAGGGCCAGTGTTTTGGGAAAGTGAAAAAAGGTGAGGCACTGCTGGGAAGGAAGGCCAGGGATGTAATGTTATCAGAGGGAAGCCGGTTGTCACTGAGGGCTAATAAATGATAGAAATACGAGAGAAAGAGATACAGGATGTAGGGGAACTTGCTTTTTATGGAATGGAATTCCAAGGGGCACAGTGAAAGGGGGTGGGCAGCAGTGGGGTGGGACATGTTATATAGGGTCAGTTGAGTAGGATGTGGGGAAAAGGAGAGGAGAGGTGGAGATAGTTTGTAACTGGGTTGGAGTGGGGATGGGGAATAGTTAAATAATGAAGGGATAGGGAGAGAAATAGGAGGAACTGTAGGGGTAGTAACGGTTGGCAAAGGAATGGTCAAATGTCCAACGGGTGTTACAGAGGGCAAGGGACTAGGGCTAGGTCTGGATCTGGCTTGGAATCAACCTGTGGCTATATTTACTTCTACTACTCCCTCTCAGGGTGCTGGGGGGAGGGGAGGAATAGTGGTTCCCCTGGCTGGCAAATCTCTGATACACCTTAGGAAAACTAAGGTTTATAAGAGTGTTTCCAACCCAAGATATCTCATCCACTGTTTGGAGCTCCAGGCATTTGTAGTTCTTTTTTTGTCCCCCTTCTTTTCTGGAGAAATCAAATTATCTTTTAAAAAGATATTAAAATTTTTAAAATTTTAAAAAGATTTTTTTGTGGTGGCAAAGAATTGGAAATCAAGGGGATGCCCATCAATTGGGGAATGGCTGAACAAGTTGTGGTATATGCGTGTAATGGAATACTATTGTGCTATAAGAAATGAGGAGCAGATGGACTTCATAATAACCTGGAGAGACTTATATAAACTGAAGCTGAGTGAAGAGAGAAGAACCAGGAGAACTTTGTACGCAATTACAAACACATCGTATGTGTGACAACTAACCTTGATAAACTGGGCTCCTCTCAGCAATGTAGTTATAAGACAACTCCAAAATCTCATGATGGAGAGATATCCACATCCAGAGAAAAAGCTGCTGTGTGAATGCAGATTGAAGCAAACTACTTGGTCCCTTTCTTTTTCTTGTTTTGTTTTGTTTCCTCTTTCCCACTGTTCATTTCATTGGTTATAATCCTTCTTTACAACCTGAATAATGTTTAATGTGAAGGTATTTGTAGATCCTATGTTTGACTGCATGCTGCCATGGGGAGGGTACAAGGGAGGGAGAGAAAATTTGAAACTCAAGGGATTGTGGAACTGAATGACATAAACTAAAAGTAAACAAATAAATTAATTTATAAAAAATAAGTTTTAAAAAAAGAATGGGCATAATATCACTGTCTTTTTCCCAGTTGTTCCTGTTATTCACTCAGGGAAGGTGGCTATAGGTGAATGCTTCAACATGGCTTCTAAAAGAAATCCGACTCTTAGAACTTCTGAAAACTTACAAGTCAATTAACAAAATATAATCACATTTGCCAATAGATTTCTGCTTTGGTGTTTCAGAAGATGGAGAGGATGTAGAGACTCATAACCAGGACACATCTTGGCTGAGAGATCAATTGAAGCAGGCTGACTGCCTAGTTATGACTTCACTTAGGTGTAAGCTGTGGTATGATTCTGAAGCTCACTGCCAGGAAAGCCAGACAGGAAATAAGGAAATAGAGTACTCCTATGCAAATCTGAGAGTCCAGGGAAAATACAAGACAATGAACCAGTACAGAGTTATCTCATTACCAAGTGGTCTGAAAGACTGGGCAATTTGCCAAGCTGAAGAATAATTCTATGGAATGGTCAAGGTCTTTTAAAGGGAATGGTTCACAATTACATGGTAGCCACAGAGGAGATAGTTGGGTTTCCTGGGGATCCGGAAAAAAGGCATCATGGAAAGTATAACTAAATAATCGCTTATTTATTCTCTCTTAAGGTACAGAGAAGCATGCCAAACCTAGTCTGGCCTGAGGACCTCTACCTAGGCTGGAGGTAAAACCTGAAGCCAGAGATTGTCTCTTTCCTATTCCCCACTGCATTATTCCAGCAGTGGAGAATAAAGGGCACCATCCTTTCCTCATTTGTTGGGGATGAAGGGGGTGGCTAGAGACCATGATGCCTAGTCTGGGCCATCCATGAATTCAGGACCAAGATTACAGGGCAGTGAGTGTGAGGATAGTGTGGATACAGAGTGGATAATGGGTCACAATATAATTATCAGGATTATCTAGCCAGTGAGTGACCAGGCTGACCTATGATGTTCCAAAGATAATTGGAAAGGAAATACACATGTATATGTATGTATATGTTTAGTGTGTGTATATATGTATGTGTGTATGTATATATGTATGTGTATGTATATAACCCATTGGTAGAGTACCTATGGTCTGTAGTTGTAAATTCCATATGTGACATTTTATATAGCACATAACTTGTGTGTCCATCTACCAATGCAATCCTAATTAATGTAAATGTTATATACTAGGTACACACATGCCTATATGTACTAGCTATATACTTTTTTATGTATCTGGGCCATGATGAGATTTGTAGGAACTATACATTTTGCATTAAGGGGAGGCTATAGTAAACCTGTTCCCAAGAGTTCATTTCTCATAATTCCTGGGGTTCGTTCATTAGAAATTCTTTGGACTATCTTTCCCAGAAGGATGTGTATAGGCCAATAGTGTATAATTAAGTGAAGGCCTTGATTAATAAGGCATATTCTAGAAGGCTGAAAGTCTTTCCTTAAACCAGGGTACTGGTCACATAGAAGGGAGGGGGTGGCAGTGGTGGTGGTAATGGTATGAATGAAAGAATGAGTAGCCACAGAAACAGATCAAATGGGCATTACAGTAGCCTGAAGGGATACAGGAGAAGTAAGATGGGGAGGGAACTATCGTTACAGTTTAGAAATGAAAGACCACAAGGCATGGGGTCATGACCAAGACTATGAGGACTAAGAGCAAAAGTAGTTGCTTCCCTCCTGCTCTGCTCAGGGAGTCAGAGGGATTGAAAGAAAACTAGATTGATGCCCTCCCTGCCATCCTCCTTCCCCTAAAGGTATAGGAAATTGTGTATAGATACAGAAATGATTCTACTTGATTCCCTTCCTCATTGATATTTTCTCATGTCTTTCTTTTGCTATTAGATTCATGTGTCTAATACAGTTAAGCATTTGCAGCATGAATTGTATTTGGGATTGGGTTTAATTTGAATAGATGATTCCCTCCAAACAGCCACCCTGGAAGTAGTTACGAGTACTCAATGAAGAGGCTTGGTCTTCCAACCAAGTACTCCTTACTGCTGCTTTCAGCAATAGAACACAGTGCTAGATTACTGAATATTTAAGGGTCTAAAATAAGAGGTCTCAATCTGGAGTCTGTGAACTTAGATTTAAAAAATACTTTGATAACTATATGTCAATATAATTGACTCCTTTATATTCCTGTGTATTTTATCATATGCATTTAAAACATTATCCTAAGAAGGAATCTATAGGCTTCAGTAGACTGCCAAGTGGAATCAGGACACAAAAATGCTTTAAAAACTCTGTTTTAGGGCGGCTAGGTGGTGCAGTGAGTAGAGCATGGGCCCTGGAGTCAGAAGGACCTGAGTTTGGATCTGGCCTCAGACACTTAATGCACACACAAACAAAAACCTAGCTGTGTGACCTTGGGCAAGTTACTTAACCCCAATTGCCCTCCAAAAAGCAAAAAAACAAAACAAACAAACAAACAAAAAAACTCTGTTCTAAAATCTTTTCAGCATAATAGACAGAATGATAGATTTGGAATCAGAAAGACCTGGGTTTAAGTCCTGCCTCTGACACTTATTCACTCTGTGACCATGTATGTGACACATTGAATTTCTCTGGGCTTCAGGTAGCTCCCCAAAACTTACGTACTAAGTAAAAAGATAGTCTGGAATCTTCATTAGAACTTTGATGTAGGTTCCTTAAGAACATTTGAAAAGATATAGGTTACTATCTAAGAATCTTTTTTCATTATAAAATCTTATTTTATGATGTTGTCATTCTAGAAAGAGAAATGGTTTCTTACAAGTAGTTGCACGTCAAGGAGACTCCTAGTAAGCCTAGAATAAGCTGATGCACATCATGCCTATATCTCCTCGGGCCAGATTTCACTCTGGGCAAGCTCAGTATGAGAATGAAGATCTGGAACAGTTCCTGAATTTTTTAACCTGTACTTGTATTCTTCTTAGACCAGAAACTAGATGAATTTTCCAGCTCCTCCTTTCCCCTACCACTCCCACTATCACCATTCTAGGGTAGAGAACCCCCAGTCTCAACTAATTCAGCATCACCATTATGATACAAATGAAATGAAAACCAAACAAATGAAATGAAAACCCTAACCAAAAGGGCAGGCCTTTTGTATTGCTTAGGATTGCACCTCCTTCTCAGACCAACTCATTTTCTGCTCGCTCTAAGATTTGATCGACAGCTGAGAAAGATTCAAGGAAGGTAGTGGGGCAGGCCTGGTATAACAATCATAGCAGTCCCTTTTCTGTTTCTGTCCCCTCACATTCATCATCATCATCATCATCATCATCATCACTCATCTCATTCCTTTCATCTTGCTTGATGGTATTCAGATAGAAACAGTTCTGGGATAAGCCACAATCCTGATAATATTCTTCTGATATCTAATGGTCTACAGACCATTACACAGATGAGTAAGAATATGAGGAGGAAAGCTCATCTTCCCTAGACTATTGAAACATTCTTTCTTTGAGGCTGTCCTTGAGCTTTCTGAGTCTATTGGATAACTCCAGGAGCAGACAGGAGGGTGAGAATCATATGTTCCTTTGTGGTTGTTCAATTGTCTTTCAGTCACGTCCCACTCTGTGACCCTCATTTGGGGTTTTCTTGGCAAAGGTAGTGAAGTAGTTTGCCATTTCCTTCTCCAGGAGAAACTGAGGCAAACAGGGTTAAGTGACTTGCCCAGAGTCACACAGCTAGTAAGTGTCTGAGGCCAGATTTGAACTCATGAAGATGAGTCTTCCTGATTCAAGACCTGGTACTCTACTGCACCACCTAGCTGCTCTGATATGCTTTAACCTCCTCCTATTCCTCTATGGTTTGTTTGTTTTTTTTTACTCTTCCTTCTTGGTTTCTATATTTTGAAAGCTTGTCATTTTAAATTCTTAGAGGTTATGAGTATTTGGAATGGCAAAATCTGTTTTAAAACTTGTTTGAGAGTTCTGACAGAACAATGACATATCCAATTGACTGTGCGTAACTGTTCAGACCATGGGAATGCTCTAGTTCCAATATAATAAATATATCAGTTGAGTTCTCCTGTATATTTTGAGGGCTCTTCTTGCACTATGATGCACTCTGTCCATCCAAGGGTGATAGAGACTTTCTTATGTGTATTTGGAACCATAAGTCATATCTTTTTAGGTATAAAATGTAAGTGTAAACTGTTGTAGCCTTCAGTGATAGTGTTGCAGAATCACTACATTGATCAATTTTCTTATGATGACATAGTCTTAAATTGCCACCATAAACTCCTCCATTTCCAGAAACACATCTGGATGACTTAGCCACTGTTTGATGGCTCTTTGTCTACTTTTTGAGGGTTGAATTCACGAATATTTCACCCACCAGTGGTTTTTTGATTCTACTCCTACAGCTTAGCTTCTTTCTAGGTTCTATCTAGAGGTAAACAGTTTTTTTTTTCATTATATTCCACAAATCCAATAGCATGCATATGTTATCAGTATTCACTGTTGCTAGGTGAAGTAATGTCTGCTTATGTCAAAAGAATTTCTGTAGGTTTCTAATGTTTTTCATATGCTTTGAGAAACTCCCTTTTTGGTGAGTAATTATCAACCCTTTTACAGCTGCTGTCTCAGGGCGATGTTGAGTTCTGTGTTTTATTAGTACTATATGGATTTTTGTTAAAATACTTTTCAAATAACAAGTTCATTTTATAATTCTAGAAGTGTATTACTGCTATTATAATTTTATTCTTTGCATCCTACTCTCCTTGCCTTCTCCCTCTCAGTCACAAGTCATCCCAGAAACAATCTGGGACAGCGGGTCAGTGGAAATAGCCACAACTCCCTCTAAGGGAGTTCTCCTATTTCTTTTCTCCTTGCCTGGGCTGCTGGACTGCCAACAACATTTCAGTGGGATGGAAACCAATGGCTCCATTCCTTATGATGAGATGGAAGATCATTAAGCCTGGCCTCTACATCCTGCAGTCTCTGGGCTGTCCTCTTAAGGAACCTAAGGACTTCTGGGCTTTGCCATCTCCCCCACCTCTGAGTCTTTAGGACATTCCCTCTTCTCTGAAATGAACTTTCTTTTATAAGATTCCCTTCCCCAATTTGAGTGCAAGCTATCTCCAGAACTTCATACACTGCTTGGTATATAGCAAGTGCTTAATAAATGCTTTTTCTTTTATTCATTCATTTTTATGATTACTATTAATAATGATTATATTTTATAGTACTTTTCACATATTTCAATATACTTTACATACATAATTCATATAAATTTCAGTTTGAAAATAAAGGCTGAACATTCATTTACTATAGGTGAAATTGCAAACTTATAAAATCTTAAAGAACAATTTTTCATTCCTTGGTAAAAATTAGTGGAAAAAAAATCATACTTTTGACCCATCATTGGGAATGTACACTGAAAGTGTTGTAAAAAACAACCTCCAAAAATACTGTCTATTCAAAGGTTTTTATAGCAACATGATATATAATTGCAAAAGCCAGAAACAATCTAAATGTTCATTGGAGGAATGGGTAAATAAATTGTAGTGCATTAATGTAATAGGGTATTATAATGTAAATCAGGTCAAGAAATATATAGAATGCAAAGAAATCAGCAAGATTTTTATGAAATAATACAGAACCAAACAAGCAGAACTAGAAGAACGGAATACAAATTATGATCATAGAAGAAGTAAATGAGAATGAATAAACAAGGAATACGAATAGGGATTTAGAGTGACAGAAATAGTGTTATGATACTTTATATGTTGAATTAATCAGTTAAAATTTGAATAGTCATTAAGCAAGTTTAGTTGTTTGTTTATCTAGATGTTTTGATTTTCCAATCCTTTAACAAATCTTTTTTTTCCTTAAGAAAAAGATACTGAAAAAATCTGTTTAGATTCCATCTGGTACAGAAAGAAAATGAATCAACATTGACTTAAGAAATATACTTTAAAACTCATTTTTGTGTCATGGAATGGAGTTTTGGGTAGAAGAAAAAAATTTTCATTTTTATGTCTTTTTAAGGACACCATGAAACATAACATAAGGAAAGACTCACAAATGAAAATTGGGAGAATCTTACATGTTATTCTTTTCTCCACAGTCACAGATTAAAGAAATTTCAAGTGGTTTGTTTTGGAAATGAACAAAGCATTTCCTTCACAGTAGAAACAAGCCTTCTTCCCCAATCCTCCCTCTTCCCCATACATTCTTCCTCTTTTCTCCTCATTTCCTTCTCTTTTTCTTTGTTCATCTTCCTGTCTGTCCCTATCAGTTATGTATGATTATTGGGAGGGAGAAATCATTCCAGCACTCATTTTTACCATGCACAAACTGGAATAATTCTTAAAAATTCAATTTCTAACTAATGGATTAAACATATTTTATGGGTTTCAGTAAGCACTCTGACAAAGGCATAATTTTCATGGATCACAAGAAAACCCAATAGAGGAGATTATAAAAGTCTGACACATCAGCACTGTGATGGGTCCTGCTTGCATCACTGAGTGCTCATGGGCTAAATTGGCATTTAGAAGGTATGCACAATGAGATCTCCTCTACTAGCAAAGTGAAATGCTGAGTTACATGAATACTTTAAGCCAACTTTGCCTTAGGTACTCAAGTATTTCAGTTAGAAACATTTTTTTTGGTCTTGAATGACAGTTAAGTCCTCATTTATTCATAATGGATGAAAAATTGGATGTTCTGGTTAACTTAATAATCTAGTTAACTGAAAAGTTGCTATATATAATTGATATAAACATAAATATATAATATGCATAATAGATATATACATATATTCACATATGCATACATAGAGAACATGGGATAGCATGGCATGGTGCAGATATTCTCAAAAAAATTTCTCTCTTAAGACCTCTTCACACTCTTAAAAATTATTGGTTAGATCTATCAATATTTACATTAGAAATGAAAACATCTGAATAGTATTAAAAAAAGTAGTTTTGACCTTATAGAACCCCTGAAATGCTCTTAGGGACCCCTAGAGGAACCCAGACCAGTCTTTGAGAAGAAAACTTTGCCATTCTTGGAGTTAGGAAGATCTGGATTCAAGTTCTGACCCTAACATATGCAAGTTATATGACCTTGGGCAAATCACTTAATTTACAAATGACCCCAGTCAACTCCTTAAGATTATAAATTGCAGAGAAGATACTGCTCTGCATTGGTAGAAGGAGTTTCTTTATCACCAGTTCTTTTTACTGATGAAATTACTGGTCCTGTCTTATTATATATTATGTTATATTTAGTCATATTATGTTATGTCCTATAATATAATATAGTATCCATGTAATATGACATTATATTATGTGGCATGATATAACAATATGCTGTAGTTTAATGTGATGATGGGATAGGTTATAATCTATCTCATATGCCCTATATAGATGACCAAATTTTAATGAATTTTAATACTGAAAAGAGCATTGACACTTAACTCTAGTCAGAGGACTTGCATTCAAATGCTGCTTCAGGTCATTACCTTTTCAACCTTAGGTAAGTTACTTAATCTCTCTGAATCTCAGTATATTTACTTATAAAAAGAGTGGGTTGGATTAGGTAGCCTCTTAGGTCCCTTCCAAGTCTAGAACTTTGATCCTATGAATAAAATACACTTAATTTGGAAGCTTTTCCTGACTCCCCACCCATAGGGTGTTAGTGTTCTTCTCTCCTCAAATCATATTTGTTTTATTTCTTGTCTTAAAAGTTTTATCCCCCCCAAAAAAAAAAAAAAAAGTTTTATCCCCACCCTTCACTTATAACAGAATCTAAGTTCCTTGGGATCAAGGACCATTTTTAATTTTGACTTTGCATTCCCAGCAACTATCATAGTGTCTAATACATAGTAAGCACTCAATAAATGTTTATTGAATTAAATTGAATTTCTTTGATCACTCAGATGATCATTTATAGTTTTACATTGCCCTGTTGTCCTCATTATAACTATCAGTCACTATAGAACAATATTGACATGGAAGGCATAGGATTTGGGGCTGAATGTGAGATTTATGAAATGGACTTTGATCAAATAACTACTAATGGTATACTGTTGTTAAAATACAGCAACAACGGGGCGGCTAGGTGGCACAGTGAATAGAGCGCCGGCCCTGGAATCAGAAGGACCTGAGTTCGGAGCCGGCCTCCAACACTTAATCCGCACAAACAAAAACCTAGCCGTGTAACCTTGGGCAAGTTACTTAACCCCAATTGCCCTAAAGGGGCGGCTAGGTGGCGCAGTGAGTAAGAGCGCCGGCCTCGGAGTTTGGATGACCGAGATCAGATCCGGCCTCAGAAAATGAGCACCCACGCATAAATAATGACTAGCCATGTAACCTTGAGCAAGTTACTTAACCCCAATTGCTTTAAAAAAAAACACACAGCAACAACTATAACAAATAAAAGAGGTTATTTAAATGTTTTTGGCTGTTTGGGACAAAGGGATATTTTATGATCTGAATTCAAGTAATGATCCTGTCACTTATTATTTATAAGGCTGTAGGAAAGTCAATTCACTCTTTGGACTTTGGTTTCCTCATCTATTAAATTAATGGATTGGACAATATAATCTATAGAAAGTCTCTTTCCCAGTCTAAATTCTAAGATTCAACACTTCAGTTTATTAGTATAATCTGGTTATTATGTCTAATAATTTAAATTCTAAGGAATCTATAAAAGGAGAGAAGGATCCAGACTATGAAAATTTATGTTTGGAAGAAATGGTTTCTCATTATAACACTTTATCCCCTGCTTTTCATAGAAGCAGAATAAATATATATCAAGCAACATAGCTACTACAGGACATAAAAGCTGTAACTTGGATGGAGTGTCCAAAGTTTTGTCCCAGGTACTGACGTGGGGGAGCATGCTTTATACCCACCCTACACAGTGTAAATATCCTAGTTCCTACAGCTGGCCATCAACCACCATCCCCAGCTCTAATCATTAGGGAGTTTTCCCTTCCATCAAGCCTGAATCAAGCCTGTTGCTCCTGGTTCTACCTTCTGGGACCAAACAGAATATTCTAATCCTACTGTAATCAGTCAGCCTTGCAAATACTTAAAGACTGCTATTTTACATATAGATAGATAAATAGATAGATAGATAAAGATAGATAGATGTCACCCACCAAGTATACCTCTCTTTAGACTATACATCCTATTACCCTTCAGCCAATACTCATATAGCATGAACTTGAGTCATGTACTCTCCATTTTATCAATGACCTTCCTAAAATATGGTGCCTGGAACTAAATACAATTCTTTAGACATGGTCTTACCAGAAGAGAGGACAGGAGGCTTGTCATGGACACTGCATCTGTCTCTGTAGCTTTAGCTACATTAGTTGTCTTGGCTAGAATATCACACTACTGACTCACATTGAATTTGTGTCATGGTAAAAACTCCAAAGCCTTTGCAACTAGGTCTCCACCATCTCATATTTTTAAGGTTGATTTCTATGAACCCAAGTAGAAGGGATAGCACATTTATCCCTATTAAGCTGTATTGGCCTAACTTCTAAACTGTAGAGACATTTTTTATTCCTGACTGCACTATTCAACACATTAACAATTCTTCCTAATTTTGTGTCATCTGCAAATTTGATAAGTGTGCCCTCAGTTTTTATTCAAGTTATTGACAAAGATGTCAAACAGCACGAGGCCAAGAATAGCTCCTCTGCAAGGTCCCTCCCATGGAGATGACGCCTTTCCTAGGTGATGTCAGACCATTAATGACTATCCTTTGGGTCCAGCCGCTCAACCAGTTCTAAATCCAATTCTCTGTAAACTATCATTTAGACTGAATTGCTTCGTCTTTTTCACAAAAGCATGAGAATATGTCAAACACTTTACTAAAATCTAGGTAAATTATCTATCTAATTATCTCTCTACTTATAAATAGAATTCATATCTATCTCTATTTGCAAATAGATATAGGTATAGATCTATAGCTATAGATACACAAGTATATGTAACAGTCACTAATCTATGGGTTACAACAGTGATGTCAAATTCATATAGAAATGGGGGGGGCATTAAACCATGCATAAGTAGCTATACTGGTCACATATTAACTTAGAAAACCACATATCAACATTATCTATGTTTTGCCACATTTTTATTTATTTTGCTAAATATTTCTCAATTACTTTTTTTTTTTTGCTTTTTGGAGGGCAATTGGGGTTAAGTAACTTGCCCAAGGTCACACAGTTAGGTTTTTGTTTGTGTGTTAAGTGTCAGGGGCCAGATCCGAACTCAGGTCCTTCTGACTCCAAGGCCAGCACTCTATTCACTGCACCACCTAGCCACCCCTCTCAATTACATTATAATCTGATTTGGGTGGTATTCAACTGCTACCACATGTTTGACACCTCTGGTTTACAGAATCCATTTTCTTTTCTCTTTAAAATTGAGACATCTGACTTCTGTAATTATATAGTTGCTGTTATTGTTGTTTAGTTGTTTTTCAGTCATATCTGACTCTTCATGATCCCATTTGAAGTTTTCTTGGCAAAAAATTTGGGAGTGGTTTGCCAGTTCCTTCTCTAGCTCATTTTAAAGATGAGAAACTGAGGCAAACAAGGTTAAGTGACTTGTCCAGGGAGACACAGCTAGTAAGTTGTAATGGGAATGGGAATTTGACGATCTTCCCTGCCTCTTAATAGACCTAAGGGGGAGTTTGAAAGTAAACTTTGAAAGTAAAAGTAAAGCTTTGAAAGTAAACTCTGCCCCCCTAATAGGCTGGATGTAATCACATGGAGCCTGTGGTGGAAGGAGTTTGCTGAAGGGAAGCAGAGCCAATAGGAAGCTGATCAGAGCTAGCCAGATGGTGGGAGAGAAAGGATACTCAGTAAATATTGATCTTGTATTGGTTTGTGGGAAGGCTGAAGGATGCTGTGGCTTTGGAGTTATTATGACTTCTGAATATCTTTGGTACTATGATGGAATCAGTTTACTGGTTTTGGGATTTGGTTTTATGGTGTCTGAATAAATGCTTCAGTTCTATCCTCTACCTGAAGAATCTGGCATATTTTGCAATCAAATGTCATGTGATACTTATAATCATGATCTTTATCATGATCATGGGTGCTGTAAATATTGCATTGTCACTACATAAGTGTCTGAGACTGGATTTGAAATCAGGAAGAAAAATCTTCCAGTTTCTAAAGCCCAATGCTCTATCTACTGTGCTACTTAGCTGCTCCTAATTATATGGTACCACTCTTCATTCTCCATGATTTTTCAAAGACCATTGACAGTGATTTACCTTGTACATTTCTACTTTCTTCCAGTCATCTAAGACAGCAATGTCAAACTCAAGCAGCTAGTCCACAAGGAATGCAAAGGAAGTAGATTGAAATGTAATTGGGAAATGTTTAACAAAATAAATAAAGATATAATACAACATAAATAATGTTAATTTGTGGTTTTCGAAGTCAACATGCAGTTGCTGGGTTTTCTATTTGAGTGTGATGCCCCTGGTCTAGGACATAGCTGATCTGTGCCAAGTAGTTTGAACTCATCAAAGACAGCTAGGTGACCTTTTAACCATCTCCTCCTATAGTTAAGTATCAATTCCCTATTGGTCATTGTAGTTCAGTTCTTTTCAGTACAAAGACCATTCTGCTTGGCAAAGAAAGTGACTCCAAGTCCAGAATTCATGGCGTAATAGTGGTATATATTTAGAGTTAGAAGAGTCCTTAGAACCATCTAGTTCAACCCAAGGTCATACAGTAAGGGTCAGGGTGGGATTTGAACCCAGGTCCTCTAATTCCTGAACCAGAGCTCTCTCTACTATACCATGCTGTCTCCAAGAAGACTTGGTTCCATCTTTCCTTGTGGAACTTACAACATAATAGAGGCAATAAAACACATATACAAATACCTAATTTTTGCACATTTTGCATATATTATTAGCATTGTGCGTGTTTTACACAATACAATATGTAATAAGTGCTCTGTGATTCAGATACTAAATTCTAAAGAAGTTCAAAGGAAGAAGAAACCACTGAATCTCAGAATCACAGTTTCAGAACTGATAGGAGCTCCTCTCATTTAAAAAATGAAGAAACTTTGGCCCAAAGAGGTTGAACAAATTGTCAAAGGTCATAAAACGAGTTAATAATACATCCAAGACCAGAATATTAGTGACGGGTGATCAGAAAAGAATTCATGGAAAAGGTGGAATTTGAGCTAGGCAGCGAAATCACAGAATTTTGGAGCTAAAAGAATGGACAGGATTAGTAGGCTAAGCCAGGAGCAGGTATCATTTATGGTTTTCTTTTTCTGTTTTGACTCTCCTTAATTTAGACATAATAACCATATTTGTATCACGGGAGGAATAATACCATATTTTCCAATCTTTGCAAAAAGTTTGTGTAATATTAGAATTAATTTTCTTGAAATATTTAACAGAATTCACTTATAATTTCATCTTGTCCTGGAGTTAACTTGGGATTTTATGAATTTCTTTTTTTTGATATGAAGTTATTTAAATTTTCTATTGTTATGTAGCCCATATATATTCTGCAGATCCTTATCTCAACTTCCATTCTCACAGATGAATCTCAGTGGCTAGAGCAAAGCTACATCTCTCTCTCAGTGTTTTAGGGGTATTCCTGGTACCAGGAGTGATTTTCTAATGCCATCAGCTCAATCCTCCAAGATTATCAGTTAAGAATCATTTAGTCAGCCAGACTTAAGTAGTTTTTAGAAAAGTGTTTTACAAAGGTGGTACAATAATAGATGGTTCAAAAAACTCCCTCAAATGTCTATAACTCAGGGGTGACTAGGTGGCGCAGTGAATAGAGCACTGGGCCTGAAGTCAAGAGGACTTGAGATCAAATAAGACGCTTCAAATTCAAATCCTTATTTTCTTTCTTGTTGATATTTTGGATAGATTTGTCTAGATCTGCAAAGGGATTATATTGAGATCTCTAACTATAATGGTTTTATTGTCTATTTTTCCCTGCAATATTGTTAACTTTTTCTTTAAGTATTTAGATGTCATGCCAATTGGTGCACATATTAAGAATTGTTATTAATTCATTTTCTCTGGTGCCTTTAAGTATGATGTAATTCCTTGTTTAACTCTTTAATCAAGTCTACTTTTACTCTTGTCTTATCTGAGATTATGATTGCTACCACTACTTTTTTCCAAGTCCAGCTAAAGCATAATAGATTTTTCTCTAGCTCCTTTTAATTCTGTATGAATTTTATATTTCATGTCTAGTTCTTTTTTTTAAATTATTTTCTTTTTTTTATTTTTCTTTTCTTTTATTTTTTTTCATGTCTAGTTCTTATAAATAATATATTGTTGGATTTTGCTTTCTAATCCAGTTCTGCTCGCATTTCCTCCATTTTATGAGTGTGTTCACCCCATTTACATTCATAGTTGACTGTTAATTATATTTCTTTCCATCCAATCTACTTCAATGTCTTTGCATCTTTGCTTCCTGCCCATCACTTGCAAAAGAAAAGAATAGTGATAAAGAATGTGTATGTTCAACAATAGTGAGTTAAATCTGATGCAATCTGCATCAGCTCCTCTTCTCTTCTCATCAAGTCCCTGATCACAGGTTCACATTCTTTCATTAATTTCATTCCCCCCTTCACAATCCAGCCTCCAATGTTTGAGTTGTTTTATTTATAACTAATCTCTCCATAAGTTTAATTTCCCCCTTAATTCCCACTTTATCTCTCCCTATTCCCAACAGATTCCCTGTTGGGTTTAGGGCATTTTCACACTAAACTCTGTGTGTGTTCAATCCTCCCTTCTCTGGTTCATATGAAAGTGAGGTTCATGCATAGCCTGCTTTCCATCCCCTTCTTCCATGTTTGTACAGTATTCTTCTTCATATCTCAACTATGCGAGATAATGTTTCACCATCTTCTTCCCTCTTTATTCCACAATATTTTCTGCTTAAAAAAAAAAAGATCATCAAAATATAATAAAACTACTTCAAGACTCTCTGTCTTATAGAATCCCTCAATGAATCTAAGAGAGTTTTGAGAGGACCTTTTGTTTTCTTTTCCTTATTAGAATGTAAATGTTTCAACCTTATATAGCCCAATTACTTACAAGTATTTCTCTTTCATTCTATGGTTCCCTTGATTCCTGTGTTTGTATTCCAAAATATCAATTCAGTTCTGTTATTTTCATCAGGAATGCTTAAAAGTCTCCTATTTCATAAAAGTTCCATTTTTTCCCCTTTGAAATTACATTCATTATTTACCAGGTGAGTTATTCTTAGTTGTAACTCTTTTACCTGAGGAAGGTTTTCTAACTTCTATATCAAAATACTTATTCTCTTTCCAAGGCCAATTGAATCTGTAAGCTATACTCCTAGGAGAACTTTTTCTGTCTGGTTCAGATCCCTAGTGCCTATGGACTTCTGGCTATCACTTTGTGCATCTCTAAGATGGCAAAATGTACTTCCTGTAGTTTCTCCTTGAATTTCTCAGACATTTCATGGTCTGGTGCTCTTTCTTTTTTTCATCCTTCCTAGATTATTCATGAGAGAATGGGGCTGTTCAATCCACCCCATAATCTTGAGGAAAGTTCCTCTACATGGCCACAGGCATTGTAAGAGTCCTTCTGTTCAGAAAAGGAAGAATAAATACCTAGGCTTTCTTTCTGTAAGATTCATCCTCCTTCTCATGGTTCTTTTAACATTCAAACTGTCATCCTGACTGATGTTCACACTTTGCAATCTGTCTCTTTCATGTTAGTTAAATATTTTTTTTTCCAAAATGAAGTGTTGTACAGGTTATTGTATTTTTCTTCCTTTCCTAAGAAAGTTAGAATCTTTGTAATACAAAGCTTTGGTTTTCTCAATTGTAAAATAAGGGGATTGTCCAAAATATGCTATAAAGCTCATTCCAGCTCAAAATCATAATTCAAAACTTTCATCATTGAAAATTTCTTTCCTCTCAACTTTTTCAGTGACTACGATAACCCTTCAGATCTAAATAAATCAATTGGTCCATGACTCAAAGGAAATTAGTCTAGGCCCCATTTAAAATATTAAGAAAAGGCTTTGGATAGGTTGAAGAAAAAATAATTTTAAAATGAAATATATACCTCATAAAACTCACACTGTATAGCTTATAGGTAGTTGTTTCCTTTCAACATAAAAACACATAAGTGCTCAATTAATTACAGTGTAGATCATTAAGACATTCTGAAATACCAATCACAATTTCTTTTATTGAGAAGTTTCTGGATGGTTGTTTCCTATTCACAATTTGAGCAGCCTCAGTGATCTTAATTCTTGTTTCTGGGTATTATAGAGATTAGTGGAGAATTTTAAAGAACATTAAATGCAGCAATATCTCATCCTAAAAGATTAAGAAGAGTCAATTGATATGCGAGACTCCAAGGAGATAACTGCAACACCTTCTTCTGTTTTAAAGGGCAAGAGTTGCTGGCTGTCTCAGATGAATTTGTTCTATCTCCCCTCAGAATTAAACCATATGACTTCCTCTATAGGAGACTAAGAATGAGAAAAATGCAGAACTACTCAATTCCTGGCTTGCTTCTATTTTCTCTACCAACTTGGAAAGGATAGAACAAAAAAACGGTTAATGAGGATTTGGAAATCAATATAAATAAATAGAAGGTAACAGGATCTTGGTGCCCTCAAAGAGTGTAATCTTCAGGCCTAGATGAAATATATCCTTAAGTATTGGGAAAAAAAACAAAACAAACAAACTGGTCAATGTGATTGCTGAGCTATTGTCTTTTGTCTCTGAAAAACCAGAGAATAGAAGAGGTACTAAAGACTAGAGATAGACAAATGCCTAATGTCATGAGTAATAAATAAGGATTTTAGCACGTTGCACACAACTCCACCTCCCCTTCCCCTAATTGATCTGTAAAGCAGACAACTCCACCTTCCCCTTGTTATAGGAATGTAAATTTTTAAGATCTTCCTTGCCCCTAGGTTAAGTGCACTTGGAGCTTGTGGTGGGAGGCTTGTTTTTCAGGAACACCCACACCTTGATACTTTGTGATTGGGCAGTGGGTCAAGAAGGTTGTTACATTCTCTGAGCCAGGAGAAGGCTATATAAACCCTGATGTGAGACTTTGCTTTGGGGTTCACTTTGAGAAGTGTTGTGTGATTTGACCAGATGAGACTCTGGGCAGCTATTGAGAGCTCCTGGCTTTGAAAACCCAGATGTTGATGCTTCCCTCTCTGGTAATTTGATTTGGTATTGATGTAATGATTGGGCAGTTTGGAAGCCTGTCTGCTTGATCTGTTTGTTTCTCTGTCTTATAAGTTCTGTCTGTATACTTTGAAGTTCAGGGCACTGACCTTATTTCCCTGAACTAGGTAAACGATATGTTTGATTGACTAAAGTAAGCTTGTTAACCCATTTTGAGTTGCTTTCCTTTAGAAAAGCAGATCTAAGAACCTGTGTTGGCAGCCACCCTGGGGACGTTGAGGTGCTTGCTGCTATACCCCTTCTCCTAATTGATCTGTAAAGCAGACAACTCCACCTTTCCCTCCCCTAATTGTTCTGAAAGCAGGCACAACTCCACCCTCCCCTTTCCCTAATTGATCCGTGGGCGGGAGTTTCAGCCTAGGGTACACTTCACATTGGTGGGAAATTCAAATGTACACTGACCAATCATTGTAGTTTAGGCTTACGTAACCTGACTATGGAATCTCTTTAAAAACTGGCACCACTGTGCCAACCCACTGTCTAGTTTGGGTAACCATATACCACGACATTCCAACGGTAATAAATCCACTTCAAATTTAATCTTGGGGATCTTCTGTCTCAGTCTTTTGTGCACTTCAGGCAAAGCATAAAACATAGGATTTAGAGCAAGAAGGAACCTTAGCAATCATCTAGTCCAATCTACAGAGAAAGAAACTGAGGTCCAAACAGGTGAAGTGACACCCAACTTCATACAGGAAGTGAATGGGATTTGTGTTCAGGTTTTCTGTCTCCATATCTAATTCTCTTTCCATCACAGTATGTTATATTTCAAGTTAGCACACATTTACGATCATTTCATGTTCAAGGATCCTCTCCTTGTTAACAAAATGAAGAGATGTGCACAAGTGATATCATACTCTTACTTGTATCTTTGGTGGATCCAGAATTGGGTGAATGAAGACCCAAAGGCTGCTGGTCAATAGACTGATGTCAGCCTGGACGGATGCCTAGGATGAAGTGCCAAAAAATCCTGTCCTTGACCCTTCTCTGTAAAGAAAATTATTATGAATGATTTAAATGTAGTTCAATGGATATTTATCAAATAGATGTGTATTTATCGAATTGTTGGGTGATAGAAATGTAGAAGAGATTGAGAATACATTGGATAACAAAAAAGATGCTGACTAGACCTACAGGTCAAAGATGCTAGACCTATGGGTCAAATCCAATAGGATGAAACTGAACTGGAATAAAAAGTCCCTACACTTGTGTTTAAAAAATCAACTACATAGGGGCAGCTAGATGGCACAGTGAGTAGAGCATCAGCCCTGGAGTCAGAAGGACCTGAGTTTGGATCCGGCCTCAGACACTTAATGCACACACAAACAAAAACCTAGCCGTGTGACCTTGGGCGAGTTACTTAACCCCAATTACCCTCCAAAAAGAAAAAAAAAATCAACTGCATGAATATAAGATGGATAAATATGAAATGGCCAAAACATGGCCAAAAAAGACCTGGGGGAGTTCATAGACTGAAAATTCAACAAGAACTAACAACATGATGTGGTAGCCAAAATAACATTGTGGTGTCCAGAATAATAAAATTTATAATCCCATTGTACTCTGCTCTGCTTAGACTACATCTGGAGTCAGTTCTGTTCTTTAAATTTTAGGAAGTAGGGGGTGGCTAGGTGGTGCAGTGAATAGAGCAATGGTCCTGGAGTCAAGAGGACCCGAGTTAAAATCCAGCCTCAGACACTTAACACTTACTAGCCATGTGACTTTGGGCAAGTTACTTAAACCCAATTGCCCTGCCTTACCCCCTCCAAAAAACAAAAAACAAAAATTTAAAAAGTACATTGACAAGCTAGAGCATGTCTTGAAGAGAGGAATCAAGATAGTGACTAAGCTCAAAGAGAATTGGTTTAAGAAACTGGGGATGTTTATACTGCAGAAGAAATTACTCTATAAGGTCATTATTGCTATAATTATTTTTATCATAGAATGTTAGAGCTGAAAAGTACCTTAAAAAACGGTTCAGTATATAAGAGACTGAGTAAAATTTATTTTTTTGAAAAGAAGAGCCATTCCCCAATTGACAAATAATGATTAAAGGATATAAACAGGCAGTTTTCAGAAGAAGAAATCAAAGCCATCTATAGTCATGTAAAATTGCTCTAAATCACTATTGATTACATAAATGCAATTTAGAATAACTCTGAGGTACCACTTCATGCCATCAGATTGGCTAACATGACACAAAAGAAAAGTGACAAATGCTGGAAGGAATGTGGAAAAATAGGGAACTAATGCATTGTTGGTGGAGTTGTGAACTGGTCCAACTATTTTGTAGAACAATTTAGAACTATATCCAAAGGACTATAAAACTGTGCATACTCTTTGATCCAGAAACAACACTACTAGGTCTATGTCCCAAAGACATCAAAGAAAAAAGACTTATATGTACAAAAAGATTATAGCAGCTTTTTTTACAGTGGCAAAGAATTAGAAATTGAAGGGATGCTTATTAATTGGGGAATGAATGAACAAGTTGTGATATATGATTGTGGTGGAATACTATTGTGCTATAAGAAATGACAAGGATGTTTTCAGAAAAACCTGGGAAGACTTATATGAACTGATGCAAAGTGAAGTGAGCAGAACCAGGATAACACTGTTCAGAGTAAGAGCAATATTGTAATAATGATCAACTGTCAAAGACTTAGCTATTCTATCAAGATAATAATCCAAGACAATTCTGAAGGACTCATAATGAAAGATGCTATCCACCTCCAGGGAGTGACCTGATGAATTCTGAGTACAAACTGAAGTATCATTTTTTCTACTTCCTTTATTTTTCTTACTTTTTTGCAGAAAGACTAATATGGAAATATATTTTGCCTGACTTCACATGTATAATTAATATAATATTGCTTGCCTTCTTAATGGGTGGGGAGGGGCTGGAGGAAGGGAGACAACTTGAGCTCAAATTCTTTTTTAAAAAAGAAAAATTTTAAATAAATATTTTTTTAAAAAAGCAAAGCAAGAAATTAAAAACCTTGGTAAAAAAAAAAACAACAACATTCAATGGCCTCATTTTACAGCTGAGAAAAATGAGGCTCAAAGAGATAAAATTATTTACCCCAGTTCATGCAACTAGTGGCACAACTGGGAACCCAATCCAAGTTTCCTGACTCCTAGCTTAATATACCTTCCACTACACTGAGCTATTTTCCTTTGAAGGGTTGTTGTGTAAAAGATGAGTTATCTTTAAAAAAAAACCCTCTCCTGAACTTCCTTATTATTGTTTAGGGTACCACCATCCTCCTAGTCATCCAGACTTACATCTTCATTGTCCTCAGATCCTCACTATCATTCCACATGTCTGATTTGTTGTTAAGTCTTGTCAATTACACCTTCCCATCTCTTATATCCATTCTCTTTTCTCCTCTGACACAGCCAGCACCCTGGTACAGATCTTTATCACCCTATGCCTGGAATATTGCAACAGCCTTCTGTTTGCTCTACCCACCTTTAATCTCTCCTGACAGGTCCTTAAAAGTAGGTGCTTAATAAATGCTTGTTGACTTCACTCAATTGGTCATAGAGGACAGACTTGTGAGCAATAGGCAGAAGCTGCAGAAAGAGAGATTTCTCCAGACACAAGGAAAATCTTCCTAATAATTAGAGCTCTCAGGGGCAGCTAGTTAGTACAGTGAGTAGAGTGCAGGCCCTGGAGTCAGAAGGACCTGAGTTCGGGTCTGGCCTCAGACACTTAACACACACAAAACAAAAACCTAGCCATGTAACCTTGGGCAAGTTACTTAACCCCAACTGCCCTCCAAAAAGCAAAAAAGAAAAAAGAAAAAAAAATAATTAGAGCTCTCCCCAAAGTTGAATGACCTGATTCAGGAGATAGTGAGTTCTGCCATTGCCTTAGGACTTCAATTAGGGACTAGATGATCCCTTGTTAGAGCCATTGTGAGAGAGGATTCATGCTTCAGTTAAGAGATGAAGAATAAAACCTCTTCTAACTCTGAGATTATTATGCCATAATTCTATGGTAAATGTCAAAAAAGGGTGAATCTTCAGCAATTATATCACAGGAAGATCACACAGGTTATAGAGTATGACCAGTTTACCTTGTGATATTTCAAATTAAAACATTAAAAGAGCAAAAGGAAAGAATGTACACGTTTGAATAACTTTATGCAAACTGATTTATAGGGAATGCTAAAAAATGAACACAACTCTAAAAGGCTAAGTTCAGAGTGATTCTTAGGAATTAAAATCTTGTGACCTTATATCTGAGAAATAGTTAAAATAGATCATAGTATTGCTCTGTCCTGCAGATTTATTAATGAGCCAAGGAGAGCCAGTTTGGTGAAATACTTGTAACTAGATATCCTGCTGGAAAAAGAGGGGGTGGAGTTTCTGTGGAACCAGATAGAACTGGAATCTTCTCAGCTGTGTTTGCACTTCAGTTCAGCTCAGTGGAATCTGGAACATATAATAAAAGCAGATGCCATATTTCTGATAGGCTTTTAGAATCTCCAACACAATTTTTCTTTTGTTGTTAAAGGTATTCCTCTTCTTTCAATCATTTTCTGTCTCCTCCTTGACCCCTGCAATCTTTTTTGTCACCAAGTCATGATGATTTTTTTCTATACAAGAGTCATATGCTTCAAGTCTCCCCTCTGACATATACTGACTGTATTACCCTACTTCAGTTACTTAATGTCTCTGTGCCCTAGACAGTTCTTTAGGCCTGTGAGTTGCAAAGAAAGTACCAACCTTCATTGGTAAGATTCTCCTCACCCAAGAATTCCCTATACCAATGCAATCCTGGGTCCAGTCACTATCCCTACCTCTAACCATAATATAGAGTAGCCTTGTCTGACCATTCCCATTGCCATATCCTCTGGTCTAAGGCCCGCTCCCTTTCTATTTAAGTAGATACTCAAGTTCTTTATCAGAATTCCTCTCTGCTCCCAAGAACAAAGATGTTCCATCACTCGCCTAGATCACCTAGGCTAATCCCCTTGTTTAATAGATAAGGAAACTGAGGCCCAGAGCAGTGAGGCAAATTATCTAAAATTGTCAGCAAGGTTGTAGGGCTGGGAATAGATCCCAGACCACTTATTCTTACTTGACTGGTTCTCTGTATCTTCAAGAATCACCTTCCTGAATCTATGTTCAAACCACTGCATTCTATGTACCAAAATACTCACATGATACCTAAAGAGCTTGTCTGTCCCTTTATATTCCAAGATCCTTGACAGCAAAAACTATATGATTTATTCATTTTATAAAACACATACACACACACACACACACAAACCTTCTAAAAAGTGGACTCTCAATAAACATTGACTATCTGGAAGATGCTAAATACAATTTGGCACAAGGAAAAGGCTAGTGAACTCATAGTCAAAGATTCAAGATCCAGTCCTCCTACCAACTAACTAGCTGTGTGACCTTGGGCAAATGACTTAGCCTCTTTGGGCCTCAGTTTCTTTGATTGTAAAAGAAAAGGGTCTAAGTAGATGATTTCTAAGCTTTAACTATGTATAAATCTACTGAAGAATAGAGATTTAAAAAAATTGAAACCCACTTTCCTGACTATTTTCAGCTGCTAGTGCCTGCCCCTCTGAGTTTAACCTCTATCCACTCTGTATAGTTATTTACATGTTGTCTTCTCCATTAGAACATAAGATCCTTGTGGGCAGGAAGACTGATCTTGTCTTTCTTTATATAGTGCCTGGCAATGCTTAGTAAATACTTATTGACTCAGTGTTGAAGCCTCCATACCTGAAATATTATTCTCATCTTCTGTAGTTTATCAATGATCAAAACTGTACATATTAGTAAAACAAATATTTATTAAGCATTTATCATGTGCCAGGGACTGTACTTGGCCCTAGGAATACAAAGATTAAAATGAAATAGTTTCTTCCCTCAAAGAACTTATATTCTATCTTTGGAGTTGATCTTCCTTTATCTATCTATGTGTGCAGTGTATATGCATGTATATGTATATTATATACTTATACATGTTACCATAGCCATATACGCATATACACATGCATGCACATATGTATGTATCTATCTATATCTATGTATACATATATCTACATATCTGTATCTACATCTACATCTATCTACATGTAAAGTCATTGTTCAGGCAGGAATCGCTGAGAACAAAGTTTATGAGGGAAGGAGGAAAATAGTGCTAAGACAAAATAATTTATTGCTGGGTTATAGCAGATAATTGGGTGAAAGGGCAATGAAAAACCAACCAACCACAAAGCCTATAAATAGTACATCAAGTTAACACCAAAAGGTACCACATGCAAGCTTCTCACAGAATTATTATTTTTTTATCTCACTAGCTAAGCCTCCTGAGTTAGAGGTATTTGAATCATTCTGTTTTCCCTGAGGTTTGTTCCATGAAGCATACATTAATGAGCAGAAGCTTTTGGTGTCTTCAGTTGCCCCAAAGAGGAAATGCAACCTCTGAGTTTAAGACATTTAGGGGGATTTCCTCCATCAGTAAACAAACTAATAGGCACCAAGATAATTTGTTTTTTTAATGTTCTTCTGACTGAATGTTTGGAGAGAGGCTGAATGAAAAGGTACTTTTTCCAAAGACTATTAAAATTTCCAAATATGTTAAAATATGTTATTAATGCTCTTTTTAAAAAAATAATTTCTTTACAAAGACCCTTCTCTGAGACTCCACCCATCCTAACAGAGAAGTACAGTTAACAAAGCAACACATTGTGTTCTGTGCGACCAATGTAATCACTGTCAATCCTCTGAATTCATGATTAGTCCCTGCATGGATGAGAATTCCAAGATCTTTCCTTTTTTTTTTTTTCATTAATGTGGACATGTAAATTTTTCTCCTGGTTCTGCTTACTGGTCTCTGCATCAATTCCTCTTCATCTTCCCAGCTTTCTCTGAGTTCCTCATATTTGCCAATTGTCTTTCAGCCTAAGCCCTTCCACCCATGTAAGAGTTAATCCAAGGAGAAGCAACGTTTCAATTTATTTCAATAAACATTTAATAAACACTTATCACAAGAGGACACAGACAAGAAGAGCAATGTTGATATCACCATGTTCAAGTTGATAGATACTAAAACAAGCTAGATTCTTGTTTTCATATACAATCTTCTTTCTCTCTTTTGTATGTGGAAATATTCATGTTTGTTGATGACTTTTAAGTTCATATTATTGTTAAATAAATGCTTGCTATGTACACTGGGGTAGCTTGAGAATACAGTATTGAACTGATTCTGATAGTCACTGACCTTGAGAAGTGACTTGAGATGAACTTTAAGGGGTGCATATTATACGCATATACATATGGATATATGCATATGTATGCACATCTACATATGTATACACATCTTTCTATAACTACATATCCATATATCTACATAACTATATCTACATGTAAAGTTATCGTTCAGATGCAAATCACTGAAAGCAAAGTTTATGGGGAAACAGGGGAAAATGGTGCTAAGACAAGAACATTTATTGCTAGAATATAGCAGATAATTGGGTGTTATCAGAGTTCAACAGTTGAAGAGGGACAGGGAAAATATTCCAGGAACAACACAAGTAAAGGCATGAAGAGTAGAGGATAAAACACAGGACAAGTTCTGAGGCAGAAGAGTAATCCAATTTATAATATTAGAGATGGCTGGAATCATAGAGTGGTAGCACATTGGGGATTCGTGGATGGTGTGCAAAAAGGTTTAAATTTTTTGTCAGCTGTCAGTCAGCAAGCATTTATTAATAGATGCCAGGCACTATTCAGGGGTTAGTGAATATTTTTAAGCATAGGAATCCCATGGCTAGATCTATGTGCATTAGAGCTGGAAGGAAACGAGATCACCGAGTCCAAACCCTTCCTTTCACATTTATGTAGCCCTGGAAAGTTTAATTTACACACTGTTTTCTTTATGGCAACTTTGTCATAAGGAGCTCACAGAAATAAGGAAGCAGATAAATGGGTCAGTGTCTGCATGATTGCAATGGGCTGAGGAGGAGAAGGGGTAGAAAAGGTAGAAAAGGTGATTTGCGAGCTTCCACCAAGTCCTGCTCAGATACCTCATCATGGAGTAAAGGTGATCCTGTATTCTTTAAGGCCTTGTTGGCAAAGCGTAAACTCTAGCAGGTTCTTCCATGTTGGAAGGCTTCCAGAATAGTCTAGGACAGAGATGTCAGATGTATGGCCTGTGGAATGCCTATGGCCCACAACACTCCTGAGTGCTGCCTAAACCAAATTAAAATGTAATTGGGAAATAAATAAATAAATATGCAATAAAATTTATAAAAACGAGATCAATAAAATATGCAATAATAATAATATGTGGTTTTCTAAGTCAACTTGAAGCTCGCAGGGATCTTTATGTACTGGTTAGTTTCCCCTGTCTCTATTTGAATTTAACACCACTGGTGTGGGAGACAGATTGAATCTGCTATCTGAGGATCTACTTCAGTATGAAAAGGCTTATCACCAATAGAAAGTCAAGTGGGATAGTGGATAGCATGCTAGACCCCAAGTCAATAAGACCCGTGCACAAATCCTGACTCTGACATTTTCTAGTTGGGTGGCCCTGGGTAAGTCATTTAACTTCTTTGTGCCTCAGTTTCCTCATCTACAAAATGGAGACAATAATTCCTATAGTCCCTTTGTCATAGAGCTGTTGTAAAGCTTAGAAGAATGAATGTATGTGAAGTATGTTGCAAACTGTAAAGTGCTGTGTGAATGTCATTATCACTAGCTGGGAGGTGGTAAATGCTTTGGCCATAATAACCCATGAAGCAAAGAAAAAGAAAAGGTAATTTTTAATTCTCCTTGGCTCCCTTCTCTTTCTGCAGTGACAGTAATGGAGTGGTTGATAGGGAAGCAGAGGGCTGTAAATCACTGAATTGTTTAGATCATCTATAAACATTGTCAGTTGCTGATACCTTGAGATAAATATATATATATATATGAAGGGCTTTGAAAACCTTAAAGCACTATAAAAATATTGGTTAATCAACCAGTCAATCAACAAGCATTTATTAAAAGGCTTACTATGAGCCCAGCACACAGCCAGGTAAGCATTGGGTTATAAAAAAGGGACAATAGTACCTCCTCATCCAGCAAAGATGATTGAGAAGTGGCAGTCTGGCAAAAAGAGAGGCAACCACAAAAATCTGGACTGGAGAGAGCATCCAGGAGGAGAGAGTGATTGCCAGTCTCAAATACTAGAGGGAAAGGAGGCTAAAAATAAAGAAAAGGCCATTTGGAAATTAATAAGTCAACCAAACAACTGGCATTTATTAGGTGCCTATTATGTGACAGGTTCAGTGCCTAAGAAATCATTGGAAACTTAAAGGAGAGCAGTTCTAGCTGAGTGACATGCCTTATTTCAAGGTTCTGAAAAGTAAGAGTGAGATAAGAAATGAAAGGAACAATAGTTAGCAGCTTTTTCTAAGAGTTTAACTGAGAAACAGAAGCAGGATAGAGGATGATACCTATATGGGACTGACAGGGTCAAGTGGAAGTTGTTTTTTTTAAGGATGAAATAGACCTGGGCGTATTTGTAGGCAATAGGAAATGAGTCAGTAGATAGAGAGGGATTAAAGATAGGGGGAGGAAGGGAGAGAGTCTGTCTGCCAGAAGAGAAGGGAAGGAGATAAGATCAAGCATATAAATGAAGTGGTTGGCCTTTATAAGGAGAAGGGTCATTTATTCATCAGAAACTGGAGAAATGGGAGAGAAAATGGGGATAATATCAAGGAATTTTGAGATTTAGAATAAGAGAGAAGAAAGAGATGAGAGTTTTAAAAATCATTTTTTTATAATAGACCACAACTTTACCAATACAAATTTGCTTAAAGGGTACAAAGAATAAAATATCCAGCTGTATTTATAGTTTATTACAAAAAAAGATATTTGACTCAGTAGGACAAAGCGCAACTTTAAAGTCTCCCAATAAAGAGTCTTTTATGTATATGTTAAAATCATACAAGAATCAGGATTCTTTATCAAGTCCTTGAACTCATCCATGGGGAAATGTCTAGAGTAGAATACAAATTGAATAAGGATTCCCTATTTATACATAGTTAGGTCCTCCCAAATATCCTATTCATTAGTGACAATGTGCACCAATATATTAAAAGGCTTCACTAGTGAGATTCAAGATTTCTTAAAATATATGGACTTGACAATCCACATTGGGAAAAACTGAAAGATTAAAAAATACCTATTGTCAAAACTACAATATTCATGAAGTTTATCAATTAGTCCACATATCTGGGGCAAGCACTACTTATGGACAAAGAATTAGGCCCAGAATTGAATAGGATTGCATTTGTGAAATTACATAGATTTTTAAAGTTCCCTAAGTTGTTTCCCGGTATCTATATTTTTTATGTAAACATTCTCCTTATAATGCTGTATATTTGTGAATCTTGGAAAACCACAAATTTTGAAAAATTAGGCTTAGACTAGCATCTTATACCATATTCCATAATAAGATATATTAATTATTTGCATATTAAAGATCATATCATTAAAAATTAAAAGAGAAGTAGATTATTTGCCTTTTACAACTATGAATAAGGGGCAGAATTTTTACCAAACAAGGGATACAGGCTGTTCCAAACGATAAAACAGATGAGTTTAATTAAATGGAACTGATAAGCTCTTGCACAAAGGAAATTAATACAATGAGAACATGACCAGAAGCAGTTGATTGGAAGAAATATCTTTGTACCCAATATTTTGATAAGGGTTTAATATCTGAAATCTATAGACAGATAAATATATAAGGTTAATCGCTTTTGGTCCCAATATTCCTTGGTTTTCAGTAAACCTTCTCATTCTTTCTATTCAATATGAAAGGAAATAAGTTTTATAGTTTTCATGAATATACACATAAGAAATAAAATAGATGAATCAATTTCCATAAGGAAACCTTTATTCAATATACAACATTTTAGTATGATAAAATTGATGTTTCTCCAATCTATAATTTTTTCACTAACACTCTTTTTTTCGGTAGGATAATATAATTATTTACCAAATATAGCCTATATCCCCTTGATAAGCTTCCCATCTCCCCTCAGGTTTGGAACCCTCGATCTAGAAGTATTTTTGAGATAATCTAGTATGATTGGATCTCATGCCAAGCTTTTTAAGACTTGCTTTCCCATGGCTTTTCAGCATTTTGTGAGCTGAATACAAAAACCTGCATTAGGTCATTATATTGCAGAGGTGACTGAGCTCTTAAGCACTATGCTGACCAAGTCCAAAATCTTTCAAATTCTACTAAGCTGGAAAAACAGTGAGAATGTCTCTATTGTTGAAGGATAAATCCAGGTATCTACAGAGGGCTTGTCACCAATAAGTAGGCCCCCCATGGCTCTGGCTGTGAACTCATGGACATCCCTATACATGGCCCCATGTACTTCTTTACTGATAGTAGGTGATGTGACAGAGGGAAATAAACTGAATAGAATGAAAGTCCATTTCAGATAAAATCTTAATTTTGTTTGTTAGGTATTGTCCATTTGTTAGTTAACTTCCTAGTGAAAACAAATCTTTTTTTTTTTAATCTTTTTTTTTTTTTTAAAGCAATTGGGGTTAAGTAACTTGCTCAAGGTTACACGGCTAGTCATTATTTATGCGTGGGTGCTCATTTTCTGAGGCCGGATCTGATCTCGGGTCATCCAAACTCCGAGGCCGGCGCTCTTACTCACTGCGCCACCTAGCCGCCCCTTTAGGGCAATTGGGGTTAAGTAACTTGCCCAAGGTTACACGGCTAGGTTTTTGTTTGTGTGAATTAAGTGTCTGAGGCCGGCTCCGAACTCAGGTCCTTCTGATTCCAGGGCCGGTGCTCTATTCACTGCGCCACCTAGCCGCCCCTGAAAACAAATCTTTTTTAAAAGGGAGGAGGGAGGGTTGAGGACACTAAAAGAACCATTTTCAAACCAGTCTCTTACCTTTTTGTGTGTCATAGACTCCTTTGACTGTCTTGTGAAGCCCATGAACCCCATCTCAGAATAATGTTCTTAAATGTATAAAATAAAATACATAAGATTACAAAGGAAATCATTTTTATTGAAATAAAGATGTAATTTTTTTTCCCATCCAAATATGTAGACTCCTCCCTCCCTCCCAGAAATCTATCCACAGATCCCTGGTTAATTAAGAAGCCATGTTTTAGACCCTCTATACCATTAATTTAATTGTAGGTACTCTAAACATGAGGTCAATGCCTAGTGACGAAGAAATTGGTATTCTACTGAAGGAATTAAACCATGCAACAATTGTACTTTGATTCTTTTGCCTTGACCCACCTGTCTAAATAGCCTGTACAGTTCTGTATTGCATAGAGGTTCATAGGTTAACTAAGTCACGTGAAAGATTGAGGAAGAAGAGGGGAAATTATAAGACTCATGCAAGTAGGAAGTATGGAACTTCTGCTTGTGTTATAAAAGGGGGGGGGGATTGGTGAAAGAGGAAGTGAACAGTATAAGGTGGAAAAGAAAGTAAAGGAAGTTCTCCCTGTAGAGGCGTGGGAAGTATGCCTGTCATTGTTTAGTCTATTCAGACAGACCCTGTGATCTGAAAAGACTGGACCAAAAAACTTTAAATTTCCTATTATAAAAATACAAACACCCCTGGGATGTTCTACATTTTATCAGTTGAGAAAGGAGGGCTAATGCTAAGAGGAGAGATCACCCCTCATGCCTTTCTTCCTAGACCCCAACTTAATTCCTGTGTACTCTAATGGTCTAGAGTACCATTTGCCTTTTGCAATGTAATCCAGAAACTAGTGATTGACTCCAAAAGTCCATGACAAGAGACATAGTAATTCTGTCACCAGTGGTAAATACCCCAAAATGCCTGTGGGGCATTGGAGCAGAGGGAGAGGCAGAGAAATCTTAGAAAGAGACTGTCAACATACAGCCCCATGTTAGGAAGACAAAGAACCAAGTTATGGCCCTCCATGAAGGAGGGAGGAGCCAGACTAAAGAGAATTTACCTGAGGTGTGATTGCTGGGGTTAGGGAAGGGCAGAAACATGTCACCTGGCAGGTAATTATCCTTGCTAACTAGTTATGAAGCCATGTTGTTTCTCTCTGCAAAAGTACAAATGCTAATGTGCCTTCCAAATTTCAGTGTCCTGGGACAATGCTCTGATTGCCTTACCTTAGTTACAACTCTGGTCCTTTAGTTTATTCATTAACTTTTGAAGTATTCAAGTTCATAGGCATCATTTAATCCAAGGATACTCACCTAACAAGAATATAGAGGGACTTTTGGATAAAGATTTAACACATTGCTTCTTTCAGGCTCTTAAGGATCAAATAATAAATATGTAAAATAATTTTGAAAATATAGTCTACCAAGCATATGTATGGTATAATTATTATTAATGCTAGTAGGATGGTTACATTTACTTTCCATACAATTACAGAATTAGGCACAGCATGAATGAGAAATATCTATACTCTAAGAAATGCATGGCTTAAAGTGAGAAACATTCACAATTTGTCCTCAAATACAAAGGTATTTAGTAAAATTTCTGCATAATGGGGGAAGAAACAATTCTAAATCCACATCACAGGCTATGTTGATAATGGTTTGCCTATTTGGCTCCTGATATATCTAAATTTGTAAAATAATGGGCTACTATAATGTGCTTCTACTGAATTTTTAAATGGATAAAAATATTATTTTAAGTATTACATCATTACCAAAAGGCAGCAAAGTGTAATGGACAGAAGTCTGGCCTCAAAGTGAGGAATTCAATTCAGCAAACATTGATTAAGCACTATGCCTATGTGACCTTATACTACATCTATGTGATCTTAGGCAAGTCACCTAGCCCTTCTATTCCCCAGATAACTCTCCAAGAATAGATCAGAGAAGGTTACTTGGAGTTCCAACACTGATGAAATCCCACTATGGATGAGAAACTATGCCTTCCACCAAAGTCCTACCAAAGCCTCACCAAAGCACAGAAGTTACCAGTGGTCTGAAAAGTCACACCAGCCAAACACAAGCTCTGATAGGTTCTCCAAAGCTGAAGATGCCTTGATTGTGAATTGGTTAATTGAGTGTGTATCTGTCATCTAAGGATTCAACAAATTAAATTCTGAATGACTAGGATGTTGCCAAGTCGTTGGCTATTGGGTAGTGAACTGGGGCACCCTAGTAACTCATGAAGTGTCAATGAAGTCATGGGTCTATGAAAGTACAGGAATAGAATAAACTACAAACCTTGACTCCTCATATCATAGAACCATAGATTTAGAGATGGGAGGGAAGTTGGAGCCTATTAAAGTCCAACCCCCTTATTTTATAGATAAGGAATCTGAAGCTCAGATAGGTTAAGCAAGTCACACAACAAGCAAGGGTCTGAGGAGAAATCTGAGGTCTTTCTACCTACCAATCACTTAGTGCTTTGTCCACTAGTCAGTCAGAAAGTCAATAAGTAATTATCAAGTACCTACTTTGTGCCAGTCACTGAGTTAAATGTCTGGGATGCAAAGAAAGGCAAAGACAGTCCAGACCCTTAAGGAGCTCACAACCTAATGGGAGAGACAATGAGCAAATACATGTATACAAGGTATATCAGGATAAATAGGAAGTGATTAACTGAGGGAGCACTCTAGAATTCTGAGGAATGGGGAAAAACATGCTGTGGAAGGTAGGATTTTTGTTGGCACTTGAAGGAAATCTGGAAAGTCAGTAATTGGAGTGGAGGAGGGAGAGCATTCCAGGCATGGGGGACAGCCAGAGAAAATGCTCAGGGATGGGGCAGCTAGGTGGCGCAGCGAGTAAGAGCACTGGCCTCGGAGTTGGGATGACCCGAGATCGAATCCGGCCTCAGAAAATGAGCACTCACGCATAAATAATGACTAGCCGTGTAACCTTGAGCAAGTTACTTAACCCCAATTGCTTTAATAAAAAAAAAAATGCTAAGGGATGGAGAGTCATTCATTAAACAGTAAAGAAGCTACTATTTCATGTTGCCTGATCTAACCACTTCTCACTATGCAAAAATATAGTTTTAGGTACAAGTCTAAAAGATTAATAATTATAATTGCCCCCAAATGAATTTAATTCCTTTACTTCCTATTTCTTAGACTACTACTCAATAAATTTTGGAGTTCCCTGACACTTATACTTGGTACTTTAGTAAAAGGCATCATGACATCCCTCAAACTTGATCAGTGGTTCCTCCTAAAACAGCAGTCGAAAAATAAATGCTTCAGAATAAGCATTTCTTCTGTAATTTTAATGGACTTCCATAAAATTTGCTATGAAGGAAGAGATTAGAAAAATATACAGGGTATGAAAGTTTAAAATTGCACTAAGATTTTTGGGACACCCTGTAAAATTGGACTAGCGGGTCCTGAAATCCAAAAGCCATCAGAAATGTTATGAATGAGAGAAAATGTTGAGTAAATTGTACCTTTGCTCTGAAATTCAACTGCTTAGTTAGTAAGATAGCTAACCTAACTAGGATTTCAAGAAGAATAAAAGGCTTGATGACAAACCACATAATAGACTATTTCAATTGATTTTAAAATTGATAAGAGCCGGAAACCAAAGTGGTAAAAGAAAGGAAATGTTGTTATGAATAGAATTTAAAAAAATAAAACTAGTAACATTAAAAGGCCCCAGTGGTCAGTTTTGAGATTTTCTCTGCAAATAATAGAAGTCTTACACCCAGCAAACTGGCAAAAATAATTGAGAGTAACAAAATACCATGCTTGTTGGGTTGTGGAGATGCCTACTCTTTTACTATTGATGAAATGAATGGCAAACTCATCAAACCATTTTGGAGAGTAATCAATCTGGCAGCATGCCTGGCATGTAGGAAGCACTAAAGAAATATTAGCAATGACGATGTAATGTTGATGAAGACAATGTAAAATAAATCAAACCCTGTGACCCAATAATTCTTGGAAATCCTTGGAAATATACCTTAAAAGTGTTATCAGCAACAACAAAAATAAAGAGGTAATTGTTTAAAGATCTTCATAACAGCATTAAAAATACCTACAAAAAACTCACCAAAACTAGAAATAGCCTAAATGTACAACGATAAGGGAAACGGATAAAATAAATTGTGTTACACTAATATAATGGAATTTTGTTGTTGTTGAATCATTTTTCAGTCATGTCAAACTCTTCATGACTTCCTGTAGGGTTTTCTTGGCAAAGACACTGGAGTGGCTTGCCATTTCCTTTTCCAGCTCATTTTATAGATGAGGAAACTGAGGTAAACAGGGTTAAGTGACTTGCCCGCCGTCACACAGCTAGTCTGAGGCCAGATTTGAACTCAGGAAGATGAGTCTTTCTATCCACTGCACCACCTATAATGCAATTAAAACAGATAAGAGAAATACAATGAATTATGTAGAAAATAATGCAAAGTGGGAGGGAAAAAGCAGAACTTGAAGAATGGAGTATGTACTAATTACATTACAATTAGGAGTATGGGGGAAAGTAAATGAGAACAAATGAACAAAGGATGCTGATGGGGATTTAGAGTGATTGTATAGTACTAGGATAATTTCTTGTGTTGAGATTAATTAAGCAAGGTTTGTTGTTTGTATTAATCTTCAATGTTAAGTTTTAATCAAAAACCTTTCACTCTTCCACAAGGATTTGCAAAATAATTTAACTCTTGATTCAACAAATACCAGCTTGGAGAGATTGATTGTGGGGAGTTGTTGCCATTGTTTTGATGGTTGTTAGTTTTTTCTAGGGGGAAGGAGAAGGTATTTTGTGCTTTTGACACAATCTTATCTAAAACTGCCAAAGCCTTGGAAAACATGGGTTTTACTAGCAGGGGAACTGAAAAAGAAGTTCAAGGGTGGGGGCAGCAGCAGGAGAGCCTCCAGAGGGTTCCTGGGACTTCTCAGCTGCCACCTCACCTGCTCCAGCTGGGCCGCTACTCCCTGCCTGAACTGGAAAAAGAAAAAAGATGACGAGGAGGGCCAGGATGTGGCTGGAGCTGCTGGCCCTGCTCCTGTTCCACATGTGGCTCAGTAAGGATCCAGGCCAGATGTGCTCAGCTGCCTCTTTAAGCCTTTCAAAGGATCCTTGGAGACCCTTCTATAGACCCACAGCAACTCTAATTGGGGTCTTGACCTGAACTGGGATCAAGAGGAAGGTGAACTGAACATTCCACAAACTCCACAAACACAAAATTGATGCCATTTTTGCATCTGGTTCCTTGGAAAAATGAAAAATGCCGTTGGTTCTCTACTTTCTGGTCTGGTTCCTTGGCCCAAAGCAAACTTGATCGACCCAAGCCTAACAACACACAACATATTTTGATTATGATTCCAAAGAGAATTCGGCAAGCATATCGTTATTGCTTTTATTAGCATGTCCTCTTTTAGAAGACTGTGAGTGATTCTCCCAGCTACATCCTGGGTCATTTAAATGAAAACAGCTGCAGGAGAGTGACTGGCCTACAGGCCTGCAAAACCTGAGTGAAGTGGGAGAGGAGGGAAGGGGACAGGAGGGTAGGGGAGGTTACAGAGAAAGTTTGGGTGCAAAGGTAGGGTTTTGTACAAGCTGAGGTTTTTGGTTTTTGTCTTTTTGCTATAAGGTTTGCTTTGGCCTGCTCCAAAAAAAAAAAAAAAACAATAGAAGAGAGTGGCTGCTCTCAGAACCAAGCAAGAGGAAGGTCATATCCAATCAAGACATTGCGGCTCTTGGCAAATTAGATAGTGAAACAATATTAAAATGGTATGTTAATACTAGGACCTTTGCTGCTTAAAAATGGTTATAATATGCTGAGATAAAATAGGGCCAACAAGGAATTGACGCTATCAAGTTAGAATATTATCAATTTCTTTTTGGCACTTGGAAGTTTTTTGTTTTTTTCCTTCAGGGAAGATGCATGATATGGTAGAGAGAGAGGCACTAGAAAGACCTGGGTTTGAGTCTTGCTTCTGACACACATTGGTTGCATGTTGTTGTGGCTGTTCAGTTATTTTCAGTCATGTCTCTTTGTTACCGTATTTGTGGCAAAGATACTGGGGGAGGGGTTACCATTTCCTTCTCCAGCTCATTTTACAGATGAGGAAACTGAGGCAAACAGGGTGAAGTGACTTGAGCAGGGTCACACAGATAATAAGTGTCTGGGGCCAGATATTATTTGAGAAGATGAGTCTTCCTGACTCCAGGCCTGGTTCTTTATCCACTGAACCATCTAGCCACCCTATTGACTGTGGAACCCAGGAGCAGATCATATCCTCTCAATGCTTTAGGCAATGCTGTAAGACTCTAGGTTATAAAGAAGGTGCTGACTGATGAAGCAAGTTTCCTCACCTGAGAGTTCCCTGTATCAATGAAATAACATATTTAGGCTCTATCCTTATCTTTACTCTGGTTGGTATACTTTGGTTTATCTATGTTTGATAAAGGAATTAACTCCTCTGGTCTGCTATTATAAGTCAGTCACCACATAAAGAGATAGTAATGCCTTTGATCTCACCTTTACCCATAAGAATACTATTTCCGTGATCAAGAAATTCCTTTATATTACTATAATAGGGAACTGACTGATGAGGGCCCAATCCTTGGATCTTCTGTGGATTAGTCTTTTCTTATAAGATATACAGAGAAGGAGCAATATTCTCTACCTGATGCCAGGTAGAGACATTTGGAGTCTTGGTGAACCTTCTTTTGGTCATGGGATACACAAAGCCCAGTGTTCTGATGACTGGTACTGGCCCTATTAAGAAGGATATCTTTACTTCTATCCATGCTATATCTTCTCAATAAATATCCTTTTGGAAAAGCTAACTTATGTCAACAATCCTCTACGTGGCATCTAAAACCCTTCATCGTCTAATGCCAACCTATTTTTCCATCCTTGTATACAGTGCTACTGTTCACATATTCTCTAAACCAGCCAAACTATCCTTCTTGCTATTCCACATACATGGTGCTCATTCCTCACTTCCATGGCTTTATTTCATGCCTTGAATTCTATTCCTCCACTGCTCAGCATCCCTAGATTCCTTTAAAACTCAGCTCAAGTGCCGTGGTCTATGTGAAGTCGTTCAGGATAACCCCCACCGCTAATGTAATTCTCCCATTAAATTAGCTCATATTTATTTTTTATGTACTTATATATGGACATTTTGTCTTTCCCCAAAGAATATAAGCTACTTGAAGGCAGGGACTATCTTTGTAGCCCTAGTCCCTAGCATAATTGCTGGCACATACTAGGTATTTAGTAAATATTGCTTATTGACTGATTCATGTTTAAAGATGATATTTTTAACAGTAATTGCAACCAATGTTGTACAAGTGTAACCTGAAAATATTTATATAGATCAGTAGTCCTTTCCATACTCTCCTCTGCCTTATGGCTACAGAAATCTAGAATGTTTTGGTTTGTTTCAATCAGCTCTTAACTAATTGTCTTCATAGCTTTCCTCAAGGAAAATTGTTTTGATTGGTTAAGGGACTTGGCTATCCTTTGGGGCTTATATAAAACCTGGAAGCTGGTTGGGAATGGAAGATTCAAACATATGGGAGTTTAGTTGTGGAATACTCTCAGCCAAGCCCCTGAGAAAGAATTGCTTGGGAGTTGGAAGGGGAAGAGAGAAGAGCTTTTTCTCCACATTGGCCAGAGGAGTACTTTTTTGAATTTTGAAAGATCCAGAGGATTTTGGTTTTCTTATTGGTGTTCTAGTAGCAACCCTGGAATAGCTGATGCCTGAGGACCAGTACTCCAAGCCAAGGGAAACCTGGATGTGATAAGGAAGAATAGATTTAAGCCTCTGCAAGAAGCCCAGCAGAAAAGAACACTCAAGGGGAACATTTTGAGTACTCTAGCAAAGAGACTTCTAGGAGCTGTGTTACCCCTTTGCTTCCAGTGCTCTCTAAGCTCAAGCCCACTTCCCCCAGGAATCTGTATACACTGGTGGGAGAGTGTTTGGGGGGATGTTTTGTACCAATTCTTCTCTCTATACCCCTTAATAAGATACTCCTTTCTTTGAGTTTTATAAAGTGTGCTTTCAAGGGAAGTAGACGACCATATGGTGAGTTTCTTAAACTATTTCTGCTAAATGAATCAGAAAAATAAATCAAAGAGGTGAGAACTATTCCAAAGTCTGCTTAAGCCCTTTGTGACATATGGTATCCTATAATACAAAAGTTGCAAGAAATGTGTATTTTATTGTCCATATAATGATAAGTCTTATGTGTCATAGTGAAAAGTCAAAGTCTCTGATAGATAGCAACACACAAGGGTTGCCATTTTCAAACCATACGTAGGTCACCCAGATCTTTGTGCTACTTTTGCCTAGGTAGAGTGATCAGATCTAAACAGAGCTGTTTTAAGAGACCCAGAGACTACTAAATTGCATGAATATCTAGCTAATAATCATGTGACCCATATTCTAAGCATATGACTTTTGGTAATTAAAACATCCCATCAGTGGGCCATGCACTTAAGTGGTTTTTTTCTAATGGCGGTTATGGGTAATATTTTCCCAGGCCCTCCTTGACCAAGAACAGACATTCTTAAACCATCTGGTCAGCATGGAAGAGGGCGGGAGGGGTGTGGTCTATGTCTGCAGAACAGACTTTCTCTGTCCACTCTCCTTAGCAGCAGATGGCTGCTCCCTACTCACCCACTTCATACATCATGGCTGAGTGAAGCACTACCATTCACCATAGAAATCAATGGCATCTATCCTATGACCCCAGTAGACTAGAAATTCTGTATGACTTTTTTTTTTAAGTAGATTTCCTGAGTACACCAGAGAAGAGGGGAAACTTAGGAGTAGCTTGGTGATAGAACATGAGAGATGTGCTGCTGGGACAAGAGTGAGGCATGAAACTTTCTTATTTAAAGTGAGCAAAACTCCATGGAGCTTTCTCAGTGGAGAAGTATTTTCTCCTAGACTTGCTAGCTCTCTGACCTGTTTAACTCACTTGGTTCCCAAGTTCTTCCTTCTTGAAATGTTTTTCTTTTACTTTGTTTATATGAGACTGATATTCTGGGCAATGAGCCCAGTTTAATATAATTTTTACTGTTGTTACAGCATCCCCAATTCGACCAAGATGGTTATTAGCATTCTCCTCTGTTGTTTGAGACACCTTAGTATGGTAATTATATTATGTTCACACCTGTATTCACATAACCCCATCTAACCCCACCCAGCCCCACCCTTCCCCATTCTACTTTGTAGCTAGGGGGTTACACAGGCAGGTGCTCCCTACACATAGATCCTGTATTAACTCATATGTGACTGTACTGGCAGAACATAAAATGGAAAAAAGATTTGACAAGGTCCCACTCACCATCCTTGTAACTTCTTGGACTTCTTCCTGGTCACCACCACCCAATGGGTGTTGTCCCTCCTTATTAGAATGTAAGCTCCCTGGGGCAGGGTCGGGGAGAAGGTGCTGTCCTTCCTTTTGTATCTGTATGTCTAGCACTCAACACAATGCTTGGCATATAATAAATGTTTAGTAAATTTTTTTATTCATTCATTTATTCAGGCAAAAAGTTTAATTATTTACAAGTGGATACCTGAATTAACCTAATTGGGTATCTATATCTACCAAAGGAAATAGACAATCTAAAATTCAGCTGTATTTGCTTCTGACAAGCATCATAGGATGCTTTTGTAGCAAATCACTTAATTATGTTTTACATAATCTTATTTTATTTTAAATAAGTAAAACTTTATATTTCATAATTTTAAAAATATGTACAATACAAGTGAGAGAAGGGCAGATTAGGAGTATATTGGCAAATGAGAAGGAAAATGGCAACGTGAAATGGAAATCCTATTATAGGTAATTGGAAAGCAGATCATGGAGAGTTGACAATAATTATCAAATGAGATCAGAGATGTAAAGCAGTTTTCTAACCTTAGAGTGCTATATATCTCCATGATGATGGTAATGATGGTGGTGAGTTGCTGTTTGTTTGTTGAATTTTGGGGGTTTAAAACCATGATTTATGATCATAGGGCCTTGGGCCTAGAGTGGGAAGGAACCTGTGAAGTTTTCTAATACAACTCCCTATATGAGATTTAACTGAAGCCTAAAAAAGTGGATCCATTTCCTAGAAATCACACTAATAGTAACAGACTTAAAACTGGAACTCAGGTTTTCTAACTCCAAATCCAGTGCCTTTCATTGTTTTGAGTTACTCCCTGTATGGAAACTTCTTCCCCTTACACAGATTGGCAAGCAGTCAGAGATTTGTGGTTTTAGAATGTTGCCTGGGGCACAGAGGTGAACACTGTTTGAAGTCACAATCCTGTCATTTTGTAGATTAAGAAAGTAAAGCCAAGAGAGGGGAAATGACTGGGGTACAGTCATGTAGTTAGTCTGTGTGAGAGGTTAAGACCTGAATCCACATTTTCCTGACTGATGACTCCACCACACTGCCTTCAATGATGAGAATATGGAACTCAAAAAAGAGATGTCAGTTTGAAATCTGTTCAAATCCTTCATGTGTGTTTTAAAATTAAACTCCATACCTCATTTTCTTTGGGATTATGTCATACTAGTAGTATAACTTTAAAATGCAGGTGTTGATAATAAGTGAGTGTAATAATAACACACTTCAGGGTGTGTGGTCATTAGCCAATAGACATTCATGCTTTGGCCTTAAGTCAAAGCCCAAGGTAAAGTTGAGAGCCTGGACCTGTCCACAAAATACTTGTATTGGCAGATAGAGTTCCTACAGGATCCTAATCTACTGACAGTGTAATTTACTAGAAAAACAAACAAAATATGTTAAATACTTAAATGCCCATCCACCAAATATTTAGACTGTGAGCTATTTAGACTTAGAGCCTAATCTTCCTGGGCATGTTGGACAGCACCAATAACCCTTCAGACCCCAACAGATATATTCAAGAAACATTTATTGAGTGCCTACATTCTATGAGGCAATGTGTGAAGTTCTAGAGATAAAAAGATAAGCATGAAACTGACCCTATCCTACAAGAAAATGATAGACATACTATGTGCATAACTGTGGCATAAGGGTGAGTATGATATCATTTAAATCAATAAACATTTATTGAGCACCTACTATATGCCAAGCATTATGCTAAGTATTGGATATGTGTAGAAGAAAGGACTAGGCAATATGTGATGACAAGTTATATCCCAATACATGAAGGAATTGGGATTTTTATCACTATAGTAACTCGTAGAAGATTTTTTAAGTTGCCTTAGGCACATCAGAGACATACCCAGGACTGGGTATGCCAGAGAAGGGTGGCTTGAGCTTCATGATAAGTCCAGTACTCTATCCACTGTGTCAAACTGCCCTCTAAATGATAGAAATTATATTGTAGGGGGTTGATAGAGTGAACTTTTATTTGGCAGTTGTCATTCAGTGATTCATTCAACAGGCATTTATTAAGCACCTACTATGGGTCAAGCACTCTGACATGTTCTGTGGATTATGAAAACAAAAATGAAATAGCACCTGCCCTCAGGGAGCTTCCATTCTTTTGGGAGGAAAGCAGTATGTACTGTACTCAGAAAAGTGAATACAAAATAGATGCAAAGTAGATACAAAGTAATTACTGAGGAGAGAAGTAAGCAACTGGGGGCATCAGAATAGGTTTCCTGAAGGAGTTGGTACTTGCTCTGAACTTTGAAGGAAGCTAGCAGTTCTAGCAAATGGGAGTGAGGAGAGAGTTCATTCCAGGAGAGGGGGACAGAGGCAAGAGATAGTCTGACACATATGAGGAATAGCAAGCAAGCCAGTTTGGCAGGAACCCTGTGTAATATGAAGTAAGCATGAAAGGGAACCCTGTGTAAGATGAAAGTAAGCCTGAAAGGGTAGGCTGGTAAAAGAGGGCTTTAAGAGCCAAAAAGAGGAGTTTCAATTTTATCTTACAGGTAAGAGGGAGTCATTGGGGCTTCCTGAGCATGACCAGGACCTGTGCTTTAGAAATATATCCAGTGCATGTTATCAGGAATAGCCTTTGGGGGCTGAGACACCTTGAGATAGTCCTGTTTCGAACTCAGAGACTTTATGTCCTCATTTTGTAAAACAGGGCTCGTAATACTTGTACTACCTACCCAACAGGTCATTGCTGAGGAATGCATTTTGTAAATGTTAAAATGCTATAGAAATGTGAGATGTTTATTAGGTTCTCATAAGGAGCCATAGAGAAGAGTAATCTAAGCTCTGGGTGCTAGATATAGAAGTAAGAGTGATCATGGAACATGCCTGTGTGTCTCTTGGTAGGGGTGGGAGTTGAAATAAAAACACACATCCCTGATGCAGAAATCAAGATCTACTGTGATTCTAATGACTCTGAGGTAGGAGAAATGTTATTACCTAATGAAAGACTGGGATAATATAACTCTAGATGCATTTACTTATTTATAGTAAACTTAATATTTATTTATCTCTGTGGTTTTTTAATAGCTGCCTTTGATGGGTGCGCATTCACCTCCTCATGCAGGGAAACCAGGACACTCCATGTCATTTCCCAAGTATCTCCCCACCATGCCATAGTGGTTTGTGCCCTGTCCCCCACCTTTCTAATTCCTATTGGTTTTACCCATGAGAATGTAAGTTCCATTAAAGGCATGAATTACTTTGTTTCTTTGCATTTGTATACCCATTGCTTAGCACAACACCTGGAACATTAAATGCTGGTTATAAACTTCACATGGGCAAGATCTGTCTGATCTAAACTTGGTAAACACTTGCCCAGTACACTGCACACAGTAAGAACTTAAAAGTTTGTTAAATGGACAAATAGATGGACTAATTTTTTTTCTTTTTTTGTGGTTATACTATAATAATTTTCATTTGAGTTTACTTTCTTAGTTTACAGTTTCCAATTTCCTAGTCAATCTCTAGCTCTCAGATGGGTCCAAGATCAAGAATTACAAGATTTAGTATTAGAAAGAATCTTAGAGATTATCTGATTCTACCCCTTCATTTTGAGGGTAAGGAAAGTCAAGCTGAATGACTTGCCCAAAATCATAGAGGCAGTAAGCATCAGGCCTAGATCTGAGCCCAGTTTCTCTAACAACAATTTATGTGCTTTCTCTGTTTTTCCATACTGCCTAAACTACCTTCATTTGATATAACCGGTGCGTCAGAGGCTCTCATGAGGCACAAAGGGTCCAGGTACTTTTTGAGGGATTTCTCTTCTCCCCCAGAAAATCTGAAAAACTCATTATCTGATACCACCCAAGGTATTGTCACCAGCTCTCACTTGGAAGCACATAGTTTACAAGGTTCAAAAAGGGAAATCTTTATTGAGATTTGAAGAATTCAAAATAGAGCTCATAATTGTGACTATTAAAAATAAAGTTATCTTCCAATGAGTCATCCTCTCCCAAAGAGCTCTTTATATGGGTCTCAGTCATTTACAGTGACAACGAAGCCGAAGCAGGGGTCCCAGCAGATGTTACCTGCTCCAGGTATGTGGCTCCTCCTGTAGTTCTGAGAAGCATCCTGCAGGTGAATTTCTTTCCAATAGCTCACACAATTAATATCCAAGAGTACCCCTCTTCATGGTTCTTCAAAGAGACTTCTCTGGTATGGTCACTACAAACCATAAGGCTTCCCTATTTTGTTAGAACAGGTTCCCCACCCTCATTAACAAATATTTCTTTTCTCCCCCTTTCCCAGTTTAAAAAAAAAAAGGTGGATGAGGAAAAGAACTTTTTGACAACTACAAGTAATCAAGCAAAAAAATTCTGAAATTCTGTAAATATGTATGCCTCATGCTGAATCTTGAATCTATTACTTCTCTGTTAGTAGGTAGGTTAGTATGCTTCAGAATTAATCCTTTGGGACCATAATTGGTCATTACATTGATCCGAGTTCTTATTAAGTCTTTCAGTGTTTTACAATGTTGTTGTTTTTCTATAAATTGTCTTCTTGTTTCTACTCATATCACTCCATGTCAGCTCATGACTATCTCTCCAGGTTTATGTAAACCTGTCTTTTTCATTATTTCTTACAGCATGATAGTATTCCATTACATACATATATCATAATTTGTTCAACCATTCCACAGTTGATGGGCACTAGATTGGTTTTTTAGTTTTTTGCTACTACAAAAAAGAGCTGCTATAAATAATTGTGTATTCGTGGATTCTTTAGAAACACAGGTTTTCCTGTATCACAGTACCAATACAGTCCAGACAAGGAAATGTTATTCATACAGCTTTTTCTCAGGATTCCTGTTGCTGTTGACCTCTCTGACCTCATCAAAATTTGACTGGGGATCATCAGTAATACCTTGCCCATCTGGTCTCCAAGTAGGTTTCCATCGTCTATATCAAGTTCAGGTATTCAGATGTGATAACTATGATGAGTCCCAAGTCGCACGATATCTTTCACTCTGTCTCTTTTCTTTGTCTGTTTCTTACTTGGGTTGTTTCTCCTGAACTCCCTGCTTTCAACAAAGTAATCAAATTCTCCCCCATTGTCTCTCACCTGCCCACCAAATTTCCTTGGGACAACTGGTTGGGATTATTCAAATTACTATTAGGCTACTAGCTAGACCCGGGGTGGAGAGGAAAGGCAGAAGAAAGCTCTTCCCAGCCAGGAGTATGGAAGAGCTTCTGCTCTGCAGAATAAGCAAATACCTTGTTTTGTTGCTCAATTTTTTTAAACCTCCAGGAAAAGAGAATCTATAACTTCCCTTGGTAGACTATTCCAAGATTAAATAATCCTCTATTCACCCCAACCTATGCAAATTATAATACCTGCAATGCATATTTTAATTTAAAACAATTTCTCCTAATTATATTGAATTTTCAAAGTGGGATACATGAAGATCACCTGTTCCTTTGGCAAATAGAAAAATGAAAGACAAGAGGGGATATTTTTCTAGACAAATGCTTTCGAAGGGGTCACTGCCAGAGCTGAAGGTTTTGAAGTCTCAGTTTTACTCCTAGATCACATTACCTTCTCTTACCTTTTTCTCCACAATAATTATAGGTGATATTTGTAGGCTGAAAGTGCTTTACATTTATATCATTTGATCCTCACAGCAACTCTGTGAGGTAGGTGCTATTTTATGTCTGTTTTATAGATGAGAAAACTGAAGCTGAGAGAGGTCAAGTGACTTACCCTAGGTCACATTGCTGGTAAATGTCTGAGCCAGTATTGAGACTCAGGTCTTCCCACCTCCAAGCCCTGCACTACACTCACTGTCACCCAATTGCCTAGATTTGAGTAGAATATAAAATCCTAGAGGACAGGAGTTGCTTGGTTTTGTTTCTTTTTATCTTTGTAGTCTTTGCATAGTACCCAGCACATAGTAGGAGCTTAATTTTTTTTCCTTGAACTTTTGACTCTTCAGCTACAGGAAAAAATCCATTCCAAAATGAAATAGTATATGAAGTAATGTAGTAGAAACTTGGGTTATATAGGCTCAGTTTGTCTTCAGCTAGCTGCAGAAATAAGTTAGTTCACATTTCTGAGCCCAGGTTTCATGATCAGTTTAATAAGGTCCTTCTCAGTTCCAAAATTCCACCATTAAGTTCATTAATGAACTTCCTGGAACTGACATTTTCCTACTAAACTTGCTTGCTTTTCTAATCTCTGCTTCAAACTACCAAACCATCATCAATTTTATCCCACTCATTTACAATCCTTCCCCAAAATCAGTTCCTCTCAAATGGATTAAATGAATTTTTTCTTTGATTTTTATATTTAATATTTTTTTTCTCTCACATGTCTTCTATTATTGTGACTCAGACTTTAAGGCTCTGATTGAAGGTAAAGATAACCAGCTTAGTGGACAAAAAATGTGGAAATTGATCTAGATGGATTAATCATACTTTCAGGATTGTGCAAATGCTCATTTTGAATGACTACTTCATTTGTAAGATGGCTTGATTTTGTTTTGTAGTTAGTATAATCGTGGACTAGTTAACACATAGTCTGCTAAATTCTAACCTTCCTGGTTCATAGTCTGGTTGGTTTTACTGAATTGGCTTGAAATCCTCAAAGCAGTGAGTTAGAAAGATCTCAGTGGCTTCCTATTCCAACCCATAACCACAAATCCCCTCAATAACATCCCCATGAAGTGGTCAGTGGTTTGCACCCTACAGAGAGCAGAATATCTGTAAATGTGACTGTGATATTAAATTGTGAGAAGCAGCTTGGTTTAGTGAATAAGCACGCTGGAATTGGAGTAGGAAAAACCTGCCTTCAAATCTTGCCTCAGGGATTCTCAGTTTCATGTTCCATCCTCTTTTTCTGTTCTACTTTGTCTGTGGAAATGCTTTATTTATTTGGATTTTGTTAAGTTCACAATTTTTTTAATGCCTTTTCTCACACTTCTTGCTGTTGAGTCATTTCAGTCGGGTCTAATTCTCCGTGACCCCATTTGGGGTTTTCTTGGCAAAGATGCTGGAGTGGTTTGCCATTTCCTTCTCCAGCTCATTTTACAGATGAGGAAACGGAGGCAAACAGGATTAAATGACCTGCCCAGGGTCACACAGCTAATAAGTGTCTGAGGCCAGATTTGAATTCAGGAAGATGAGTATTCTTGACTCCAGATCCAGCTCTCTGTCCACTGATCCACCTAAATGCCCTCTCTGAAGTTAGTTCAGTATAATTCTATATATAACACTGCCTCTTGCCAATTATTACTATGAAATATTTTTTAAAATGTGAATTTTTGTGAGACATGTATTTTTTGTTTATTAAATCAATAACTTCTCATCACTCTTCCAACAACCATCAGACCAGACACCATGTCCTGAAGGGGCTTCTGCCCTAGGGCCCCACTTTTCTAATTGGTGACTATAATCTCACAGACCACTATTTTTGGAGAAGTCCAGTCATGCTTTACTTCACTCCCTCCTTTCCAGCTACTTCCTCACCAATTAAATACCCAGCGTATGTATCTTTCCCTCCTCCACTTCCAGTTCTGGAATTATGACCTATGATAAATCAGCTCAGTCAGTCAGTCAACAACCATTTATTAATGGCTTACTACATACCAAGCACAGTACTCTGCCATTGTCCCTGGATGGGGTGTGTCAATCTATTCCTTTATGGCCCCTGATCATCATCTGGGTAACTTTCCATCCCAGTAACCCTCCCTGACCAACACTCCCCTAGGTATTAAGGTAAGTTCTTTGAGGGCTGAGACCATCCCAGAGTTAGCATAGTACTTTGCACAAAATAAAAAATTATTTTTCACTCATCCATTTAACTATTTGAATGCCCCCCCCCCCGCCCCCGGCCTTGTTCCTGACCTTCTGGACTTCAAAATCATGTCTCTCAGTATCTTGGGACTTGGATGGTTCCTGAAGCCTACTCACCATCAACATCCCTCCATAAGTCCTGCATGCCCCCCACCCCTTTCTCTCACTGGCCAAATAATTCCTTCTGGCACCTCCATTTTGTGAAGGAGCCCCTCCTGGCCCTGTTCCTGACTTTATAGACTTTAAAATCATTCCCCCACGCTAGACACTCCCCCACACTTTTTATGTGTTGTCTTCTCCCATTAGAATGTAAGCTTTTTGAGGGAAGAAGCTATCTTTTTGTTTGGATTTGTATTCTCAGCACTTATCACATTGCCTGATACATGGTAAGCACTTAATAAATGCTCATTTCCTTCCTTCATTCCTACTTAAATACCTACTATTCGCAATACATTGAGCTAAATGCAGTGAGGATTCAAAGAGTGAGACCTCATCCCTTCTTTCCAACTGTAAGGAATCTGCTAGTATCTTGCTGGGTTTTGCCCATTTATGAAGACTAGGGCAAAACCTGAAACCAGAGCCACAGAAAAAATATGCCAGCATCATCATTAAAAAGAAACAATCATCGGGCAGCTATGTGGCACAGTGAACAGAGCACCTGCCCTGGAGTCAGGAGGACCTGAGTTCAAATACAACCAGACACTTAACACTTAATGGCCATGTGACCTTGGGCAAGTCACTTAACCCCAATTACCCTGCCCTCCTCCCTCAAAAAAAAAAATAAAATAAATAAAAGAGGTAATTATTAAATTTTCAAGTTTTTAATGGCCACCACATTTTTGAACAGATGTAGATGTAGATGTTCCTTCTAACTCCCAGATATCTTGACTTGTTCTTATTCTTTAGCTCTGAGCACTTTGAGTAAGGGAAGGGAAAAACTCATTTCTAATCTTTACAAAAAGTAAAGGGATCAGACACTACTACTGTTGCTCACTCCACTCTCAATAATAAATGCATCTTAGCTATTTGCAAGTTGTATACCTTTTTCCAACTAAGTGTACAGAGATGACAGTACAGATAATTTTACATAAACTTCATCCTGTTGCATAGTTTTCAGGAAATGATTTGGGGTAAAGTGCAAAGTATAGGTGTGTAGCAAAATACGAACACTTTAACTTAAACATCTTATTGTTAAAAAAGACATTTATAATCTAAATTTTTTCTAATTTTCCTGATTTGGGGAGCCAAAGACATCCTTTGTGGGAAAGTGAGGGAAGTAGTTACTACTCTCTTTCCCCCTTACCCAAGGTCGCATGAAGCCATATTTGATCACTTTTTCTACATATCTACTGCAAGGGTACTTAATATTTTGGGGGCCATAGTCCTCTTTGTAGTCTGGTGAAATTTATGGATTCAATCTCAGAATAATGTATTTACAGTGCATAAAATAAAATACTTTACACTACAAAGAAAACCAGTTATATTGAAATACAATTATCTAAATTAAAAAAAAAAAGTTCTTGGCCCTCAGATTAAGAACCTCTGCTTTCATGTGTTCCTTAACTGAATGAATGACTATCTCACTGAGCAAAATATCCTTGAAAGGAAAACCCTTCTTCTTGGCAAAAGTTGCTGTTGTTCAGTCATGTCTGACTTTTCATAGCACTGTGGACCATACCATCCATGGAGTTTTCTTGGCAAAGATACTGGAATGGTTCAGCATTTCCTTCTCCAGTGGATTAAGGCAAACAGAGGTTAAGTGACTTTCCAAAGGTCACATGGCTAGTAAAAGTCTGGTGGTGGATTTAAATTCAGTTTTTCCTGACTCTAGGCCCAAAACGATTTACTGAGCCATCTAGCTGCCCCAAGGCAGAAGCTGAGTAGTCATTGTTGTTGACTCTTTGTGACTCTATCTAGAATTTTCTTGGCAAAGACACCGTAGTGGTTTGCCATTTCCTTCTCCAAATCATTTTACAGATGAGGAAACTGAGGCAAACAGGGTGAAGTGACTTCCCAGGGTCGCACTACTAGTAAGTATCTGAGGTAGGATTTGAACTTGCATCCTCCTGCCTCCAGTCCCAAGTGATCTAGCTTCTGCACCACCTACCTGCCCCTGCATAGCCAATAAATAGGCCAATTCTTAGGCAACTTGTATTTGGGTAGGAAGTTTCCTTTGAAAAGAATTTCAAAAATGCCCATCCTTTTGAGAAAATGCTGCTAATGACTCCCAAACCCCATAGGCAGTATAGTCCATGGAGGTCACAAAAGTGGGACATGACTGAGCAACAACTACTTCTGCCAAGAGAAAGGGTTTTCCTTTTGTGCTTTAAAGGATATTTTGCTTACAGAGATATTCATTTGTTCATTAGCTGCTAATGCCTTAGCTAATTATGATTTGTCAGAGAGCTGCATAGGGGAGGAGGTGAGCTTGAAGAAACCAAAGGAAAGATGACCACACCCTTAGGTCACACCCTGCATCTTTCTCTCCCTGTACCAACCACTGTCTCTCTAGGGTATCAGGCTTTTAGGATTGAGACTTACCTGAATATTATTTAGATAAAGTTGTATAAAACCACTGGTAGTACTTGTTAGTTGTGCAGCCTTGGGGAAGCTATTTAACCCTTCTAGAGTTCAGTTTCTTCTACAAAATGGGAGTATTGAACTAGAGTGACTGCAAAGGTCCCTTCCAACCCTGTAATTCTAGAGTTTTTAGGATTCAAAGGGATCCAAAGCATTGGATAAGGTCCCAAGTTCTTGGGTTCAAAATCTGACTCTACTATTTATCACCTCTAAGGGTGACTTTGGGCAAATCCCTTAACTTCCATCAGTTTTCTTTTCTTTAAAAGGATGTTGAATGAGATGGCTCCTTACTTCAGTCTTCCATTTCTAAACTGATAATATTGACATGCCAAAATATACCAACATCTACATTGAAGACCTGTGAAAGTATGAGAGTTTAAAATGGAATTGGATGCTGAAACCACAGAATCTAAGAGTTGGAAGACACTTTAGAAGGCATCTGGCCTACTACAAACACCAAAGGAATCCCCACTATAACAAACCAGACATGGAGTTGTCCTACCTCTTCTTGAAGACTCCCAAGAAAGGGGGAACCACCACCCACTCTATTTTTGGATCAATCTGATTGTAGGAAATTTTTCTCCATATTAAGCCTAAATTTGCTTCTTTGTAACTTCCATTCATTGCTGCCATGACCAAACAAAATAAGTTAAATCCCTTACTTATAGGAGAGTCCTTCAGATACCTGAACATGGTTATCATGACCCACTTGAATGTTCTGTTTTCCAAGCTAGACATTCCAAGTTCCTCTAGTCCATCCTCATACAACATGAACTCAAGGCCCCTTCATTATCCTAGTTGCCTTCCTGTGTTTATGCTCTAGTTTATTCATGACTTTTTAAACCTTGATTAAACTGAACACAATATTACAAATGACATCTGACAAAGGAAGTGAGATGATCAATTTCCTCTTCCTGGAAACTATCCCCCTTTTAATGTAGCCCAAGATTATCTTCACTTGGCTGTCAAACCAAACAGCTAACCAATATTGGGTTTGAAGTTCACTGAACCAGCCATATCTTCTTCAGAACAACTTTTAACAATGCATATCTATACTCACACCTTATATTTGAGAAGGTTTTTTTTGTCCCCAAGTGTAAGACTTTACACTTATCTCCATTCAATTTCACCTTATTAGATTCAATCCTGATGTTCTAGTTTGTTAAAATCCTTTTGGTTCCCTCTCTATCTTAGTTACATATCCCAACTTTGTATCATCTAATGTGTATGAGTGTAGCATCTCTGCTTTTACCGAAATTATAAATAAAAATGTTAAATACTACAGGGTCAAGTATAGAATCCTAAGTTCCTTTTGGGGAAAATCTAATGATCTTTTTAATTAATGTCAGCCCATGTCAAATATCATGTACTCTAAGGCTAATTTTTCTAACAAAGTTCAAAAAGGACTGGACATGCCAGGCTTATCTCACCAGCCTAAAGACCCTCAAGAGGCCCAAGTTTTAGTCTAGGTCCCCATCTGCCTACAAGGCTGTTTTCACAAAGAAAGCATTCCAAATTGCTTAGTAGGTGCTGGCTCATTACAACCAATTACTTGCCTGCTAAAAGAATAGGTTCTGCCAAACAAACATCTCTTAAGGGGCTTGGGGATAGCCTTGTGAAACATAATACCATCTTCTTTCAAAATTTGAAAGAAGATTGGATTTGACTCCAACAAAAACCAACCATAAAAAGGTGAGAATATATTTATAAGCATTTGCTGTTGACCAACAAGTCCACCTAAAACAGGGAGTGGTTAATACCTGTAGGTATAATATATGCCATTAGCAATTCAAGAAAGCAATATGGGAAGTCAATACCAGGTCAGATGCCCCATAGGTTTATTATACCCAGTATGTCAATTAGCCTCATGATGGTGACAAATATAATGAGTGATACCAAAAGCAAGGCTGACACACCCAGTGTCACTGTTGAAAAAGTTTTGTCACATCTGTAGATTCTTTGTCATTACAGAAGTAAAAGAAATGATAATCAGGAGGTATAAAGAGAATGCAATTCAGTTCAAAATGCATTTATTAAGTGTCTATATGTCAGACACTATGTTAGGCACAGGTAATAGGAAAACAAAAATAAAATATCCCTGGGTTTAAGGAATTTACATTCTACTTGGGTGGGGTGGGGTGGAGTGAGGGAGAACAGGTTACAATATGTGCATATTAGTTAATACAAAGTAATAAATAGTCTTTCAAAAGGGAGAGAGAACAAACCAACAATTCTGGAAATAAAAATGGTTACGGATTCCATTCTCCACTTTTTAGAAATTAGTAAACAACTATCAGTGAAAGAAAAACTTAACCAAAATGTGAATATAGTATAGGAAAAAATATTGCTCTCAATTTAATGAAAATTGGTGGCCTTAATTTTAAATAAAACAATGCTCTTAATTGACCCCATGATATCCATTTTTATGTATGCCTCAAAACCAGGGAGGTAACTTTATATACCAATAACCAGGACTAATAAAATTGTTCAGCCTTCCACTGTGATCTTTATATGGATGGAATTGCGCCAGAGAAGGCATTTAGTGGCCATGAATGCTGACAAGACTGCTATCCTGCATACACAGCTCTCTGCGTAGCCTGAGGGCAGACCCCAGGGCCTAGGAATGAATCCCCATGGAAATCTGATCCCTTTAGTAGATCTGTTTGGATTTATACTCACACTATATGAGCATCTCTATGCCCAAGAGTGTAGCTTCAATTGGAAGAAAAGGGACTTGCTTCCTGGGTAACTAAGGAATACCCCTGAGAGTAGAGAAGGGGAAAGTATTCCCAAATAATGGCATCTAATTGAATCCTGTAGTAGATAGGAGACATGATAAGAACCTCTCATCACTTGGTAAGTAGGAAAAAGTCCAGAAGCCACAGGCAAATTGGCTTTAAAAATATAAGAGGACAGGGAGCTTTACTCAGTAGCAATTCATCTCTGTCTTCAAGCAAAAGTCATGTGCCCTGTGGGAAGTCACAAATATTAATGAAACAAATCTGAATTAGACTGGGCAACCTGTGCCTAGTACCATCCATTGGGATAAAGGGATTGTATCAAAAACACCCTTTCAATTTTTGACATAACAGTGTGGTAGTACATTGAGGTTTCATATTTTAAGGCTACCAAAGCAAGCGCTTGAAGCTTTTTCTATTGACTATGGCCTTGGAAATGTAGCCTTCTCCCTCAATTTCTGTATCCCTTCTTTTTCTCGTTAAGTTGTTCTCTAACTAGTCTTTGAAATAAATACTACTTTACTGCAAATAGTGACAGTATAGATGAATAGGGGTGAAAGCTACAGAGGGCTGGGAATTGAAAGTAGATAGACTTTAGCCAAATCAGGAGATATGTTGTGATGAGTTTCCTAGAATCTGGTTAATTCTATATAGCCACCTGACGTTACCAACCCAGGGCCTTCAGCCTAGCTCTTCCCAGGAGGGCTATACTTTAAAGAAACAAACAAACAAAAACCTTAAAAAAAATTCCAGACTGCTTTTATTTTTGGTCCAGGTCATCACTCTCTCTTGTTGTTTCAGTACTATCTGTCCTAATCCCTAGCTTCTATTTCTGGTCTAGTCTGAGTTCCCAGCTGACCATCTTGGTCTCCTCCAGTGCCCAGGTACTCCTGAATTGAAAATATTTTCTTTGTTAGTACATTATACCTAGGCACCTGGATGCTATTTGATCTATTATTCTCTCAGAACTCAGAATCTTGGGTCTCTGCTGAAGGGATCAGATGCTGCCTCTTATTTATCCATTAACAATTAGGCCTTCACAATTAACCTATCCTAATAATTATAAATACTACTAGGACCAAAAGGCTAGGGCACTGTGCCTAATTCCTTTGAGTAAGGGACACATCTGCTCTGGACCCAAGCACCAGAGATCAGGTTCAGTTCTGAGAGAAGTTGGTTGCTACTGATAAGCTCCCTTTTTCTACACTCTTTTGACTCAAACCTCCAGCCTGTTGTGCTGGAAAGAAAGTGCATAAGACTAATGTCTAACATCTCCCCAAAGGGTATAGTGGAAAGATACTCAAATATATAATATAAAAGTTATTTCCTACATGCATGCAAAAATGCTAAACACAAAACATCCAGAAGTATGAATTGACAGAAAGACAAAATAGGATTTAGTAACTTATAACTACTATTATATTCTCCTGGGAAGTTGATACTTAAACAACATCAGAACATAAAACAGCTTTTTAGGTCTTCTGAATAGTCAGCATTACATTTTATCTCAGCTTTGCACTGTTCCTTCAAAGTCCAAAGACCTCTTCTTCAGTTGGAAGTTCAGTTAGAGATTGACTTCAACCTGAGGTATATGGTCAATGATTTCAGCATTGGTTGATGATGATTAGTTGAGAACACTATGGAATTGTTCAGCCCATCTCTCCAGGATCATGTCCTTATCACTGACCAATGTGGCTCCATTAGTGCTGAGCAGCTGAGATGCATCATAGGTTTTGGGCCCACAAATAGTCTTCAGGGTATTGTAGAAGTGCTTTTGGGTTGTGGTTATAGGTATAGAACTGAATCTCATCTCTCTTCTTACTGACCAAGAATCCTGCATGGCATTTTGTGTTTGGTAGAATTAAACACTGTCTTTTAAAGATGGATGAACTGTCCTGCTGGTAAACCCTGTGGAGTTCTCATTTTTCATTTAGCAGCTTCTGAATTTCTCCACCATTTTCAACAAACCAACCCTAATGTTTGCAAGTGTTCTGGCCCAGATGAGCAAAAGTGGTATTATATACCAAATCTCTGAAAGCTGCCCACTCCTTTTCTGTTTCACTGTTGCAAACTGTGTACTGATTCAGCTTTCTCTCCAAGTCATCAATTAATTGTTCACAAATGGAAAATTGCTCTAATCTATTGACACTGAGTCTTCTGACAGTCATCTTGCCCTGTTACTACTATTTTTGTTGAATGTAGATGTTTGGTTTGGAGAGGATAAGTCTATGATTGGTCCAGTACTTTGTGCCACACATTATCCTCATCACTTACACATCCTGCCTGTCTAATAAATACTAGTGATTGCTGTGAGGGTGCATCCATGGCATTTTGTTGCATTTAGATAAATGAAATACAGTATTGGTGATAAGAAAGTCATGAGATATGTAAGTCACATAAGTGATTATTGTTGTTGCTGTTGCTGTTTCTGACTCTGTTCTTTCTAGAGGAACAATTCCATGTCTGATAGTCTATGCCTACTTAGGCATTGAAGTTACCCAGAATTACAATTTTGTCCTCTTCTGGCATTATTCATCATTAATGATGATGGTCTCCAAGCCCTCATAAATTTTTTCTTTAACCTTATCAGGTTTGATCATGGTGGGAGCATAGGCACTGATGATGGCAGAACTTTTCTACATGTTGCATTGACATGAGTCTGTCATTCACTCCATTTGGGAAGCATACAAGCTTGCTAACTAGATTATATCTGATTGTGAAACCTCTGTGAGCTTCATGGTGCTCCTCATCACACTGGTCACTCCAGAAAAACATGCATCCAGTGCCAACTTCATTAAGCTGGCCTTCATTTGCCAGCCTTGTTTCTCTAGGGTTGCTATTTGGATGCGGTACCCACTGAGTTCTCTCCCAACAAGAGCTGTTCATCTTATAGGTCTACTGGATTTTGTGTTGTCCATAAATATGCACACATTCCATGTGCCAATAGTGAATACAATCATCTTTGTAAGTTTATGTACATTGTTTTTGTGTGTGTGTTGACCACAGGATGGTATCGCCACCTGCCACAGTAAGCAAGCCAGGATAGGGTGAAGCAATTTTTAGTGCACCTTTTTCTATCCCCTTCCTCAGATACCCAAAGGGTTGCCAAATCTCATTACTGCTCCAGTCAAGTGAGATGACCCTACACACATAGATACAAGGTTGCGACTACAGTTCCTAGTGTATCCACACCTACTGCTTTATCACTCACCTATCACCATAGGGCTTCAAGGTAGGTAAAATAGTAATATAGTAAAATAATAACATATCAAAATGATAAAATAGTTAAATTACAAAATAGTGGATAATGGATGATGTCTTGACTTGCTCATGAATTGGATTTAAGTGAGACAGAGTTGCATGAAGTCATCAATCTGACTCTCTCTTCCATAGTCATTAAAGTCCAGTGACAAGATGAAATATAAGATGACTGGCAATGGCCTAGGATCCAGTGGATGACCATAAACATTTATTAAACACCTACAAAAGGCATTGCACTGGCACCAGGAATACAAAAACAAATACCAAATAATCTGCCCTCAATATAGCTTACAGTCTACAAGGGGGAAACAGTCTTCTCATCCTCCTTTGCATTGTGTTATGTTTTGTTTTGTTTTCTTCTCCATGTGTTATTCATATTAATTTCTTACAATGCAGTAATTTTCAATCTTATTCATTGGAATATGATTCCAACATAGGAAGGAAGGAGACAGAGAGAGAAAGTCAAATACATTGGCTTTATTTGCCAACACTTCCTACAAATATTTAACCAATTTATAACAGATTCCAGAGCAAGGAGGCCAAAAGAATCCAGGAGTCAGCTCAGGTAATACTTGTTCTCCTTAACAAGCAAAGAGCAGACACTGATTTGGAGTACATAGTCATCTGCAAAACATTATAGAAAAGAATGGTGCAAGATTATAAGGATACTTCATAAAAAGCGTAAAAAGCAGTAGACAGAAAAAAAAATCAGTCTATAGAAAGTTATCTTAAGATCCAGCTAGATCATCTTAAGAGAACTGATAGATGAAACTGAACAAAGGGGAAAAAATACATAAAATTTTTTAATTACCAGTGTTTTTTATTGTAATCTACTTTTATTAATCACAATAATACAGAAAACAAGATCCCACTGTATATTTTGTCATTATTTTTTTAAATTGACAAAGCAAAATGCAGTCTTAAAAATCATCTTCAAACAGGGTATTTCACGTGTATGTATATATTAAGGAGATACAAGATCCCTTGTAATCAGAAGTCACTTTCTTCAATGATCCTGTCATCAAGAGAAGCACAAAACAGATCAACATAAACTTGCCAAATATGTTTGCTTCTGGAAAAGAGAAAGTTTTTTTTCAGAATTCAAATAAAAGAAGGATTCCTTATGAATGGCCAGGTCTTTCAGATGTTCTTGTTTATAGATGATATTGTGATGGTTTTATCCGTACTCAGGATACTACAGAATTTCTTCAACAAGACATATGACCATGCAGACAAGATCAGCCAAAAGAAAATTGTTGTTTGTCCTTTACTCTTGAAGACTAATGACATCAGTGAGATAATGTCTTAACTTGCAAGTGAATTGGATTTAAGTGAGGCAGAGCTACCCAAAATACCAGCCTCATTTTCCTCCAGAGTGAGCAGAGCCCAGTGGCAAGACTTAAGTCAAGAAAACTGGCAATGGCTCAGGTCAAAAGAAAAACAGAATGGATAAAGAATTCTATTGCCTAGTTGCCTACACTAGGATTTGAAGTTTGATAGGTTACTTCAATATGTTAGTTCAATCAGCTAGTGCATATATTTGGAACAGGCGCTAAAGATGGACAGTGAGCTGGGCCCAGAATTTAACAGGTAGAAGAGAGAAAACCGGATTTTATTTGGAAAATTGTACAGCACTTTCAATAAGCCCAAGCTTCTCCCAGACACAAAGCCCAATTATTTTAGCACCTCCATTCCCCCAGTGATGTTATATGGTTGTGAATAATGGAACACTCCAACATCTAAAACAAAACAAAACAAAAAAGGCAGCTGTACCAAAAGGCACTGGAAACACACTTGGTTGGCTTATGGAGGCTGTAACACATTAACCATGGTAAATTGTATGTACTACGTGGCATGAAAAATAAAATTCAGGAAATGTATCATTAGAAAAAGTAAGTGGGCCAGGAAATAAGTATGAGAAGGAAGGATAGCAAATGGACATCCCTACTGTTACAATGGTATATGCAAAGTATTAACTAATACCTCCAGTATATTGGACAGATAGATACTCTATGGAATATTTATGGGAGGACATGGACAAGAATTGCAAAGGATATGGAACAGCTGGGTTGCTCTCTACAGTGTCAGAGTCTCCACAGATCCATTGATGTTTTGATATGTACCAAGGCTATTTGGTGGGAGACTGTTAGTAAAGTACCTCCATGTTATGCTTCTAATTGAAATTTTAAAAAGAAAAAAACTTTACAAAATACATCATTCTCTAGGGTCAAAGTGAACCTCAGTCAATCCTCTACCAATCAGCTACCTGTAAGTGCACACATGGATACCTGTGCATCTACTTATGCTATATAGTACTGTAGGCAGTTAGGTGGGGTAGTAGATAAAGCTCTAGGCCTGGAATCAGGAAGAAGACTTGAGTTCAAATCTGGACTTAGAAACCTTCTAGCTGTGTGACCCTGGGCAAGTCATTAAACCCCTATTTGCCTCAGTTTCCTCATCTGTAAAATGGGCATAACAATAGCACCTATTTCTCAGGGTTGTGGTAAGGATCAAATGAGATAATAATTGTAAAGCTCTGAAGCATTGTCCCTGGCCTGTGGTGAGGGAATTAAGGGGATTAGGACAGCAAGTAGTTAATTGTGAGTGAGCCATAGTAACTCCATCTTGTGACTCAATTCTGGAGCTAGCTCAGTTCCCTTTCTATTCAGTTATGGGTCTGGTTCAACTTCTGGCTTGTTGGAAAATTCTTTTCAATTGCTGGAATTGGGAGAAAACTTTATCGTATTGCTTGGACCTAGGCCTGCATGGTGGGGAAACTGGCCCACTGTTTAGAGACCCTTAACTAAAAGTCTAGGTTACACGGACCAGACACCCAGTCAGATCCAAAGATTGATATAAGGAGTTTTCTCATAATTAAACAGCTCTAGCAAGCCATATGTCTTCTCTGAAAACTTGCCCCATGCTGATCAATCAGTTATTGTTCCATGTTCCTTTGATTGTTTACAGACACTTAGGGGGAGTAGGACACCTCTTTTTCTGAATTCAGGGAATTGTGCCTGTTCACTCTCTACCTCCCTACTTGGAAAGTCCTTAATATTTCCTCTAATTAGAGATCAGAACACCTAATTTTGTATCCTGGCTAATTGTTTTCTTTTAATTGGTCTTGTCTGATTGTCTTCAACGTATAAAAGTCTGTTTCCCCCAGTATTTGGGATCCAGTGCCAAAGCTGAGGAAGGCGACTGCTCCCAATTTCTTAGGCAATTGCCATTCATTGTTTAATAAATCGAAATGCTCTCAGGCTCTCTTTCATTTCCTCAGTCATTCCACCTACCATAATAGTAAGTGATTTATAAATGTTAGTTATTATTATTAGCTATAATATCGCACCTGCTATATGTCACTATGGGAAGATATGCATGTAGGATCAGTGAGTATTAAATGTATATTCTCATATCCAATGTTTATGCATTTGGCTACTTGCACAAAGCATTTTTAAAAAATCTTTGTAGTTCACCTTTGAAAGACATAGAATACATAAGTATCTATAAAACAAGCAGAATGATTACTAAAATAAAACCCCACACCCAACAAGCAAACATCTCAACCCTAGCAAATAGTGGACAATGCTATAAAGTGCTATGAATTCCCTTGAACCAATTTTTCCTTCACAGCCATACTTAGAGAAAGAGCAACATCTTTTGAAGAATAAGCAATTTAACAACAAAAATAACAACTAAAGACTACTACAAATAAATCATAAATGGAAGGCAATTGCAGAATAATGCCATTTTCAACCTTGCCTTTCAGAGAAATTTAATTAATAAAAACAATTCAAACTGCTTTTCTTTGAATTTCCACATGATTTAGTCATGTGAATAGGTGGTTTTTTTTTTTCGAAGTCTGGTCAGAAGTCACAGCTTTAAAAATCTTACTATATTTAATAGCAATGGAGTTAGTCAGGCTATCCTGGCAGCTTAATTTGGCCTAATTCAGTTGACAATCACTAAGGTGATGATTGTTTTACAAGAGATGCTGTTTATGGAGCATAGAAAAAGGAGATATACATCTTTCTTGAGATTCTCTGAGAAAATGATACTCATATTTACCATATATCTCACTTGAAGCCAAAACTTTGAGATGGGAAGACTAATAGATGCTTTGATACTTGATTAAGTTATGGACCAACAAACCTGATATACAAAAGTTTAAAATACTCCTAGCTGGTGGCTATTTTTAGAAAAAATATATTTCTATTCCTTGTTTGGCATCTAAAGCTGGGAAGCTCACATCTCATTGGTGATTTCTCAGATTTCAAAAATCTACTTCTGTTCTATTAGTCCCAATAGCAGGAATAAAATGAAATCATGTCATTCGCTGGATAATTAAAACTATTTTCAGTTACCCTTTGAATTCCCTTTCACATACTAGAATGCTGTCTCTTTCACACAGGTATTGTCCTTTTTTATCAAAGAAGTCATTGCAAATAGTAGGAATATTCATCTAGGCCATTGTGAAACTCATGGGTGCCCCATACTTTCACTCTCCCATTACCTTTTTTGTGAAATGGTTGGCAAAGGTCATATGTCTCTTTTTGCCTGATTCTGGGCTGGGTCTGACTCAGGCCAGGCCCCTGGTAGTTTAAGTTCTGAGATAATTGCTGGTTATCCAACAATTAACAAAAGGAAATATATCTAGCTATAGCAAGAGAAAGTTGTTTGACAAGGATAGACATTGAGAATTCCTTGAGTTGATTCACTTTAATGAAGCTCCCATTGCAATCCACTAGCCAAGCATCTGAGACTCCTCAAGCTCCTCAGGGCTATGTTATATTCAAGTGATAAGGAAAAAAATTATAAATGTCCCTTAAGCCAACCAAATCCCAAGTAAACTCTTGATACCTTTTAAGGAAAAAGTAGTCTAACTTACATGGGGGGAAAGGTTAGGCTATCATATGTTATGTCCTATGCCTCAGTGTCACATCTTCAGATGTACCTAAAATATTATAAATTGGAAAACATTTGGAAGACTAGAGAAAACTCATTTGAAAGATAATTTAAAACCAGATAAGGAATTTGAAGATTCTTACACAGGATAAAATGGCCTAAAATAAAATTAAAATATCTAAAATAAATCTAAGGTTGTCTAAAATAAATTTTTTCACTAAAAAACCTAATATAATTAAAATTAGAAAGGAAATAAGTAATAACAAAAGTCTTTGCCTAATTTTCTCTGATAAAGGCCCCATATCCAAGACACATAAGGCTCAAAGTTATAAAACTAAAAATGGTCAAAAGGATATAATCAGCTTTCAAAGGAAGAAATCCAGGCTATCAACAACCACAGGATTTAAAAATGCTCTAAATTACCAAATAATTAAAGAAATGCAAATCAAAGCAACTGTGACATTTCATTTATACCCATAAAACTGACAAATATGACAGAAGTAAATCACAAATATTGGCAAGGTTGCTGGAAACAGTCACACTAGTGCACTGTTGGTAGACCTATGAACTGGTCCAGCCATTCTGTAAAGCAATTTGGAATTGTGCCCCAAAAGTTACTAAAATATGCAACACTTTGACCCATCTATAAAAATGTTAGGCCTATAACCCAAAGAGGTTAAAGAAATAGGAAAAGGACCTATCTGTACAAAAATATTTATATCTAATTCTTTTTCTAGTCATCAAAAATTAGAAGCTATGGGGCTGTCCTCCCATTGAGGAATGATTAAACAAATTACAGAATATCATGGAATATTACTGTGCCAAAAGAAATGAAGAAATAGACAGTTTGAGAGGAACCCATTAAGTCCTCTGTGACCTGATGCAGAGAAAAAATGAGCAGAACTAGATCAACAATTATACAGTGACAACATTATAGAGAAAAAACAACTTTGAAAAACTTTAGAACTCTAAAATTGAATAACAAGCCATAAAAAACTTGTTACTCACCTCCTGCTACAGAGGTGATAAACTTAAAATTCAGAGAGAGGCATATCTTAGGCATAGCTAATGTTGGTATTTGTTTTACTATATTATGTATGTTTGCAATGACGGTTTTTATTTTTCATGGTTTTTATTGTTATTGTTTAATAGAAGAGTACATGAGAGGGACAGATTCTAAGTACATGTAAAAATAAATTAATTTTTTTAATTATGAAAAAAAAGAAATTTGAAGATACTTTCCAGCAGACATGGAAGGAGCCAAATTTTCCTTTTCTTCCAGCCCTGATATTTACTATGTGACTGTGGACAGGTCACAACCTTTCTTTGGAGATTCATTTTTATTCCTCAAATATTCTGGGGACACCTACTGTATGCTAGTCACTGTACTAAGTGCTGCAGATACAAAGGCAAAAATTAAAGTGCCCTTGCCCATAGCAGTTAATATTCTGCTGTGGAATGATAACATGTACACAGATAAGCATATACAAAATCCATTCCTTTCAGATATGGGTTGAACTAAATGGCCACTAAGGTTTCTAACAGCTCCCATGTCCATAATTCTGTGTTATATACAGAATAAATAAAAGTTATATACACAATAGATGCAAAGTCATTTGGGGAAAGAGAAAATACTAGCCACTGGGAAATTAGGAAAAACTTCCTGAAATGTACTTTGAAGGAAGCTAAGGTGTCTATAAGGTGGAAATGAGGAAGGAGAGCATTCCAGACATAGGAGACAGCCTGTGCCAAGCCATGGAAAGTTGTACAAGGGGATCAGCAAGTAGGCATATAGGGAATGTGGGGGAGGGGAGGGACAGTAATAAGAAAAAATGTGAAAGACAGGTTGGGAAGGTCTTTAAATGTCAAGCAGCTAAGTTTGTACTTTATCCTAGAAGTAATAAAGAGCCACTGAAGCTTCTTGAGGAACAGAGTAACATGGAATATGCTATAAGCATCAGGAAGTTGTTATGCCATATTGTGTTATATCCTGTGACATTATGGCAGAATATAAATCATGTCATGTCATGTCACAGAATGTTACTATGTATCACATATACTACATATGTGTGTACATATGTGCACATGTGTATGTGTGTATTCAGTTCAATCATTTCCAGTCATGTCCACCTCTTTGTGAACCCATTTGGGGTTTTCTTGGCAAAGATACTGGAGTGGTCTGCCATTTCCTTTTCCATCTCATTTTATAGATGATGAGACTTAGGGAAACAGGGTTAAATGATTAGCCCAGAGTCGCACACATAGTATCTGAGGCCAGGTTTGAACTCAGGAAAATGAATTTTCTTGACTCCAGGACCAGCACTCTATTCACTATGCTATTTAGCTACCTCATGTGTATGTGTGTGTACATACATGTATGTGTGTACATATGTGTTTGTGTATACATACTGTATGAACATATGCACATATTTTATACTACCTTCTTGAGTTAGTAGTCTCCCTTAATCCTGTCATGCTGAGTAGAAGAATAAAGCTACACAACACTTTCTATCTTTTTAGATTTTAATTTATTTTGTGTTCTTGGAGCTGTCATTAGGGAAAACTGAAGAGAAATATCTTGGGTTAATTGGCAGTTGAGTTGGTACAAAGCAGAGAATGCTGTTTGGGTCACAAGTTTCCAGAATGGAAAAATCACCTACGGGATGAATCCCCTGGGTGCCAACTTTGGTTTAGGTCATCATCTCCAGATGTGGGGAAAACCCTATAGGAACCCTGGGACAGTTAGGAGGATTAGTGAAAGTAGGGTCAGAGAATTCTTGAGACTCCTAAATTCATGTTCAAATACTAAGTTCAAGGGCATGCTTAAGTAGTTCTCTAGACTCTAGTGGATGGGATACACACATCTTGGAGTCAGAAGGATTGTACTGCTGATGTGGTAGACCAGTTCAGGGCCCTAAACTGCCAATCTATGGGATTGGTATCCATGAAAAGAAGTAAAATGTTGTGTTCTTAAACTTGAGAACTATTATTTTTTCTTGGGAAATATTATGGAATCAAGATTACTGATGACAGGGCCTTTAGGGGGGTAGAGTCAAGATGGAGGAGTAGAAACAGGACTTCTGTGGGGCTCCAGCTTCCAACTCCTCCAATTCATGTAAAAGGTGACTCTGAACAAACTTTGGAGCTAAAGAACCCACAAAATGACACAGAGAAGCTAACCTCCCACTGAGGAAAGCTCAGTGGACCGGCAGTAAGCTGCCAGAGCACTCCAGGAGTCGACCCCAGCCCCACAGCCCAGCTGGAGACAGAGGTTTTAGCCTCAGGGCCACCTGACCAGCCACAAGCTGGAGGAACTTCAGATCACTAGCAGCTATAGTGGTTTCCAGAATTATCAACACATAGATGCTAAGGACACAGTGAGAGGTCAGTACAGTATGGACTTTGGAATCCAATAGTTGGGCATGTGGTCGGCCTCTGAACCCAGGATGAGAAGCCACTGAGTTGCTGCAAGGGTGCAGCCACCACCACATGGCAGCTTAAGCTCCTGGTCTGCAGACTGTAGGGGGACCAAGCAACCAGTCTGAGGGGTAATTGCTCTTGCTTTAACCTGCTTGGATCTGGATTGCAGTCTAGGGTGGAGGTTTTGCAATGTGTGACCAGCTTGCCAGAGCATGTGGAGGCTTCAGAGAGGGCACCCAACTAATACCTTTGGCAGCTGAGAAAACCCCAGCATTTGGGACAAAGCTCCCCTGTCTGGTAGCAGAGTCCTACTGTGGCAAAAAGCCCAAAAGTCAAGTAATTGAGTGGCAACGTGAGAAAATAAGGGAAGCAAAGTAAACAGAGCAACCTAACTTTGCACTCCTATTTTGGGGACAAAAAGGATCAAAGCATGGACCAGGAGGAAGACAGTGAAGTCGGAACTCCTGCACCAAAATCTTCCAAGAAAAACATGAGCTGGTCACAGGCCATAGAGGACCTTAAAAAGAATTTTCAAAATCAAATAAGAAAAGTGGGGGGAAAATTGGGAAGAGAAATGAGAACAAAGCAAGAAAATTACGAAATGAGAGTCAACAAACTGACTGAAGAAAATAACACCTTAAAAAATAGACTAATTCAAGTGGCAAAAGAGGCTCAAAAAGCCAATGAGGAGAAGAATGCCTTAAAAAGCCAAAGTTGCCAGATGGAAAAAGAATCTCAAAAGCTCAATGAAGAGAATCATTCCTTCAGAATTAGTTTGGAGCAAATGGAAGCTAGTTACTTTATGAGAAATCAAGATACTATTAAACAGATCCAAACAAATGAAAAAATAGAAGGCAATGTGAAATATCTCATTGGGAAAACCACTGACCTGGAAAATAGATCCAGGAGAGATAATTTAAAAATTATTGGACTACCTGGAAGCCATGATCAAAAAAAGAACCTAGAAATCATCCTTCAAGAAATTCTCAAGGAAAATTGCCCTGATGTTTTAGAACCAGAGGGCAAAATAGAGGTTGAAAGAATCCACCAATCACCTCCTGAAAAAGATCCCAAGAAGAAAACCCCTAGGAATATTATAGCCAGGTTCTGGAATTCCTAGATCAAGGAGAAAATATTACAAGCTGCCAAGGAGAAACAATTTGAATATTGTGGAAACACAATCAGGATAACACAGGATCTGGCAGCTTCTACACTGAGGGATTGAAGGGCTTAGAATATGATATTCTGGAGGTCAAAGGAGCTGGGATTAAAAACAAGAATTACCTACCCAGCAAAACTGAGTATCATGTTTCAGGGGAAAATATGGTCATTCAGTGTAATAGAGGACTTTCAAGCATTCTTGATGAAAAAAACAGAGTTGAATAGAAAATCTGACATTCAGATCCAAGAAACAAGAGAAGCATGAGAAGGTGAAGAGGGAAAAGAAATCATAAGGAACTTATCAAAGTTGAACTATTTACATTCAAACGATAATTGTAACTTATGAAACTTTTCTCAGTATGAGAATAGTTGAAGGGAATAGGTGTGTGTGTGTGTGTGTGTGTGTGTGTGTGTGTGTGTGTGTGTATGTAAAGGAGGGTATATGGGCATATGAATACATATGGAATGTGTGTATATATGTGTACAGGTATGAATAGATAGAGGGCACAGGACCAATTTAATAGAGGTGAGAGAGGAATATAATGAGAGGAGATGGAGAGAGACAGAATGGGGTAAACTATCTCATATAGAAGAAGCAAGGGAAAATGGTTACAATGGAGGGGAAGAACAGGAAGGCAAAATGGAATGGGTCAACCTTATTCTCATTGAATTTGGCTTAGGAAGGGAATGACATACACACCAAATAGGCTATCTCACCCTATAGGAGAGTAGGGGGGAAGGGGATGAAAGGGGGGATGATGGGCATCATGAGAGGAGGGGAGGCTGGGAGGGAAGGAAGTTGGAAACACCCACTTTTGAAAAGGAACAGGATCAAAGTAGAAAATAGAACAAGTGGGAGATGGGATAGAGGAAGGGAAATATAGTCAGTCTTTTACATTATATCCACTATGGAAATGTTTTGCATAGCTACACATGTACAACCCATACTAAATTGCTTATCTTTCTTCCAGTAAGGATTGGTGACAAGGGAGGGAGGGAATGAATCTGGAATTCAAAGTTTTAAAATCAAATGTTTTCTATATATAACATTTGATTTTAAATGTTTTATATATATGTTTTTATATATATATAAAACATTTGATTTTAAAACTTTGAATATAGTATATATATATGTATACTATTATTTGTATAGTATATATTAGTACAGTATATATATAATAGTATATATATATATATACTATTATTAATATTATTTTACATGTAACTGGGAAATAAGACATACAGGCACTGGGGCATAGAGATCCACTGAGCCCTACTGGAAAGTCAGAGGGGGTATGGGAGAAGATATGGGAGAGAGCAGATTGGTGGAGGGCATATCCAGTGGGATCACTATTTTGGGGTGGTGAGTAGGGGGAAATGGGGAGAAAATTTATAACTCAAAATCTTATGGAAATGAATGATGTAAACTAGAAGGTAATAAAGCATTGGATTAAAAAAAAATAAAGATTACTGATGACAGACCTGACACTTGTTCATTTTGATTATATGATTAACTTGTACTTTATCTTTTTTTTTTTTTTTTTTTGCTTTTTGGAGGGCAATTGGGGTTAAGTAACTTGCCCAAGGTCACACGGCTAGGTTTTTGTTTGTGTGGGTTAAGTGTCTGAGGCTGGATCCGAACTCAGGTCCTTCTGACTCCAGGGCTGACGCTCTACTCACTGTGCCACCTAGCCGCCCCAACTTGTACTTTATTTTTTGGTACTAAGTGATGTTTATGTTTGGGCTATGATGTTCTGATAAGACCTTTTTAAACTCTATGAAATTGGTCAAATATGAGGAAGAGAACAATTCTCTTTTCAAACTGGACTTGGAAGTCCAAGTTCCCAACTTTGAAGGTATTGCATAAATGCAAAGCATGGATCTAGGCTACACTGCTTGCAAGAGATTCCCAAGGCTGCTCAAGAAAAACTGAGGATCTAGCCATATTTCTAAAAAATCTTTTTAGATTTTGTACTTGTAATATCCTATTGAGAGCATCACCTCTAGAGAACTTTTACTGTTGAGGATTTTGGTAAGCACGGTGACTTGGATAATGGTGGGAAATACAGAAAACCCAATTTTTTTCTGTTTCTCTTCACAAAATGGTAAGACTAGAAAATGTATTTTTATATTAATCTTACATAGCCACAGTATTGTATATGGAGCATGTGAGAGTAAATGGCAGCTGTATCTTTTCTATTGATGCCTCATTAACTTCTAGTTGTTTGGAATGGGTGCCATAACTCATCATACCTTCTTCCCTACCCCCTCCCCCAGCTTCAGTCACAAAATATAGGTCTCAGAAGTGAGCAATAACTGATCAGGTGCCTGGATTAAGAAGGTAATTTTCTGTCATTATTAGGGTTGGATCTCCTTCACTTAAAAATAATCTGTCCCTTAAAAGCTGGCATCAAAGACTACCAGGTCTGGTATAGAGAGCTCTTTCTCTTTCTATGAGAGGAGCTGAGAAGCCTGCATTGCCTTGTATCAAAGTACACCCAAGTGGGTCAAGAGAGGTTTTAGGTCAGACAACATTCTAGAAAATCAAATATCCAAATAGTTTTGCCTGTAAAAGTTGTATATTTCCATTCTGACTCATTCAACCTAGTAACCATGATGAGATACTTGTTGAGCCCTGGTTTGGGGGCCAGCTTCCACAACCAAACGAACTTCAGCTATGGACAGTTCCCCAACCCTTGTATGGTTATTTGAATGGGAAACAGCGTTTGGATGGTGGGAAGAAAAGTAGTCTCCTGCATAAGCAGTATTGCTCTCATAGAATGCTAAAATAGACACAAAGAACAATGTAAAAGATGAATGGAAGTCACGGGAGACCCAGAACTGATAAGATGAACAAGTAGCAGAATCACAATCACACTAGAGGAAGGGATTCTGGGAGCTTCTACCCAAGTTACAACTTTTCTTTTGGTTTAACCCTTTTTGCAACAATCCACTTTCAACACATGGTTCACCTTGAAGTAACCTTTCTACTGCCTTGGCACCAGAGGCACATGCCTGCATGTGCTGCCAAAGTTAACACATTACATAAACAACATATGTGGTTCTTGAACAGATGTGGAAATGGGATAATTAGAAGGAACCCCGGGATCCAACTCATCACTCCTTACTCTTTTTTTTTATCCAAGTGACAGGGTTTTTGCATGTTTATATGTTGGTCTGTGTCTTAGAGAAATGCATGGGATGAATAATATAATACAGTAGGTAATCCCAAATCAGCAATATCTGGTGTTGGGATGCTACACATATGAGTAGTTACACAAAATTTCCTTCCTAATTACATTGTTCTTAGACTAACATTGAAATGAGTTTGTACTCTCTGAGTTTATACATATGGGAAACAGGGCAAAGCAGCCCAGAAACCTGCTAGGTGTCAGGAAGAAGCTCTGAAAATTGGGAGGGACCATAAAAGTCAGCTAGCTCAAACTCAGTGAAACATTCCTCCCAGTGCCAACCATACAGATGCCATCTAGCGAAGGGGAGCTCACCACTTAATGGGGAAATAATTGCTATTGTTGAGGACCTTTGGGTCTGGGTTTTATTCTTAGAAAAAAAATTTTAATGGATAATCCCCAAGGATGGAATGAAGTTGGTGATTCTCATTAAAATTAAATTGTGAAGCCTCAATGGAAAATATAATCAGAAGTTTCTAACTGGTATGTCCTAGAGACCATTTCTCCATAAATTTAGAGGCTAGCACTGGGGACACAGAGAAAGAAATGAAATAGCCCTGCCCTCAAGCAGTTTGTATTCTCTTGTGGAAAAACAGCATGTTTCTAGGTTTGAGGCATGGCTGTGGTTCAACACAGTGCATTTGCCCTTGCTGATTCTAAACCTTCTGTATGTACATACACACATGTGTATACTCATGTATATGTATTCTCTCTTCCCCCTTATGCTTTCCTGTAGTTCAGGAAATGCCATAGCTCTTCAGCCACTATACTGTTTTAATTATTTGTGCTTATATCTTACCCCAATACTAGACTTTAAGCTTCCCAGGGTAAAGGATTACATCTTATCTAAACTTTATATCCCTATCAGCATCACTCAGCATAGTGTTAGACACACAGTTGTTGTTGAGTCGTCTCAGTCATGTTCAGCTCTCCATGACTCCATTTTGGGTTTTCTTGCCAAAGATATTGGAGTGGTTTGCCATTTTCTTCTCTTGCTGATTTTATAGATGCAGAAACTGAGGCAAACACAGTTAAGTGACTTGCCCAGGGTCACACAATTAATAAGTATCTGAGACCAGGTTTGAACTCAACTCCTCCCGATTCCAGACCCAGCACTCTATCCACTGTGCCACCTAGCTGCCCCTTTGATACACAGTAGGCATTTAATAAATATTTATTGGATAAAATCCAATTGAACTGATTAAGTTGAGTTCTCTAGGTCTGCAACAGTATGTTTAATTTTCATGAACTATTCTTGTCAATACTATTACAAATTCTGATGTGTAATACCAGTTGATTTTAACACTTTGCATCTGATCATCTTGAAAGCATATAAAACTCATACAAAAGCTCCTTCAGTGCTAGAAGGGACTTTAGGAGCCATCTAGCCTAACCCTGAGGAAAATGAGTACCAGAGAAAAGAAATTACTAACCCAAGGTCACCTACGAAGCAAGTGGTGGATGTAGGTCCTTTAACACCAAAATCCAGCTCTTTCCCTTGTGCCTTCCCACCCTTTGAAGATGTCAGGATGAATTCCTTACTAGAAGTTCCAAGGCAAACCACCCTTATGTTTGCCAAAGCCGCCCCCCCCGCCTTTCTGTCATCTCTTAATATGCAGGAGGAGTGAATATCATGTTGGACCTGGAACCAGGAAGACCTGTGTTCAAATTCTGACACTTGGGGACTGGGTGACTCTATGCCCATCATTTAAACTCTTTGGGCCTGAATTCCTTATCTATAAAATGGGGGTGATAGTATCTGGACTAACTACTTCACTGAGTCATTGTGAGGTTCAGATGAGATAACAGGTGTAAAACATGACAAACCTTTCAGCACTGTATAAATGTCAGCTATCATTATCTATGGTTCCTACTCAAATCAGCTTTCAATTAGTTACTGGCACAGCAAGGTATTTAAGCAGTGCCAAAGTCAATAGTGAGGCATTTGTATCTGGAGCTACCTGTAATGCTGGTAAAGGGAAATAGAGAGAGAAATAAGTATTGGTGGAATTTTCTGAGCATTTCCCTTCTCTCTCCCTCTCTCTCTTTCTTTCTCTCTCTCTCTCTCTCTCTCTCTCTCTCTCTCTCTCTCTCTCTCTCTCTCTCTCTCTCTGTCTCTCTGTTTCTCTCTCTGTCTCTGTCTCTGTCTCTCTCTCTCTCTCTCTCTCTGTCTCTCTCTTTTTCTCTGTCTCTCTGTCTTTCTCTTTCTCTCTGTCTCTCTCCCTGGATCCTAGGACTCCCTACAAACTAAGAATGTTATTATAATACTGTAAGAATATACATATACACATATACATACACATACATATTTTATGTGTGTATGTATATACATATATAGTGCTTCTAGTGTTACAATAACAACATTAGTTTATAAATATGTATGTACATATATAAAATAAAAGTATTTTATTTCATACATTATATAAAAGATATATATAAAATAATAATAAAATTAAAATCCCCAAACTTGAAAATGAGGATCACAGAATTTGAGATTTGAAAGGGAAGTTGTTAGTTGTCCAGTTGACCAATTCGCAAAAATTATCCTTATGATAACATACCCAGCAAGTGACCATCCAGCCTCTTCTTGAAGGCCTTCTAAGGGGAGAATATACCACTCCTGGGACAGCCCATCGTACTTTTGGACCTCTCTAATTGTTAGGAAGTTTTTCCTGGCGTTGGGCCTAAACCTGTATCTCTGGATCTGCTCCCCACCGCTCCTGTTTCTGCCTTTCTGGGCCAGAGCTGTGTGTTTGCATGTGCCCATGGTGTTTATTTGCCTGAGTAACGTACTGCATTCACTTACAGTCAGATTAAGGAGCTGGCACAAAACCAAGGTTTTTAATTAACAAACACCCTAAGAGAAAACAAATGTAACTTAAAACACCTGAATAAGCAGTTTAGCATGGGCAGCTGTCCTCCCAGGTGTGCTGCTGGGCAGTTCCCCTTCTTCCCAGAAGGCAGCCGATCTGGAGATGGTACCTGACATCAGTGGCATTTAGAATCAAATAGGGCTGCCTCTCTGGACAGTATCTTTAAGAAATAGTCTGCAATTTTGCAGATGTGCTAAATAGTGATGGGTAGTCTGAATACAACTGGTGCTGTTTTTAAAATGTGATGGAGTTGACTTACAGAGAACATGGGAATTTATAAAAACCTTGTTTTATGTCTGAAAAATAGGTATTGTTTTCCATTGATTTCTATTGCCTTAGAGGAAGGAAAATGATAAAATACTTCTTGAATGATGTTTAATGATAACTCTACTCAGGCATTTCAGGGTGGGGGTGAGGAGAGGGAAGGAGGGAGGAGGCTGAACCTGTCATTTCATGGCATAAGGAACTGCTAGTGAAAAAACTCCCTATATCAATGCAAGTCTGAAAGTGTCCTGCAACTTGTGTTCTTAGTGAGTGGGAAAAGCAATGGATTTGGAGTCAGAGGACCTGACCACAAATCTCACCTCTATTATTTATTACCCTTGTGACCAGGTCACACCTCTCTGGGACTCAGTTTACCCATATGTAAAATGAGGAAGTTGAACTAAATGGCCTCTAAGGTGCCTTGTAGCTCTAAATCTGAAAAGTTAAGTGACTTGCCTATGGTAACACACCTAAAATATGTCAGAGACAGGACTTTAAACCAGAATCTTCCAGAGTCTGTCTAGCTTCTATGAAATGCATCAAACTACCTCAGCCCCAGCATGTACCTACAGATTTTTTTCTGCAATAAGACAGAATGTACTTGATTTATGTTATCCACAGGCCTGGCAACGCCCTTGTCCTGTGTGAGTGTTCTACTCTGGATTCACCTGGACTGGGTTTGATTCTAGGGGAGCCTGACCACAAAGAGAGAATTCAAGCCACTCACATTCTCTAGCTCATTGAGCCCCAATCTGGAGCAACTCCAGAGGAATATCCCCAAATAAAATGTAGTTTTGGTTCATGAGTAGGATCTTCCCAAAAGGGATTAGCAGGGTCCCTTCTAAAAAGGTACACGTACAAATTTGTAAATATAAGACATAGAACAGTTATGTATTTTTTCTACCATGAAAAAAAGCTTAAAACACAAAAGACTTAAAAGCACATATTGACAAATACTTAAAATATGAGAATAGTAACCTGTGACTCCTAATACACTCTCCTAGGAGGTAGCAAAGGCTTCAATATATTTAAGGCTGCAAAGAACTCAGAGAAACTCATAAATGTAGACAGAAACAAATTCCCCACCACCTCTGTTTTGCTATACTGGAAGTTAAAGACACCAAGGGCAGATCTTACCAAACAGATATTGCTTTCCTCTCACTCTGCACTGTCCACGAAGCATCACAAAGCACAGGTCTTCTGGCCAGCCAGGCCAAAGCTTGGGCTTTCAGACTGTAGGTTTCCCATTCCTGGTCATCCTTCCTGCATAAAACAGCCCAATTGCAGGAAGTTTCTGTTGTCACTTAGCACTTGAGCTCCCAAACTCTTGAGTTTATGCAATTGCCACCAAAGCTAGCAATATACATTTTAGTTTTGCTATTCCATCACTCATACTCAAAGAAATAAGCACAAAACAGAAAAGACAATTTGAGACCCAGCCCCAGTTTCACCTAAGCAAACACACATACAAATAGTCATGTGAATGTAGCCACTAAATCTGCTTCTAGGGAGGGGAGAAAAATCCTCTTCCTACCATGTTGGGAATTTCAAGGGAAAAGAGTCCCAAACCACATGTTCAAAACAGGGATAGAAAAGAAAGGGCAGTGGCTTTCACCTTTTAAGCCCACTGAGTAAGTGGATCTTCCTAGCTCAGCTTCCAATTCTGTTTGGTACTCTGTCCCTCCCCCTCTATCCTCCAGGCAACCCACACTTCATGGACAGCAAGGGACCAACCAGGACCCTCTGCCCTGTGGTACAGGGACAAAGGTAGGCCCTCTTCCTGGAGTCCAGAAATGGTCAAAAGAAAGTAATGAGACCACAGGTTTCTTTCTCACCACACACCCATTAATGATCACTGAAGCTGGAAGAATAAATCAGAGAGAGAAATGGGGATAATAATAGCACCTACCTCAAAGGGTTGTTTTGAGGATCAAATGAGATAATATTTGTAGTGATTAGCACAGTTCCTGGTACCCAGTAGGCAGCTTAAATCATTCTTATTCCCTACCCACCCCTTTGCTCCAGTTCATTTAGCAAAGCTGAGATTAAAACCCTTTTTCTCCCATTCCAAATCCGCTGATCTTTCCACTGTGGCATAATATCTACAGTGATATCCCTTCTCCAACCCTGTCCACAAAAAATTCATTCAAGTAATCAACTAGTATTAACTACAGAGCAAGTATTCTTAACCTTTCTCTGTGTGATGGATCCCTTTGGGTAGTTTGGTGAAAGCTATAGAACTCTTCTCATTATAATATTTTCAGTGAATAAAACTTATAGGACCACCAATCATGCTAATAATATTGAGATGCAGTTATCAAAACATATTTTTGAGGGGTGGCTAGGTGGCGCAGTGAATAGAGCGCCGGCCCTGGAGTCAGAAGGACCTGAGTTTGGAGCCGGCCTCAGACACTTAATCCGCACAAACAAAAACCTAGCCGTGTAACCTTGGGCAAGTTACTTAACCCCAATTGCCTAAAGGGGCGGCTAGGTGGCGCAGTGAGTAAGAGCGCCGGCCTCGGAGTTTGGATGACCCGAGATCAGATCCGGCCTCAGAAAATGAGCACCCACGCATAAATAATGACTAGCCATGTAACCTTGAGCAAGTTACTTAACCCCACTAAAAAGAAAAAAAATATATATATATATATATATATATTTTTTTTTTTTAAAGAAGTTCATAGACCCCAAATTGAAAACCCCTTGCTATAGTGTGAGAGACTTTCAAGGGACAAATGCAGGTGATTCCCTAATTCATGCATCCAGGTAGAATCTCTCTTCTAAACTACAGGTCTGCATTGCCAATGAACCAGTAGACATCTCCACCTGGATATCCTGTAGGCATCTGAAACTCCACATGCCCCAACATTCTTCCTCCAAACTTCTCTATTTCTTTTGAGAGTACCACCACCTTTCCAGTCACCCAGGGTCACAAATTTGGAATTGGTCATCCTTTTGCTGCCGTCTTCCTCACCTATATTCAATCATCAAGTCTTCTCCTCAATCTCTCTCCCACCTCTTCACTCACATAGCTTCTCCTTTGATTCAGGCACCCTTTCTTAGATTAATGCAATCTTCTCCTAATTGTACTCCCCACTTGCAATCTCTCCCCTCTCTGTTTCATCACCAAACAGCTGCCAAACTGATATTCCTAACTCATAGATCTGTACAAGTCACTCATTCCCCTCCTTAAAAATCTTCAGTGGCTTCCCATTGCCTCTCAGTCAAAACACAAAATCTTAAGCCTGGCATTTAAAGTCCTTTGCAATATGACTCCCTAAGGTGAGCCCTAATGACCCCTTTAGGGTCTTTGATTTTTGGGGGGGTTGCTAATAATCTATTTCTTCTTTTATATCTACACTGAGTTCCCTATGTTCCAGGAAAGAAGGTTCCATGTTTACCTTGTTGGACAGCAGTCAAATTGTTTTTCCTGCCACAATCTGACCTGTTTACAGAGCCAGTATCCCTGAGGACATAAGGACAGGTTCATAGGGATCTCTGGTTAGCCTTTCTCCTAATTATAATTACTAAACCCCTTATTCAGTTTATTTTCAGGGTTCCATTCTTCCTAGCTCTTCTCTCCTGTTTCTTTTTTTTTTTTATCACATCCTATTCTTGCTTTTAAATCTTTCCCACTGGTCTGTTTTCTGCAAGCCCTCTACCCTGAATCAAGGCATTCTTCATAGTCTCTAGCATGTCTCACAATGAGGGCACTAGAGAAACTTTTGATGTGGGGGGGGGGGGGGCGGGAAGGGCTGTTTTTAAAGAACTAAAACACAATTCTACCCCTACAGTTTAACTAAAAAGAACTCTTTGCTCTTCAGAAGCTTATCCCCCTATTATTAACCCATTTGTCACAACTAAAAAAATCCCATCTTTCCCCTTCTCTCCTGATATCACACATATCTTCCCTTAATACCTTATATCAGAAGAGCATTTATTGATTTCAAATTTTCATCTATAATATTTGCAATCTTAACACAAAGTAGGCAGGGTGAGTATTACTATTCCCATTTTACAGATGAGGAGCTTGAGGCTTAGATAAAGTCATGTAGCCAGGAAATTGCAGAGACAGCTCTAGAATCCATCCTTCTGAGCAATATTTCAGTGCTGTCCTCCCCCCCCCCCCCAGCTCCAAGCCATGCTAATGCTGCTCCTAACATGGGTTTCCACATCCCCTTCCAAAGGAATCGATGGTCATCCTTCTTGCTCTAGGAAATCCTGTATAGTCTTCCCTGAAACATTTAAAGATACTTTAAAGACCCCACATTTATATTAAAACATAGCATTGCCAAGAAAACCCCAAAATGGGTTCATGAAGAGTTAAACATGGCTGAAAAAATGACTGAACAAGGCAGATGACTAGGACAGTGTTTTTGTCACAGTCCTTCCTATTTACCTTTTGAAATGGGCCTTACACCAGATCACTAGCATTTGAGTGTGAATAAATTTATCAGTTCTTTCTTTTCTTTTCCTTTCTTTTCTCTTCTTTTTTCTTTTCTTTTCTTTTCTTCCTTCCCTTCCTTCCTTCCTTTCTTTTTTCCTTTCTTTTTCTTTTTCTTTCTTCCTCTTTCTTTCTTTCTTTCTCTTTCTTTTTCTTTCTCTTTCTTTCTTTCTTTCTTTCTTTCTTTCTTTCTTTCTTTCTTTCTTTCTTTCTTTCTTTCTTTCTTTCTTTCTTGCTGGATTTCTGTAGGTCCAAAAGAAGCCTGGGTGGTAAAGGAAGCACTGAAAGGGGGTGAGGCTGATGTATGCCCCTTGAGGACAGCAATTATTTTGCTTTTCTCTTTGTACCTGAGTGTCTTACATAGAAGCAGGTCCTTAATAAATGTTGATTAAAATCAATCAAATAGAGCAACACCAAGACTGGGCATCTTCCAAACCTATAGTCCATGGCCCATACAAGTGAGCCCCAATTAGTACAAAAAATGAATCTCCTAAAAAGGTCACAGGCATTGGAATTCACATTCTTCAAAATTATAATTATATAAAATGTAATCACTGGTTATAGCCCAATGGAAATATTTAGTGCAAATTCAAATAATACAACCAACTTCAGGGAATTCATTACTTGCACTAATTGGACCTCTCTGTACCTCACATCTATAAAAATACCAAATCTGTATGTTCTAAGCCTAGAGATTCAGAGATGGTTGATCTTTTAGTACACATTTCTCTCCCAAAAGTAAAATACTTCATGATAAAATAGATGAAGTAGGCCAGTAGCAAATTACATGCTATAGAGTTTACCCCACAAAAAAAAGTTATAATTTCTGATTCCTATTTAAAATCTCTTTATGTGAAATACACTCACTAAAAACGGGAAAAACTTTACACCTTCTGGACATGTTAGTTCTGCTTTTTACAAAGGAATAAATATATTTCATATCCTCTTTTCATTGTCATGCCACAAAGAGAAGAAAAAAGAGATCTAAATTCTGTTAGTTTCAATCTGGAATGCAAATGCAAAACACCATCCTCCTTCACATAGTGGCCCAATGAGCACTCTGGAGAGATGGTGATGTGCCAGGGGGAAGGAGCTGCTCTCAAAGAACCAAAACAAAAACTGTAGCAACTACAGAGCTGTGCTGCTCCGGGCACGGAAACTCTTTGGTAAGGGAAGGGTGATGGACAAGCCTGTAGGTTGTGCACCTACAGACACTCCCTGGAACAGGAAGCTCGAAGTGATTTGAGTTTGATGTTATGAACTGCAGGTGCAGCTTACAGATGGGAGGTTTGGGTGTGGGCACATGCCAAGTGCATAACAAAACTCAATTGAGGGGAGCCAATTTTGAGACCACAGCCTGAACTAGTTGAATATAGATGACAGAGGATGCCATAGGATTGGGGTACAAATGGAGCATTTCCAAATATTTCATTCTGAGGCAACACAACAAATCTCAGCTATTTTGTTTTTTACTCCCATTATGCTTTTTCAAAGGAAAGCATAGCATGTATAAAACAGCAAAAAGCATATTGTAGATCACAGATTTGGAACTGGAAGATTAATGACTGACAGGTCATTGAGTACTACTCCTTCATTTTACAAATGAGGAAACAGAGGTCCAGAGAGGTTAACTCACCTAAGGTCACAGAGATTTGAACCCAGGACCTCTGGCTCCAGAGCCAATACTCTTTCCACCCTACCACATATTTGCTGAAAATATTATGTCAACATTGATCCCAACTGGGTAGAATTAAAATTGTTTTTCCACATCACTTGTATATACACGAGTATTTACATAAAGCTTAAGATTTCAGAGAGGTAGGAGAGAAACATCTCAACATTAAGATAACAACCAAACTTGAACCTTGGAATCTAGCCTACCCCGTTTTCAAAACGTTTATTAATTTATTCACCTAGCATTTAATAATCATCTATTATGGCACAATGGGATACTGGATCCTGGGGGGTGGGGGCAAGTATAAATACAAAGGCAAAACCAAATCAGTCCCTGCCATTATAGCTTTCATTCTACTATGGGGATATAGCACAACATTTATGCAAATAAATAAAGACAGATCACTTAAAGGGGAAAAGAGGACACTAATTCTTTGTGTTCCTTTTTATGTGTAGTAGTGTAATAGAACATCATTCTGTCACTGGTGAAGAGGGCATGGATGACCCCCACATTGTGGACTTTCAAGATTGAGGTGAGAGAGATTGACTGTGCATCTCTGTGACATGATTTGACCCACAGTGGTATTGAGAAGAGCTTCATGATGAGGCTTTATTGCATGCCCATGTGGTCATATACATATTGAAGACCATCCATGTGGTATTGGGGAAAAAAATCAAAATGGAAAAGTTTGGAATTTATAATCAGACTCAACACAAATAATATTTGTATTTAAGGTACTAGAATTATGGGCTTCTTTTCTTTCCTTTTGATTTTTATAACATTATTCTTGAATCTTAAATGGAAAAGAAACATCATTTTGAGAGGGCTCTGAATCCCTAATTCTTTAGCTGCCACTTTATCTATGGGTGATGTACATGAAAAATGAGATGCTTCCGATGTCAAAATAATTCAAGTAAAAAAATTAATTAAATATCTGGGAGTCTATATAAATTTTAAAAATGCTTTTGGGTAAAAAAACAAAATGTGAGTTTCTGACAAAGGAATTAAGAAAAAATACAGCCTAGTCATGTCACCTCACAAAATAAGCTTTTTTTTTTTATTACCCCACCCTCTGATCATATTGCAATTTAACCTGTTTTTAAACAAACACAAATTATTCACATTTTCTGTCCTTAAAGCAAAATGCTCTTTGCTTGGCTAAATGACAATGTTCAAGCAATGCCTACCACAGAAGCATAAAAAAACCCTGGCAATTTTCCAGCTGAAATCCACCCTGCAGAATGTCTCCCAGCAAGCGTTCAATAGCCTTTTGGTGAACCTGCTGGCTCAGTGTATGCTTGAACAGGATCTGGAAAGAACAAAAGAAAAACTGATAGACATTTTCCTTTTTGTTAGTCTAGAGAAGTAGCCCTCAGTTCATTGAAGCAAACTTTTCAAGCTGGAGAAGATGAAAATGTGTGTGACCGTGGAGCAAACCACATCACTTAGGCTATTGTGCTGGAATATAATTTATCAGCATTGTTCCTCTGAAATTCAAGTAAGATTGGTGTTCTTTTCATTTATTATCAAACCCAATGCATATAAGCTATAGGGGCACATTAGAGCACTCTTACGACACTTGTGAGCTCTGAAATGACTAATATTCTTTGCAATGTGACAGTCTCTGATCATATATAAAGTCATAAGACATTGATAATATTATGTTATTAGAGGAAAGGGTAGGGGCAAAGTCACTTCAAATTGTTCCTAAGAGGCCTTCGTAATTTGCCAAGGCTCTTCATCTTACCACATGTTATGTTCTAATTTCACCAAAATTGGGGGTTTCTGCATGAAAACCAGGATACTTCTAAAAACAGAACACTTGTATATGTTTCGTTACTGTAGGCCTCCTTGCAACTTTTTCTTAGAATGAACATTTCCTATTAAAAGAAAAAGAAGAGTTGGATATGTTACAAGTCCATTATAAGCAGTTGCAATACATTTGGCCCAATTCAGCCCCTAGGCAAGGGGAAGGGCGTGGTTTGGACAGGCACAAGGATGGATGTGTGTATCCTTAAATGCCCTGAATATTTGGGATTTGGGAGAGGGGGAATATTCCTTTTTGCCATCTAAGGTTATAAGATCATCAGGTCTGTTGGAGTAATTCTGGGCCTGGAGTCAGCCCATACTCTGAAACAGAGGGCACAGGAAAGTCATGAAGACCTGGCCTCACATCTCTTGCCAATCAGGCAAAATCAACATACATTTGATGAGTGCCTTTGAGGTGATGGGATCCTAGGATTTGGAGCAGGAAATGACCATAGGGGTCATCTAGTACAATCCCTTCATTTTATTGATGAGGAAGCTGAGCCTCACAGAAATTGTGACTTCTCCAAGGTCACAGAGGTCCTATACCAGCAAAATTTGATTTAAACTTAAATCTTCAACACCATTTCTTTTCACAGTAGTATAAGGCAGTTGTACCGATTCCCCTGCCTATACCAGGTTGGGAGTACTCCAGGAAATGACAGTGTTTAGTGGAAGGAGCCAGAATGATTTTCAGTGCCATCACTACCATCTTCAAAGAAGGGATACTCCTGTTTCCTGACCATAGCAAACTGACTTCTGTATCAGATGTCAATAATACATCTCAGGAAGCTAGGCCTTCAGGGTACATGTACTTGTGATAGGTTCTTTCTTTCCAAATCAGATGCTCTATTGGACTACCTGGTAATGCAGTTTTTGCAAACCACAAAGCTGTCTAGCCTTCCTTGTCTTTTGATGCTCTTTTTGCTGGTCCATTTTAAATAGCTCATTGTCTTTATTTTAATTCAGTCTGGAGCAGAACAATTTAAACAGTAACAGCAATATTGAAAAGACAAACAACCGTAAAAGACTTAAGATCTTTGATCAATGCAATGACCAACCACCATTCCATTAGAAAGATGATGAAGCATGCTAGCTACCCACTCCTGAATGAGAAGGAATGAACTCAATACACAGAACGAGACATACTTTTTTGGACATGGTCAATGTGGGTATTGTTTTTGCTCCACTATGTAATTTGTTATAAGAACTTTGTTTTCCTTTTCCTTTTTTTCCCCAATGGGGGGAGCTGTAAATTAAAAAAAAATCTTATTCAGTCTGATAGTTTTTCTCCTCTAGCCCTTAATTGGAATATTTGGGATATGAAAATTATCGATTTGAAACTTTTTAACATGATTGGCAGTGCCACCTGTCATCCCTTGGTTTCTGAGGCGTGAAAGCAACCAGACTCCTTTCAGCCCCATGCTGATTTTTCCCTTTTCTGAACACTTACTACCCAATTCATTATTCTCTAATTGTGCCAGGTATATTATAAACTTCAGTCTCCTGAGCTAGAATTGAGCTCCTTGGGGGCACAAACCCTCCCCTATTCTTTTCTCTCCACCACAGGACCTCACATAATGTGAACTGGGCATGGGAGGTTTAGTGGGGAAAAGGCTACATACAACATCTGGAGATCTGGATTTGTATCTTGTTCCTTGACACTGGGTTATAGGATCATAGCTCTGGAATTAGAAGGGACCCCAGGAGCCATTCTAGTCCAATCTCCTTGTTTTTGCAGATGAGGAAACTGAATTTTATGTAAGTGAAGTGATCCATCCAAAGTTTGTCCAGGCAGTAAGGGGTGTAGCATGTTGTGTGATCATTATCAATTTCTCTGGGCCTTAACCTCCTCATTTGTAAAATATTAATAATAATTGTGCTAATATTAATAGCTAGCATCTGTACAGTATGTTAAGGTTTGAGAAGCACTTGACACGTTTCCTCATTTGGTCCTCACAACAACCTTGGGAGAGAAGTCCTTTATTAACCCCATTTTACAGAAGAGGAAACAGGTGAAACGACTTGCGCAGCCAGGGTCACACTGGTAGTTCTGAAGCAGAATCTGAATCCAAGTTTTCCTGACTCCAACTCCAACACTGTCCATTCCAAAAGCATCACCTCTGTCACAGGATTACCGGTGAGGAAGGCACTTTGTTAAAACACTTCAAACATTATCACAATTTTTATAGTTAATCATCAGTATCACCCTAGGAGGCCTTCAATTAAGACTAGCTCATTAATTATATTTTTCCCTTCCTCCCTGACAAGAATCAATTTTTTTTCTTGTTTTCCAAATTCTTTCACCAGCTGAATCCTCCTCCATTCTCAATGGAAGCTTGAGACCAGCAGTAGAAGTCAGTATGATTTTCCTTTCTCTGTGCCCCTCCCCAAAGCAAAATTGAGAATAAAGATAGTCACACCTTTTAAAAAACTCTTTTTTTTTTTTAAGTAGACTAAGCCAAAATCCGCCTTTGGGTGTGTACTTGTGGCTGCTGCTGGCCCTAAGGCAAAGCTTCTCACAAAGGACTAATTCTCTTTTGAAATGAAGTCTGGAGAAAGAGGCCCTTTTCCTTCTCTGCTTTTTAAAAAATCTTCCTCTCCCACTTCTATCTGTGAAAGGACATCTTGTCCACTTTTCACTGTACGTTTTCAGGCTGCTAGTGTCAAATCAATTTTTAGGTCCATTCCAGGGAAACATTGACATTTGGAGGGTTCTTGAAAAAAAAATGTCACTTTTGAGGGACTTGGAGGAAAGTTCATGCAATCACCAATCAGACAATGGGCTATGTCACACACACACACACACACACACACACACACACCTCAGTCTTGAAAAAGTTGCCAAGGGGATTAAAATCCTGGATTGTTTGAAAAAAAAATAAGAATTCTTTCATTAACTAAATAATGTTTCTAAGACAGGAAGGGGTTCTTAATTTTTGAGTTATGGACCCCTTTGCCAGTCTGGAGGAGCCTGTGAATCTCTTCTCAGAATAATAATGAGTAAATAATGTAAAAGCATAAAATAAGATACATAGAATTACAAAAGAAACTGATTAAACTGAAATACAATTATCAAAACATTTTTAAAAATAAGATCCCAAGAAGCTTAGGTTAAGAACCCCAGTCCTAAAGGAAAGGGATCCACCTGAACTTATGTTCTTGCAAAGTATTTATTCCTTCCCTGAATTCATTCATTTTGCCAAGTAAGACTGGCTACTACTCAGAACCCAGATTTTGCAGAACCAACATCAACAAGTACTATAAACACTGTTTGCAGCCAAAGACAATCTTCTCTTCTGTGGAATGGGGACAAGAAGACAGGGCTCTTGATCACTGAGCAGTCTTTTCAGTTTATCACAGGCAGATGTAAATAATAACATCAACGGTATAGCATTTTGTTTCTCTTTAAGGACAGTAGAAATATGGCGTTTGAAAGGTCTACTTTAAATATTTGAAGGAAAGAATAATCTGGCATCATTTGCACATGATATCCAAACAGCACAATGAAAAAGCACAATCTAGCAAAACTGAGCCCAGAAGTAGAGTGTGGAGCTGTAGAAAACACATTGACTTTGGAGTCAGACACTGAGGGAAATCTGCCCAGCTTTGCCACTGACTACCTGTGCATCAGGCTACCTAACCTGTCCAAGCCGAAGTTTCTTCATGGTATCTCACTAGACGACCTCTGAGGTCCCTTCCAACCGTTAACCTATGATCCTCTGAAAAAAATGGCAACTGTGTATCTATGTGCCAAAATACTTTCATTAGAGATGGGTTGATAATAAAGTGATTACCCCCAGAATACATGTACACCTTCCAACATGGACAAAATTGGAGTTTTATAGATTTAAAACATGAAGGACCCTTAGGTCATTTTATCCAACACTGTCATTTTACAGCTGAAGAAAATGAGACCCAAAAAGTGCTTAAGCTGAAAGCACAGTGGATGGAAATCTGAGCCTGAAGTCAGGAGTTGTTCAAATACACCCTCAGACACTTATTAACTGTGTCACTCTGGGCAAGTCATTTTGTTTCCTTCAGTTTCCTCAATTCTAAAATGAGGCAATAATAATACTACTTAACTCACGGGGTTTGAAGATCAAATGAGATAATATCTGCAAAAAGCATGTAGCCCAGTAGGTATTGCATACATTGTGTGTGTATACATATATGTATTGTATATGTGCTTATTTCCCATCCCCACCTCAGCTGAATTGGAATTTGAGCCTATGTTCTCTGCCTCTACCTCCAGGAGAAGGAGGAGGAGGAGAAGAAGAAGAAGATGAAGAAAAGAAAACCCTTATAAACAAATAGGCATAATCAAGTAAAGCAAATTTCCTCATTGGCTCCATCCTTTCACACCCTGAGTGAACATCTGCATGCCAGGAGACAGCTAATCCGTTTCATCGTTAGTGCCCTGGAAGATTCTGTCTTTCTGACTGCAGGCCTGGCGGTCCATCCCCTGCATCACCTAGTATAAACATACTACTATAACATACAACACTGCACAAAATGTGCCTTAGAGAATTTCCCCTTCAAAAAAGTATTCTGTGAAGTCTGAGGGAGAAAGCTCCCTTGGGAAAAATAGCATTAATTTAGACTTCAATGGACAGATATGTATTCTACAGAAAGGGAAGAAAAGAAAATCCAGGTATATGTAACTTTGTGAGCTAAAGTGTGGAGGCGAGAGATCACAGGGCATATGGTGGGGAGAGGGGTTTGCAATGGATAGAACTCTGGACCCAGAGTCAAGGAAGGCCTGAGTTCAAATTTGGCCTAGCTTATGACCCTGGGCGAATCACTTAACTTCAGTCTGCCTCAGTTTCTTCATCTGTAAAATGAGAATAAAAGCAGTACCCATCTCCCAGGGTTGTTGTGAGGTCCAAGGAGATAATAATTTCAAAGTGCTTAGCCCAGTGCCTAGCACACAGTAAGGAATATATAAATGCTAGTTATTGTTATTATTTTGTTTTATTTACTTGTTCATTTACTTGTTTCACTTGCTTAGGCCACATGGAGGGGGGTTAGTGGGCTGCAGAGGGCTTTGAATGCCAGAATCAGACCAAGAAGTCTGAACCATATTTGGTAGCCATTTGGGAATCACTAAAGATTCGTAAACAGAAGTTGTGTGGTAGATAGAGCACTGGACCTGGAGTCAGGAAGACCTGAGTTCAAATTTGATCTCAAACATTAGCTCTGTGACCCTGAGCAAGTCATTTAACCTGTTTGCCTCAGTTTCCTCCTATCCCCCAGAATAGTGAGATTCAACTGAGATAATATTTGCAAAGAGCTTAGCACGGCATGGTGCATAGTGGGTACTTGAATGTTACCTTCCTTCCTGTGTGGAGGAGAGAATATTCTGGCAGAGATGGAAAGGATGAAATTATGAAGGGGAAAGAATGGAGGCCTCTGCTTGAAAACCTCTAGTAATGGGGCAGCACTACTTTGGGACAGTTCTCATTATTTAGGTTTCCCTTAGATTAGCTGAAATTTTCTCTGTATCTTCATTCGTTGCACCTAGTACTCTCCTTTGGGGCTAAATAAAACAAATCCAGCTCCTCCCCAACATGATCCTTCAAATGCTCAAAAGCAGTTGTGCTACTCCCCCAGCTCTGATGAATCTTTTCTTTTCCAAACTAACCTCTTCTCATGCCTTCATACACCTGTCAGTCTCCACCTGAGTTGTCCTCCTCTGGCCAAATGTGGCGTCCGTAACTCACGCTCCAGATGGGACCAGAGCAGGGCACCAACATTTTCACTCCCCTGCAATAGGACTCACTACCTTTCTTCATGAAACCTAAAACGATGGCAGTTTTTCAATCACACACTACTGATTCATACTTAAATCGGGAGCCACTAAAACTCCCCTTTCTTACAGTTCATTGTCAAGGTAAAAATTAAACTGCCCATCTCTACTGGCATAGTTCCTAACTAGGATAAAGAAAGACCAGGGCAAATCTACAGTTTGCCCAATCTCTAACCAAGTAATTATTTAGCTTGCCTTCTAAAGTAACACCACACCCTGAACATGATGCAAACCCCGGCACTACAAGATAAGCCGTGTCTCATGTTTCTGCTAGTTAAGAGTGCCCACAAGTATTTGTTCATATTCTAATAGAAGAAAAGGAAAGCCAATAAGGAGGCCGGTGTTCAAGGCAAGACACCTTGCAAAACAGACTTTTTCATAGTGTTCTTTCTTCAGATCTCTGAGTACTTAAGAAATTGACTGATGCTACTGCAGCATCATCAAATATTACTTTTGAGAACTCAGGGAAGGAAGAAATGGTGGGCTGCTTAGAACAAAGAACATTGTGTCTCTCTTTTTTAAAGTGGGGAGAGGCAGGCCCTGGAAATAATATGCTAGCTCAGTATTTTAACTTCAAAGCCAGACAAGACACTGGAGAAAATTAATCAACATGTAAAATTGCACAATACTTTGTGAGTAATAACCAAAAAGTTTGGTGAAAAGCTCATAAGAGTAGATCAACCCTTACCTATCAAATCCCCTACTGAGAGCCTCCCTATCCTTCAAGGCCTGGCTCATATGCACCTTCTTCCATGAAGGTTTCCTTGATCATGCCTATAGTACTCCATGCATGGTAGGCACTTAATGAATGTAGGAATTGAATGAATGCATGAATCACTCCAAGAAGAAGTAGTCTCTCCCTAATAATGTTTTGTACCACTGATATCATAACGATAGCTGACACTTATCCATTGCTAAAAACTTATAAAATCACATACATATATCTGTGTGTATATATAATATGTGCATATGTAAATGTGAATATAATATGTAATATATATGCATATATATATATATATACCCCCCACCCCCATCTGTTTCACAAAACAACCACAGGAAGTAATTACTGAGGTTTTACAAATGGGAAAAATGAGGCTTGGAGAGATTAAATTAATTACCCAGAGTCACACATCTGGTAAGCTGTTCTGGTTTGAGGTTTTTTTGGAGACTAGATCTCCCTATTTTTCCCAGATTAGAAATATAATGGTGATTCACAGGCCCAATCCAATACTTATCATCAGGGAAGCTTTAACTTGTTCCATTTTCCCAATCTGGGTCCTTAAACTGAGCCTCTGCTCCCAGGGCCTCACCTTATTGGTGCAGGCCTCACTGAAGTCACTCAATCAGCTTCAGACCTACTCAGGTCAGAACTTCTGAATACAAGTGATGCACTAGCTTCGACCTCCAACTGACGAGTGGTGGGTACCATGATGCCCAGCCCACCTAGTAAATCCTATGTCTCCCCTGACTTCAAGAACAAACTCATCTCTTTCCACAACATGCTGCACCTACATGAAAACAATAACACACTGACTTCTGTTGTAGTTATTTGTATTCACGTCACCCATTCCACCCTGGATTTCAAGCTGCTTATACTCAGGGATGATGTTCTCTATCTCTCTGTATTCCCAATACTACCTTACAAGGTATTCAACAGAGACCTAATCTAATACAGATCGACTTTTGGAGTAAGTATTGTGATGCTATTGCAGTTGACATTTGTTCAACAATAGTTCAATGATATTACATCTTTTCCCGTGTTTACATCTACTTTTCCAAGATAGCAAAGCCAAAGTCCAAGCCAGGCCTCAAAAGTCCTCAATCAACTAGAAACCTCTACCCATAGGCTTTCATTTCTGGTCCTTACTCTATGTCCTCGTTTCAGTTAAATTAATTATGCCTTCAACTCCTCCCAGGCCTTCATCTAGGCCAGGGGTGGGGAACCTGCAGCCTTGAGGCCACATGTGGGCCTCTAGGTCCTCAAGTGCAGCCCTTTGACTGAATCCAAACTTCATAGAACAAATCCCCTTAATAAAAGGATTTGTTCTGTAAAGCTTGGACTCAGTGGAAAGGCTGCACCCAAGGACCTAGAAGGCCACTTGTGGCCTGAAGCCTCAGGTTCTCCACCCCTAATCTAGGCATTATACCCTATATCTGAAATGCTTAGACCATCATATTTCTTTCTTTCTGTGAACTCATGTTTAGCATGATATAGCTGAAAAAGTGCTGAAACTGGTGTCAGGAAAACCTTGGTTCAAATCCCACCTTTAGTACTTATTAGCTATATGCTTCGTAATATTCCTTGAAGATGGCCAGGTACATAAAAGTGAGCCAATATATAGCAACAATTTATTTTCATACACTGCTTTAAAGTTTAGAAAGCATTTCACATATTATTTCACTTGAGTCTCAAAACAACCCTGTGAGGTAGGTACTACAACTATTGCTTCCATTTTTTTTTAGACAGACTGAAACTCAGAAGGGTTAATGTCCATGGACACATAGCTATTAAGAGTTAGAGACAGACTGCACCCAGGTCTTCCTGTCTCTAATTCTAGTGCTCTACCTAGTGGAAAGGGCTGAATTATGACTATGACATACTCTTCAGTATGCTAAGGTAATACTATACTTATATAAGATTATTGGAGGTATTCAAAAGTATTGCTAATGAGTTCAAGACCAAGTATATTTAGTGGTATTTACTAGAGGGTCTTCTTCAGTTAGGAATTAATAGTTACATCATCAGTGCCTTTGATATTTAGGATGGGAAGGGGAATAAAACAATGCTTACAAAGTTTGGGAGTGTTCACTCACTTAAGGAGAGTTGCTGGGAAACTTAGAATTTGGGGTTGGAAAAATTGTCTTAAGCAATGTGAAGAAAATGGAAGGCAAACCATATGTAATAGGAAGCTGAGGAGTTCTAAGAACACAAACTAAACAAAATCAAAATAGTCTGTTGATTATAAAAGTGGTAATCAGATACATGTGTGTATACATATATGCAGATATATGTATACACACACATACACATGCATACATATCCCTATGGATATTAGATGCATAGAGCTGTTACAATCCAAACTGGGTCTTCTTAAATGAGTGCACACAATGAGTTTACAACCCAGCAGGAAAAAAAGTCTGACAATGCAAATGAGCTCATAAACAGAACATAAATTAATAGACTGTCCAAATGTTATGTTAAAAAAATAATAATACAATTGCAACATGCAATTTTTATCTGCATTGGTCTTAACTCATTTCCCCCTCTGGACTAAAAATGTTAAGGAGTATTTGGAGACAATCCCCCAAGGGAGTAACAAGATTAGCAAAGGTTTGGAAAAATAAGAAAACTTAAAGAAATATGATTTAGTGGAGGGAAGATAAAACTTGCCTCTAAATGCAGGCAGAACATTAATAAAGATATTGAACAGCTGTTGTCCATACCTAGCAAGTCAGGACAAGAGGAAATTGCAGCTGGAGAGATTTACTTTAGATGTAAGGAATTATTTCTGAATGGTAAGTGTAATCCTTTTACCAGGGTATCTTTGGCAGGAAGGATTTAGGTTGCATCTTGGGGGACAGGGGCAAAAAAAGGGCATCTGACTACACTTGTCAAAGGTCCTTCCCCAGAAACTTCTTCACCGCATAAGCAAGAAAGTCAACTCTTCATTGCAAGTAAGCTGTCCAATATGTATATTAGGGATGATATGTAAAAAGAAAATCAAGGATCATTTTTATACCATGTAGCAAGTATTGCCCAAAGATCCTACAATTAGCGTTTATTAAAGTCACTGTTTCAGAAGGAAGTGTCTTCAGGAAGCATATCTCCCAGAAGGCAGTGTGGGACACAGCAGATCTGAGCCCACTCTCTCTGAAAGGAGTATAGAAACAACATGGTAGGATGAGATGACTGGGAGGCTAGAGTAAGGGATCCAGGGAATGCTATGAGAGAGAAGTAGTAGCTAAAACCTGGCATTGATGTCCTTTCCACCTGGTTGCTATGCCAAGAAGTAACCATACTCCTCTACGACACTCCCCATTTCTTGGTCTGACATCTAGTCGTGAGAGCCTTTAGCTATCAGTCTCATAATGAGAAACTCAAAGCAGCTAATGCTGCTGCTGCAGTCACTCATATAACATGTCACCATGATTGAATTGCTAGCTGCTGCCGCCATTTTGTTATGGAAGGTGACTGGATAAACCCAGAGAAGTTAATCAGGAACTGAGTCCATTACTCCCCTGGAAGATATATGTGGGGACATAATAGCTTTAGGAAAGGGGAGATTTGAGTGTTTCCTGCTCGACTTATCTTCTTGTTACTTACATTATATTATGTTTTGAATAAATATCTTTTACTCTACTGCTGGGTACATGCTCTGGGAAACCCTTGGAACTCTGATTGAATTTTCCCATTTGATGAGGCATTTGCCTGAGATCATAAGCCTTTCTTTATAGCTAGACCCAAATCTCTTACTCTTACTAGCCTAGCCTTCCATTATCCATCTACTTCCCACCTGTTAGCCTAAGGAAATACCTATACCCAAATCTGTTACCCTTAAACTAGCCTAGCCCTCCATTGTTTGTCATCTCCAGGTAGCCTCCAGCTATTTCCCACCCTTAATCTCATTACTGGAATCTGACCTCATTTGACTCCTCCTCAAGACCCTCCCCAAACTCCTCCTTTTGACCACCCCTAGATCCCTCCCACAATCTTTCTGTATATAAGATTCATCTTGCCTCCATGAAGGTGCCAAGAATTATCTAGTGCAGACTCACTGTGTGTCAGATTATTCTGGCCTGCTTGTCAGTACAAGCATCACAGATACAGAGGCTCCTTAAGAATCTACCCATTATGATGAATCTTTAATAAACTTTGCTTTCCTTTTCTGAAAGAAGACTTGAGCCGAATTCATTTGGCAAGACCTGGCCGTGTTGATATTTTGGGGTCTCAAGCACCCCTGATCTAAACCCTAAACCTCAACAGTACTGTGATAGAATATATTTCATCCTGGCATGGTCTGGGGAGATTTAATGGAAATAGGGGATCATAAGCTATGGATTGAGATAGATGATTACCTCCTTGAGTACTATGAATCTAGGAATAATCAGCAAGGATCGTGTTATGGGGCCTGGGTGATACATTTATACTAGAGTTCTGAGAAGGCCACTCCTAGAAATTAGTTGCGTGACTCCTGTGTGTTCCTTCCACACTGTTCTAGGCTACATTGCCATAACTACTATTTTTTTTCTTCTTCATTGTCCTGAGCTAGTATCTTCTAGTTCAGGGTTGGGGAACCTGTGGCCTCAAGGCCACATGTGGCCTCTAGGTCCTCAAGTGCAGCCCTTTGACTGAATCCAAATGTCACAGAACAAATCCCCTTAATAAAAGGATTTGTTCTGTAAAACTTGGACTCGGTCAAAAGGCCATACCTAGGGACCTGCTAGCCTGGAGGCAGCAGGCTCCCTACTCCTGTTCTAGTTAGAAGCATGTCACAGATGTTCAGGTTGACTACAGTTTTTCCAGGTCCCCTAGAAAGAAGGAGGAGGAGGAGAAAAGGGGGAGAAGAAGAAAGGGAAGAAGATGAAGGAGAGGAAGAAGAGGAAGCAGAAGAAGGGGAATTTGGATGTTATGCCATTCATTGCATATATGTAGAGTACTGATATTGATCGATTGTCTATGGTACCTTTCAGCAAAATGTACAGGCATACGCCTTTTATTGTCCTTTGCTCTACTGCATTTTGCATATATTGCATTTTTTTACAAATTGAAGGTGTGGGGCAGCCCTGCATCAAGCAAGTCTATAGGTGCCATTTTTTTAACAGCATGTGCTCACACCATGTCTCTGTATCACATTTTGGTAATTCTCATAATATTTCAAACTTTTTCACTATTATTATATCTGTTATAGTGGTCTGTGATCAATGATATTTGATGTTACTACTGTAATTGTTTTGGGCACCCCACATAAGGCAGCAAACTTAATCAATAAATGTTGCTTGTGTTCTGACTGCTCCACCAACCAGCCATTCTCCATCTCTCTCCCTCTCCTTGGGCCTCCCAATTTCCTGAGATACAACAATGTTGAAATTAGGCCAATGAATAACCCTACAATGGCCTCTAAGTGTTCAAGTGAAAGAGTTAATCAATGCAACAAACTTCACTGTTGTGTTATTTTAAGAGGTTTCCACAGCCACCCCAACCTTCAGCATCCACCACCCTGATCAACCAGCAGCCATCAACACTGAGGCAGGCCCCTCCACTAGGGAAAAGATTACCACTCAATGAAGGTTCGGATGATGATTAGCATTTTTTTTTTTTAGCAATAAAGCCTTTTTAAATTCAGCTATTGAGGTTTAAGGTTTAGATGAGGGGTGCTTGAGCCCCAAAATATCAATACACTGGGTCCTCCTACAACATTCTGTATATAAGATCCCATCTTGTCTTCATGTTTGTGAGAGTGCCATAGAATAGTAAAAGCGCCATAGAATGCCATAGAATGTGGGTGAGAGCACCATAGAATGGTGAGAGCACCATAGAATGACATAGCACAGCCTTACTTTGTGTCTAATGCAAGCCAGCTTTTAATAAACTTTACTTTTCTTTGGCTGAGAAGATTTGATTTGAATTCATTTGGCAGGACGCAGCATGTTGGTATTTTGGGGTCTCCAGAGCAACCCCTCTTAGTGGGTAACCTCTTCACCCCTTTCACCCCTCCCCTCCTCTCCTTCTTCACTGTTGGGTAAGGTGAATTTCTATACCCAACTCCGTGTGTGTGTGTGTGTGTGTGTGTAATCTTCCCTCTTTGAACCAATTCAGATAAGAATGAGATTCTAGCACCAACCTCTTCTCCAACCCACCTCATTTTCCCCTACATTGTAAAAATTCTTCCTTGTGTACCTCTTTTGTGTGAGATAATTTTCCCCATTTTTCTTTTTAAGTCATCACAACACAAAAAATACACCCATGTCCTCTAAGTAGACTCCTAATTGCCCTAACAATGATAAAGTTCTTGGGGATTATATGTATCATTTTTCCATGTAGGAATATAAACAATTTAACCTTATTAATTCGCTTATGATTTCTCATTAATGTTCACCTTTTTATGCTTCTCTTAGGTGTTGTGTTTGAATGTCAAATTTTCTATTCAGCTCTGATCTTTTCATCAAGAATGCTTTAAAGCCCTCTGTTTCATTAAATATCTCTTTCCTCCCTGTAAGATTACACTCGGTCTTCCTAGGTAGGCTATTCTTGGTCATAATCCTAAATCATTTGCCTTAGAGAATATCATACTCCAAACCCTCTGTTTTCTTTATCATAGTAACTGCTAAATTTTGGGTGATCCTGACCATGGTTCCTTGGCATTTAAACTATTTTTTTCTGGCTGATTTCTGTGTTTTCTTTTTGATCTGGAAGCTTTGGAATTTGGCTATAATATTCCTGGGAGTTTTCATTTTTGAATTCCTTTTAGGAGGTAATCGGTAGATTCTTTCAATTTCAACTTTGTCCTCTAGTTCCAAGATATTTAGGCAGTCTCCCTTGATAATTTCTTTTTTTTTGTTTTTTGTTTTTTGTTTTTGGAGGGCTATTGGGGTTAAGTAACTTGCCCAAGGTCACAAGGCTAGGTTTTTGTTTGTGTGTGTTAAGTGTCTGAGGCCAGATCCGAACTCAGGTCCTAATGACTCCAGGGCTGACGCTCTACTCACTGCGCCACCTAGCCGCCCAACCCTTGATAATTTCTTAAAATATGATGCTAGGGTCTTTTTTTGATCATGATTTCCAAGCAGTCCAATAGCTATTAAATTATCTCTCCTCAACCTATTTTTCAGGTCAGTTGTTTTTCTGATGAGTATGTCACATTTTCTTCTCTTTTTTCAGTCCTTTGACTTTGTTTTATTGTTTCTTGATGTCTTGTGGACAAGATACTAGTAGTACCACTAGTCTTTTTTTTTTTATTATTTTAACAAATGCTTTATTAACTTCTGGTTTACATCATTCATTTCCACCAGAATTTGAGTTACAATTTTTCCCCATTTTTCCCTACCCACCACCCCAGAATAGCAGTCCCACAAGATATCCCCTCATCCAATCTGCTCTCTCCCATATCTTCTCCCATACCCCCATCGACTTTGCCATTAGGGCAAGGTGAATCTCTGAGCCCCAATGCCTGCACATCTTATCTCCCAATTACATGCAAGATAGTCTTAATAATAGTATTTATATACATTTGAAACATTTAATTTTAAAACTTCGAATTTCAGATCCATTCCCTTCCTCCCTTGTCACCCACTACCTCTGGGAAGATAAGCAATTCAGTATGTGTTGTACATGTATAGCTATGCAAAACATTACCACAGTAGATATATTGTGAAAGACTGCTTATATTTCCCTCCCACTCATCCCACCCCCCACCTGCTCCATTCCCTACTTTGATCCTGTCCCTCTTCAAAAGTGGGTACTTCCAACCTCTCCTCCCTCTAGAATGCCCTCCCCTCCATCATCCCCCCTCTCATCCCCCTTCCCCCTACTCTCCTACAGGGTGAGATATCCCATTTAGTATGTATGTAATTCTCTCCCTGAGCCAAATTCAATGAGAATGTGGTTTTGCCTTTTTGCCTTCCTGTTCTTCCCCTCCTCTGCAGCCACTTCCCCTTGCTTCTTCTACATGAGATAGTTTACCCTACCCTGTCTCTCCCCATCTCCTCTTGCCACTTTCCTCTCTCATCTCTTAACTTCACCCCTTAAGTATCATCCCTTCCCACCAAATTCAACCTGTGCCCTCTACCCATGTATACCTGTAAACATATATACACACATTCACATATGTATTCATATGCCCATATACCCTTCTTCAATTATTTTCATAATGGGAAAGGTTTCATCAGACACAGTTATTGTTTTTCCATGTAGGAATGTAAATAGTTCAACTTTGATAAGTTCCTTTTGATTTCTTTTCCCTGATTATCTTCTCAAGCATCTCTTGCTTCTTGTGTCTGAATGTCAAATTTTCTATTCAACTCTGGTTTTTTCCTCAAGAATGCTTGAAAGTCCTCTATTCCACTGAATGACCATATTTTCCCCTGAAACAAGATACTCAGTTTTGCTGGGTAGGTGATTCTTGGTTTTAATCCCAGCTCTTTTGCCCTCTGGAATATCATATTCCATGCCCTTCGATCCCTCAGTGTAGAAGCTGCCAGGTCCTGTGCTATTCTGGTTGTGTTTCCACAATATTGAAATTGTTTCTTCCTGGCTGCTTGTAGTATTTTCTCCTTGATCTGGGAGTTCTGGAACCTGGCTATAATATTCCTAGGAGTTTTCTTTTTGGGATCTTTTTCAGGAGGTGATCGGTGGATTCTTTCAACCTCTATTTCCCCCTCTGGGTCTAAAACATCAGGGCAATTTTCCTTGAGAATTTATTGAAGGATGATTTCTAGGTTCTTTCTTTGATCATGGCTTTCAGGTAGTCCAATAATTTTTAAATTATCTCTCCTGGATCTATTTTCCAGGTCAGTGGTTTTTCCCATGAGATATTTCACATTGCCTTCTATTCTTTCATTTGTTTGGATCTGTTTAACAGCATCTTGATTTCTCATAAAGTCACTAGCTTCCATTTGCTCCAGTCTAATTCTGAAGGAATGAATCTCCTCAGTGAGCTTTTGAGATTCTTTTTCCATCTAGCCAATTTGGTTTTTTAAGGCATTCTTCTCCTCATTGCCTTTCTGTGCCTCTTTTGCCATTTAAGTTAGTCTATTTTTTAAGGTGTTATTTTCCTCAGTCAGGCTGTTGACTGTCATTTCACACTTTTCTTGCATCTTTCTCATTTCTCTTCCCAATTTTCCCCCCACTTTTCTTATCTACTTCTTGGCCTGTAGCCAGCTTGTATTTTCATTTGGGGCTTTTGGTGCAGGATTTCTGACCTCACAGCCCTCCTCCTGTTCCATGCTTTGATCCTCTTTGCCCCCAAAATAGGAGTCTAATGTTACATTTTTCTCTTTATTTTGTTTCCTTTACCTAGGCATGTTGCCACTTAATTACTTGATTTTGGGGCTTGTTGCCATGGTAGGACTCTGCCACCAGACAGGGGAGCTTCTGTCCCAAACATTGGGGTCTTCACAACTTCTGGAGGTTGGGTGGCCTCTGTAAAGCCTCCACCTGCTCTGGCAAGTTGGATACCCACCCCAGACCTCCCCCGCAGACCACAATCCAGATCCAAGCAGGTTAAAGCAAGAGCGACTAACCCCCAGACTGATTGCTGGATCTCCCTACAATTCGCAGACCAGGAGCAGTAGCTGCCACTGACACTGCAAAATGGGCTCTGTGCCGCGTTTCCTCAGCCACTTTTTGCCCCCAGGGGAGGAAGCTGACATGTTCCCCAAATACTGGTCCCAAAGTCCACTAGCCTCTTACTTTGTCCTAGGCATATCTGTGCTGATAATTCTGGAATCACCACAGCTGCTGGTGTTCTGGGGTCCCTCCAGCCGGCTGCTGGCTGGGTTGCCCTGGGGTTAAAATTGCGGCTCAGGCAGGCCTGGGCTCAGCTCCCAGATCATTGGGCTGTGCTGTGCTGGCTGCTCCCTGCAGGGCTGCTGGGCTGTCCTCAGCGGGAGGTTAGCTTCTCTGTGTTGTTCTATGGGTGCTGGGGCTCCAGAAGTTGTTCAGAGTCCACCTTTTACATTGTTTGGAAGTGGTGTGGGGCAGAGCACCTTGGAAGTGCTGTTTCTACTCCACCATCTTGGCTCTGCCCCAGTACCACTAGTCTTTATGGGTATTCACAAACTGAATAAGGAATATGTTCTTTATTCCAACATCAAAGTTATTAATGACACTGTATATAAAATTATATAACTGGGTCATTCTTTAAAATCCCCTAAACAGGGGGTGGCTAGGTGGCGCAGTGAGTGGGGTGTCAGCCCTGGAGTCAGAAGGACATGAGTTTGGATCCGGCCTCAGATACTTAACACACACAAACAAAAACCTAGCCGTGTGACCTTGGGCAAGTTACTTAACCCCAATTGCCCTCCAAAAAAAAAGCAAAAAAAAAAATCCCCTAAACATTATAAATAAAAGACTCCATATCATCTTAAGACAGTTCTTTCATAACCAAGCTACAGTATGGTGTAATTGAAGGACTATTGGATTTGAAGTTAGAGGATATAGGTTTAAATCCTTGCTCACCCTGGGTGACCTCAGGGAAGTTGCTTCTTTTCTATGAGTCTCAATTTCCTCACTTGTTAAATGGGCTTAATAATATTTGAACTACCCACTCACAATGTAGCAATTTGGACAGCCCAAGTGTTGAACTGATACCCTTGAAATATTAAAATAACCTGGAGGAAAGCCTCCAGCTTATAGGGTAGATCTTTTATAGAGTGTTGGCGGAAAGAGTTGGAGAAGAGGCAAAGATATGCACATGGGAGATAGAGGGTCATGTGTAAAGAACATCAAAAATTTAAGTTTGGATGATCCTATGTGTGCTGGATGACAGTAAAAAGAGTAAAATGCAATAAAACTGAAAAGGCAGATTGGAACCAATTTGTGAAGGACTTTAAATGACCAAAGGCTTTATATTTGATCCTGGAGGTAATAGGGAGCCACAGAATTGAGTGAGATAAGGCGTCATTGACATCTTTTCAACAGTTGTATTTAGGATAGAATGGGAGGGTAGCTAGGTGGTACAGTGAATAGAGCACCACCCTGGAGTCAGGAGAACCTGAGTTCAAATCCCAGCTCAGACATGTGACACATTTACTTGCTGTGTGACCTTGGGCAAGTCATTTAACCCCAATTGCCTTGCCTTCCTCCCTCCAAAAAGAGGGATAAATTGGGGAGGACAGAGAATCCTTAGTGCTAATCACAGTGCCAGGGTCTAAGGAATTCACTAGCTTTTTCTACAAACTAAGAACTGGAAGAAACCCAGAGGAATTTCAAATCTCTTAGTCACCCTATCAAAGTAAGGTTTTCAGCAACAGTTGGCTGAAAGTCTCTTTTCCCACAGGAGGGGAGTTTGACTATTAACTAGACATTAATTGTCTGCCTCCTCTCTCCCCACCTCCCACCTCCCACACCAGATTAGTCTCCAGGTCCAGACTCAGTGCTCCCTCCCCTCAACATCTGCTGGATCCAGATAAGAACTGTATAAAAATGCAAGCCTTTTTACCAGTTTTGGAGTGCCCAATTCTACCAGGCCCCCAAGAGACCTCTTTCCATCTTTCCTTACTCTTTATAACTTTCTAGTATACTTACAATGTCATGTATTTTCTGCTATTGTTGGCAGAGTCTTATGAGAATGTAAGCTCTATAAGGGCTAGGGCTGTGTCTTAACTAAAATCATTATCTCTCTGAGCACCTAGTACAGTGCTCCATACACAGGAAGTGTTTGACAAGTATTTTTGTTATTCTGTTCTAGTTTAGTGAAGAATAATATACAGAAGGAAATGAGACTAGGGGGATAATACAGGAGGTGGATGCTCATGGCATGTTCCAGGGACCGTGAGATGAATATTTAGGGTTTTTTGTTGTTGTTGTTTCTTTGGAGGAGGGAAGGCAAGGCATTTGGGGTTAAGTGATTTGCCCAAGGTCACACAGCTAATACATGTTAAGTGTCTAAGGCGGATTTGAACTCAGGTCCTCCTGACTCCAGGGCCAGTGCTCTCTTCACTGTGCCACCTAGCTGCCCCCAGTGATCTTTTTTTTAAAAAAATACATATTTTATTTTTTCCCCAACTGCATATTGAAATAATTTTTTAACATTTAAGAAAAAGTTTTGAGTTCTAAATTCTATCCCACACTCCTTTTTTCCTTCCCCTCCTCCCTCACTGAAACAGTAAGCAGAGATAGGTTATATATGTGCAATCATGTAAAATATTTCCATGTTAGTCATTTTATACAAGAAAACTCCAATAAAAGAAAAAAATACAAGAAAGAAAGTGAAAAATACCATACTTCAAATATACATTCAAACTATTAGTTCTTTCTACTGGCTAGATTTCTTTCTCAAAGACCAAGCCTTAAACCCAATTCACTCTGCATCTCATGGATTGGAGAGCAATAGGTCCCTGCCCAAGCACCACTTAAGGACTATTTTTTGGACCCTCCAGGCTCAGAGTGAATGTAAATAGTAATTGTTTCTCTTTTGACCAGCAACTGAGAGGGTCTTCCCCTTCTAGTTTGATTTTTTTTTAATTAGAGGGGTCATTCCTTGACTCAATTCTTATTGAGGCCTATAAGATGGGCACTGCCTCACTCAAAGTGAGAACCTGAAAAGACCTCAGCTTAAAAGGGCCAAGGTCTCCCACTGTATCCTGGACCATCTCCAGCCGTCCTGATCAATATCTGGCTGCTGGACCCATTTGACTGAAGGAGAAAGTGAGGCTGGTGATCAAAGTCAATTGTAAGTCATATCATCTTCTGTTTGGAGATGTTATGGTCCTCTTCAAAAATGAAGGACAAATCACACAATCTTTCTCCAGAGGCAAATAGTATGTTTCATCATTATCCTTTGGAATTGCCTTGAATCACTGTATTGCTAAGAATAGCTAAGTTATTCACAGGTCTTCATCGCACAATATCACTGCTACTATGTACAATATTTTCCTGGTTCTGCTCACTTCACTTTGCATCAGTTCATGTAAGTCCAAGTTTTTCTGAAATCATACAGCTAGTCATTTTATTTTTGCTTTTTGGGGTGCAATTGGGATTAAGTGACTTGCCCAAGGCCACATGGCTAGTTTTGGTCTTAAGTGTCTAAGGTCGGATTTGAACTCAGGTCCTCCTGACTCCAGGGCCGGTGCTCTATTCACTATGCCACCTGGCCACCCCCTTATCATTTCTTGTAGCACAATATTATTCCATCACATTTATCTACAACAGCTTGTTTAGCCATTCCCCAACTGTTCTAATACTCTTAGGCTGGTTTATGTCTATATTTTTTAATTGTATATGATCTTGATAACAGTGTCTGCTCATGTTATGAAGAGAGCCTTGGATTTGGAATCAGAGCACTTGGGTTGAGACCCATCTTCTTCTACTACCTACTTTTGAGACCTTGGGCAAATAACTTCTCTGGGCCTCAGTTTCCTTTTCTGTAAAATAAGAAGGTTGAACTAGATGGTCTAATGTCTCTAATCTCTAATGTTCTTTCCAGCTCCTTTGATATTCCATGAGAGTTAAATATAGAAACAAAGGTCCAATACAAAGAGAGAGAGAGAGAGAGAGAGAGATGAATGGATAGATAGATAAAGGATTTGCATAGCTTAATGAAACTATGAGCTATGCTGTGCAGAGTTACCCAAAACAGACAGGTCATAGTGGAGAGTTCTGGCAAAAGGTGATCCACTGGAGAAATGACAAACTACTCCAGTATCTTTGCCAAGAAAATCCCATGGACAATATTAAAATGATAAAAGAGATAGCATCAGAAAATGAGCCCCTCGGGTCCAAAAGTGTCCAATATGCTACTGGGGAAGAAGGGAGGACAATTAATGAAGTATTAGCACTAATGATGCAACTGGGCCAAAGCTGAAAGAAAACTCAGCTGTGAATGTGTCTGGTAATGAAAGAAAAGTCCAGTGCTGTAAAGATCAATATTGCACAGGAACCTGAAATATAAACTCTAAGAACCAAGGTAAGAGATAGAAATATTAAATATTGCTGTCTTGGGTCAATAAACTTAAGTGGACAAGAATAGGTGAACATAATTCAGTTGATCACTACATATATAACAGTGGGCAAGAATCTCTTAGAAGAAATGGAATAGCTCTTATCATCAATAAAAGGATGAGAAAAGCTGTATTGGGATATAATCTCAAAAATGACAGAATGACATCTCTTCAAATCCAAGGAAAACCACTCAGCATCACAGTAACACAAGTCTATGCTCCTGATCCCAAAGAGGCCAAAGGTGATTGGTTCTATGAAGACCTACATCTGCTAGAAATAACACACACAATGCACACACACACTCACGATGTCACATTCATCATAGGGGATTGGAAGGCTAAAATACAAAATTTTTTTAAAAATGGGATAACAGGAAAGTTTGGCCTTGGAGTACAAAATGAAGAAGGACAGGGATTTAATAGAGTTTTTTCAAGATAACTTGCTCTTCATAGCAAACACTCTTTCTCAACAATCCAAAATGTGACACATTGGACATCACCAGATGGTCAACATTGAAATCAGATTGATTATATACTTTGCAGCCAAAGGTGAGGAAGCTCTATACATTCAGTTGAAACAAAACCTGGGGATGACTCAGATCATGAGCTTCTTATTGAAAAATTCAGATTTAAATTGAAGTAGGGAAAACCATCAGACTGTATAGGCATGACATAAATGTTATCCTTTATGAATATGAATGAAAAGTGAAGAACAGATTTAAGAGATTAGATCTGGTAGATAGAGAACCTGAAGAACCATGAACACAATATTGTGCAGAAGGCAGTGACAAAAATACCTCCCAAAGAAAAAGAACAAGAAAACAAATGGGCTGTCTGATGAAGTTTTACAAATAGCTGAGGAAAGGAGAAAAGGGAAAGGAAAAGGAAAAAGGAAAGACTTACCCAAATGAATGCAGAATTCCAGAGAATAGTGAGTAGAGACAAAGTTTTCTTAAATGAACAATGAGAAGAAATAGAAGAAAACAAAAAAGCAAGAAAGAGGAGGTCTCTTCAAGAAAGTTAGAATATAAAGGAAATGTTTTCGGTAAAAATGGACATGTTAAAAGCCCAAAATGGTAGGGACTTAAAAGAAGGAGAGATTAAGAAGAGGAGGCAAGAATAACAAGTGAACATTACAAGAAAGATCACCAGTAACCATGATAGTGTCATTACTGATCTAGAAGCAGACATCCGGGAACATGAAGTCAAGTGGGCCTTATGAAGAATGGCTAACAAGAATAATGGAAGTAACAGAATTCCAGTTGAGTTATTTAAGTCTTAAAGGATGATGCTGCTAAAGTGCTACATTCAATGTGCCAGTAAATTTGGAAATTTAACAGTGGCCACTGAATTAGAAAAGATCACTTTACATCCCAAACCTAAAGGACAATACAAAGAAATGTTCAAATTTCTGAACAATGGCATTTGCTTCACATACCAGCAAGGTTATGCTTAAGATTGTGCAAACTAGGCTTCAGCAATATGTGAACCAAGAATCACCAGAAGAGCAAGCTGGTTTTCAAAGAGGCAGAGGAAGTAGAAACAAAATTACTAACATTCTCTGGATTATGAAGAAAACAAGGAAGCTCCAGAAAAACATCTACTTCTGCTTCATTGACTACATTAAAGCCTTTGACTATGTGGATCATAACAAAATGTGGCGAGTAACCAAATAGATGAGAGTACAAGATTATCTTACTTGTCTCCTGAAGAACCTGTATGCATGTCAAGAAGCAATAGTTAGAGACAACCATGGAACAACTGATGGGTTTAAGATTGGGAAAAGAGTACAACAGGGCTGTGTGTTGCTTATTTAACTTATATGGAGGGTACATGATATGAAATGCCAAGCTAGATGAATCAAAAGTCAAAAATTAAGGTTGCCAGGAGAAATAACAACAATCTCAGAAATGCAGATGATACCACTCTGATGGCAGAAAATGAAGGAAAATTAAGCCTCTTGATGTGGGTGAAAGAGGAGAGAGTAAAAATTGGTTTGAAGTTTAACGTCAAAAAACCTAAGATCTTGGCAACTGGTCCCATCACTTCCTGGCAAATATAGAGGAAGAAGAAATGGAATCAGTGTCAGATTTTATATTCTTGGGCCCAAAGATCACTGCAGACAGCAACTGCAGCCATGACATTAAAAGACACTTGCTCCTTGGAAGAAAAGCCATGGCAAATCTGGGCAGCATATTAAAAAAGCAGAGATAATGACCTTGCTGACAAATGTCCACATAGTCAAAGCTATGGTTTTTCCAGTAGCAATGTATGGCTGTGAGAACTGGACTATAAGGAAAGCTGAGTGTTGCAGAATCAACACTTTCAAGTTGTGGTGCTGGAGAAGACTTTTGAGAGTGTCTTGGACAGTAAGGAGATAAAATTGGTCAGTACTTAAAGAAACCAATGCAGGCTATTCACTGGAAGGTCAAATACTGAAGCTGAAGCTTAAATACTTTGGGCATATGATTAGATGGAGCGCATTGGAAAAAAAAAAACCCTGATGTTGGGAAAGATTGAAGATTAAAGGAAAAGGGAATGGTAGAGGATGAGATGGATAGGTCGTGTAATGGAAACAATGAACATGAACTTGGAGAAACAATGGAGGATAAAGGGCCTGGCATGCTATGATCCATAGGGTCACAAAGACTCAGACAAGACTGAACAGCTAACTAAACAACAATATAACAAAATGTGCTTGTGTCTTAATTCAGCTTGAATAAGGTTCAGGATGCCAAGAAAGCATGGAACATAAGAATGAATCAGCAGAGAGAAAACAAAGCAATCCAGATTTTTTGAGGGGAAATATTCACGGTTAGAAGTGGGAAGTGAGGGAAAATGGAAATAGCTCCTTGAAGGCAGGAATTATTTCAGTTTTGTCTTTGTACCTCCACTATTTAACTAGTTGACTAGAGCCTTGGCACAGAGTAAGTGCTTAACAAATAACTGTTGATTGATTCATGTGCAGTTGTGAACTATGGAATATACCACAACCTCCAAGGGATTAAGATTTCACATTACCCTAGGGGCAAAGGAAAGATGTGTGGAGCTCATAAGTAGACTGTAGCATATAACAAACAGCAATATGTGCATACAAGGCACAATGTAAAAGACTTCATCAAAGAAAAACAAACAAAAGGAGGAAAGCTAGGCAGATAGTGAAAGGAAAGCATAAAAGACAGCTTGCATACTCCAATAGGGACCATATAATGTCAAGAAAGCTAGAGATAGGACCCGAGCATGTAAGTGCTGAATAAATCTATTGGAAGAGTTGCCTAGGAATAGAAGGCATGGGGAGGGTTATAATATCTCCTTGTTGGAGGTAACACTCACGTTGATGAGATCACAGGTTCATTGAAGTATAAGCCATGTGATTTATTTTTTAGAACTGGTCATAATTTTACTATTTCCAGGGATAAAAGAGATTTCTATTTGGAGTTACATGGAGAGGTAGGGCAGCATAATGGTTGGAGATCTGACCTGAGAGTTAGGAAAACCTGGGCTTGATTTCTGCCTCTGACACCTACTGGTATTCAAAATCTTAGAACTGACCATGACACCCCACCCCTTTCATCCCCCACCCCCCACTTTCCAGCTCTTCAATGAGCTCCAATAGTTCCCTATTATTTCAGGATCAAATATAAATTCTTCTGTTCATCTCTTAAAACTCTTCATAAGCTGGCCCCTTCCTCCATTTTCAATATTCTTACCTGTTACTCCCCTCCATGTACTCAGTGATCTAGCGAGCTGCCCTAATCTGCTTCTAGTTCCTCAGACATATCCCCCATCTCTGTACCTTTGTACTGGTTGTTCTCCATGTCTAGGGGAATGTGTGCTCCCTGACTTCTACCTCTTAGTCTCCTTTGCTTTCTTCAAATCTCACCCCAATTTTGCCTTCCCTTCCATATTTCCTCCTTCCCTTCCATACTCCTCTGTAATGGTAAGGGAATTTGAAGATCTTCTCTGCCCCTTAATGTACCTCACTTAGAGCTCAGCAAGAGAAGCTTTCTTAGGGGAGACTTGTTTTTCAGGAAGGCCTACACTGTTTGTTACTTTGTAATTAGGCAGTGGGTCACAAAGGTTGTGATGTCCTCCAACTCTGAAGAAGGCCCATTTATGGGAAAAGTTATGTGATTTAGCCAGATGAGACTTCAGGCAGCCATTGAGCCCCCCAGCTTTGAAAGCCCAGATGTTAGTGCTTCTCTCTCTGGTAACTAACTATGTATGTATATAATGGTCAGACAGCTAGAAGCCCTGTCTGTTGGTCTGTTGAATTGTGTTATTTTCTCTGTATTTTTTGTCTGCTTGTAATTTGTTTGTATTTTCTGAAGTTCAAAGTGCTGACTTTTTCCCCTGAACTAAGTGAATGATATGTATGTTTGATTAAAATAAGATTGTTGACCTCTTTTGAGTTGCTTTCCTTTAGAAAAGCTGATTGAAGAACCTGTGCTAGCAGCCATCCTGGGTATGCTAAGCTGTTTGCTGTTACATCCTCCTATCCTGTAGCATCCTTTCCCTCAGAGATGACCTTTCATCTCTTCTCTACACATCTTCCTTGCATCTAGTTACTTACATGTTGAGTTCCCCATTAGAAAGTATGCTTCTTGAGGAAAGGGACTGGTTTTGCCTTTCTTTGTATTGCCAGTGTTTAGCACAATTCCAAGTAATGTGCTTGTTGTTTTCATTGTTATTGTTGACTGTGTGACTTAGGTCACATCATAACCTCTAAATGCTCCAGGAAATCCTGTAGGGTTATAAGTTGTAACATAGGAAATGACTTGTTGAGGGAATTTCCTTACTGAAAGTGCCACAAACCAATGAAGTCACAGGTTCTTTAAAAAATAAAATAGAGCTCTTCTAGGGTGATGTATTGTTGAGAAAATGCACAATTTATTTTATTCTGCTGCTGGGAAGAATTAAAAATGGGTCTGGCATTGAGAGGTATTCCCCACATCAAACCAGTCAACTGTAAGAAGAAAACTTTCTGGCAATCACTTCCTGGGGAAAAGATATTGATCATGAGAAAGGGCAAACAGAACTCGATGCAAACCTGAACATGAAGAATACCCCAGGTGTGACAGGACTAGTGTTTACTAAAATTCACCTGATGTAGCTTCTTTTCCCCCAACCACCAGATGAGGAGGTCCAACCCCCAACTCCTTCCAACCTTCTCTCCTTTGACAGGAATTAGCTGTATAAGAACAAAAGAACAAAAAGCTGTCTCTGAGACTGTAGAATTACCCTATACATGCTTTTGCTCTTTGTGGCTAAGCTTCTTGAGAAGGCCATCTACAGCAGACTTATAATAGACATTTACAATATACTGTTGATTACCCTCTCCTTGCTATTCTCTCCTCTCTACATTTTTGGACATCATCCTCTCCTCCTACTTCTCTGACTGCTCTTTCTCAGTTTCCTTTACTGGATCCTCAGCCAGTAAATGCCCTCTAACTACCCTCTAACCATAGCTGTCACACAGAGTTCTGTCCTGGTCTTCTTCGACTATACTACTTTACTTGGTGAATCTCATCACCTCTTTTATGATCTCTATGTTAATGATTCTTGAATCTACCTATCCTGCCCCAACCTCTCTGCTAACCTCCAATCTCACATCACCAATTGTCTTTTGGACTTCTTAAACTAGTTGTCCAGTAGATATCTGTCCAAATATTTTGGAGATACCCAGTTTTCTAGAGCTAAAGCCCAGCAAGAAGACTGTGCCCTGAACTTGGCATAACAACAATCCTTTGTACACTGCAATGATCTCACCCTCTAGTAAAGCGTATTGGACCAGCACCAGGTGTTCACTGAGGGATTTAGCTCCCCCCATTTTCCAGGGTCATCCTTCATATGTTCACAATACCTGTTCCTTGTTACTGACATGTACTGCACTCCTGTTCCCATCACAGAACCCTGATTCTGCACCCCGTAAGCAATCATGACCCCCAAGACTTGAGACAATACCATTCCCATAGGGTCTGTGGGAACAATAACTCAAGACCTAAAAATGATTATGTCATGGGCCAGCCCACTTACGCTTTTTATGTATATAAGACCTGCCTTTGGTCCAGCATGTTAAGTCCTCCTTAGGAGGGGGGACTTCCATTTGCAAACACCATTTCCCTCACTCTGAAATTAAACTTATGTTTGTGTCCTGACTCTCCTGTCTCTAGCCTACTCTGTTTGGGCTCTAGTGATCCCCCAGGTTAGAGGCCAGTTCTGGTCTAGCTGACACATCTTCAACTCAACATGTCTAAAATTGAACTCATCTTTTTCCCTAAACCCTCCCTATTTCCTACCTTCCTTATTATGGTAGATGACACCATCTTCCCTGTCTCTCAGGCTCCCAGCCTAGGTGTCAACCTTGACTCCTTGATATCTCTCACTACCAATATCCAATCTGTTGCCAAGGCCTGTCTATTTTACCTTTGCAACATCTATTAAATATGCCCCATTCTCTCCTCTGACATTGCCACCACTCTGGTATAGAACTCATCACCTCATACTCGGACTTTTACAATAGACTGTTGGTGAATCTGACTGTCCCAGGCCTTCCCTACTCTAATTCATCTTCCATTCAGGTACCAAAATGATTTTCTCTAAAGTGCGGGTCAATCATGTGATCTTCCCCATGCCCCCACTCAATAAACTCCAATGGCTCCTTATTGCTACCAGGACCAAATTGAAAATCCTCTGTTTGATATTCAAAGCCTTTTTTTCAGCCTTCTTTCATCTTATTCTCCAACACACCCATATTCTTCAGTCAGTGACACTGCCTCCAAGCTGTTCTACAAACAAGGATTTTCATTACTTAATTCTGAACATTTTCTCTGACTACCCTCCATGCCAGGAGGGTACTCTGCACTCTGCCTACTACTTCCCCTGGCTTTGTTAAAGTCCCAACTAAAATCCTACTTTTCACAGGGAGCCTTTACCAGTTCCCTTTAATTCCAGTGCCTTCCCTTTTATTTATTTCCTGTTTATATAATCTGCATGTAGCTTATTTGTACATATTTGTTTGCTAGTTGTTTCCCCCATTTGATTGTGAGCTCCTTGATGGCAGGGACTGTCTTTTGATTCTTCTTGGTATCCCTAGCCCTTAGTATATCATCAGACACAAAGGAGGTGCTTAATTAAATGTTTATTTACTGACTAGGACTGACTGATGGTCCCAGCTTCTCCAGCAGCTAAAGGTCACCTACAGGCATAAAAAACCCAAGCTGTGGACAGTCAAGACCCCTCTATTTAGTAGAGCTCTTAAGAACACACAAGTCAAAGTACCCTACACTCCATCCTTCCCAGATGACCAGACACATTTGCATTTGGAGACAAAAAGGGCTGAGAAGCTACTGTATCCTCACTGCATATCCTTGTATTAGGGCAGAATAGACCTTCTTTTGTTGACATTGAACCTAAACTAAGAGAGCATTGGTCTTAGAGCAATTTCTAACATTTGGCATAGCATAGATTCCCAAGATTAGGATGAGATAAAATGGCCTCCTGGCTTACATTGTGGTTGAGTTGGGGGAAGAGTTGTAAATCTGAAAGGTGATCAGATATTTGAGATACTACATACTCAAGAGTTCTCTTGATTATGTGTAAGGGAGAAATCTCTAGGAAATAGGGAGCATATCTGACCCCTATTCCTGCCCCACTCCAGGCAGCTCAGTAATTAGAGGAAGCTACTTAAGAAGGTAAAGAAAATGCCAAGCCCAACATTCTTTGGTTGTTGACTTTAGTGCATAAGTTAGATTGCCATCATAATAAGACTAAAAGTCAACTGGGATGGCACATTCAGCAGCTAAAGACAGACCTCCATTTTCAAGTATTATTTAATGAGAACAAGAGGCAGCTAGCTAATAGAGCTGATGGCTGTACAAGTATAGGAATTTCTTGGGGCGGCTAGGTGGCACAGTGAATAGAGCACCCACTCTGGAGTCAGGAGGACCTAAGTTCAAATCCGGCCTCAGACACTTAACACTTACTAGCCATGTGACCTTGGACAAGTCACTTAACCCCAATTGCCCTCCAAAACAAACAAAAAAAAAACAAGTATAGGAATTTCTTCTGAAGAGATGGATGGCTCCAACCTGGAACTCACCATATGCTATCTAACCCAGAGATTCCAGTTCCTGCAAAGAGTTATGAGACAGAAGGAAAGCAGACTGGAGCTAGAGATTTAGAAACTCACACAGACACTAAAAAAAGTCCAGGTTTATCCTATCACTGCTTCTGGGAAGTGGGTGACTCCCTCCTCCTGAGGGACTGACTACCATTTAGGAGTTGGCGTGGTTGCCAGAGTTCAACCATAAACCAGATGAGTACCTTGAAGGCATATTCTAATGGAGCCCATGCTGCAGTTGACTTCCATAGACTGAGAAGCTCCCTTAGAATGTAATTTTATAGAGTCAACTAAATTTATTAGAGCATCCAGACAGGGATTGTTTTTTGTCTTTTTTTTAGGTGGCTGAGATGGAGAATTATTTGCAACTGGCCTCATAAATATGAATTCTCATTGCAGTCAACGCCCCAATGGACATTTGCAAAGTAGGAGGTGAAGTTCCTAAAGCATTTGGGTGTGATAGATTGAATTTACACACCCTTCTCCACAGCCTGTAACACCTTATGCCCAGACTTTCTCAGAGGCAATAAGACCCCACCTTCCGGGTGGAGCTCCACCCAAATGGTCAATTGGTGAAATCTGAGCAGGAGTCTGAGACATTTGTGGCTTGGACAAATACAGCTGTTAATGGGAATAGGCACTCTGGAAATAGAGGGAGGAATCTAGGAGCCTGCTGGTCTGGTAAGCAGATGGCTATACCTTCTCCCAGAGGGAGCTTTGGGTGTGGCTCCTGAGAGTAGGTGTTGTTTTGATAAGAAAGCAATTGGTGGCCTGTCCATGGGGGTGCTAATAGAACTTTACATGGAAATTCAGCACCAGGACACTAGGAGCCTTCATTCCCATCCAAGCTCATTTTATCCTCTGAGGCCTTTGCCCCATTTGGGTGGTTTACGGAAGGCTACAGAGGGCAGACCATGGAGGGAAGGGGTATTATGGGCTCAGTATTTTTCTTCAACCTCTACGCATGTTACAATGGATAGGGCCAAATGGAAATCCCTAAAGTTACCCAAACCACCCCACAAAGTTAACACCATATAATACTCGATCCCCAAAGGGGTGAAAGATATTTCTTCTCTAGTGAAGATGAAGGAAGCTGGAGTATAGAAATACAACAACTCTGTGTTGCCTGTGAGAAAGGGAAATGGAACCTAGAAGTTTACAGTGAACTATGGAGAGCTGAACAAAGTTGTCACTCCTATCACACAGTTCTTGACCTCATCAATGTTATAGACCAGGATGTAAAGCTCAGGATGAGTGATATGGATTATCAACCTTATCAATGGCTTTCCTCTCTCTATTCCTATGACTGAGACTAATCAGGAAGAGCTTGCTTTAACCTGGGAGAGAGTCCAATATATCTTCACCATCCTTCCCCAGGGCTACCTGAACTCTTCCTTATGTTGCTACATTATGGTGGGCAGAAGCATGAAAGAGGCCTCCCTTCTTGAGTGCATCAATGTACATTACTGCATTGATGACATAATTTTGACCAGGTCAGATGAGGCCATGATGGCAGAGTAGATCAGATAGTGACAATGTAAGGGACAAGGGATGGGAAATCAATCTTGAGAAAATCTAGGGTCCAGCCTGTTCAGTCAAGTTTTGAGCAATAGCAATACAGTGATTGGAGAAAACCCAGAGGATACCAGGCACAGCCCAAAATAAGCCACTTACTTCCCTACCATCTAAGAAGGAAGCAGAGGCACCAGCTGTACTCCTCTGGTTTGGGAGAATTCACATTTCCTACCTGGGTATCCTGATAGCCCCATTTACTAAATCACTTGCAAGTATTCTCCTTTCAGATAGGGTCCAGGCTATAGCCCTGGGAAATACAAACCAGGCTGTTCAGCAGTCTCTTTTTTGGGGCCATCATGACCCTACAAGGCCTGTGTTTCTGGAGATTTCTGTCCATTAAGCCCAGGATGAGTAGAATCTGGCAGGCACCAAGAGGTAGTCAGAATAATTGACTGTTATGTTTCTAGAGCTCTGAGTTCCCCAAAGCAACCACTCAATATACCACCATTTAAAAGCTGTTGTTTGCCTATTACTAGACCCTAGTTGCTACTGAAAAGATGATACAGGTTCACAGGATCACCCTTCAACCAGAGTTGCCTATTATGGGTTGGGTTATGCAAGCTGATCCCTTTAACAAAATGGGTTGAGCACAGTAGGCTTCTATTGCTAAATGGAAAGCCACATTCAAAATCAGCATTATCTGGGTCTTTCTAATCATAGTGCCCTTCATAAGCAAGTGGTGAATATGCCAGAGACTGCAGTATCCCTTCAGCCCAAACCCAGGAATCCAGATTCCTTCATATGGGCTCTGACCTGCTCCTAAAGAATGTCATCCAGTTGATGCTTAGGGTCCATTTGCTGTGAGAGAAGCATATGGACTTCAGCAGCCATTAATGTGGTAACAGAAGATACCTTAGAGAGTGGAAAGCCCTTCCAGTGTATTGAGTTTCAGGCTGTATAGCTGGGATGTGAGAGAACACTGAGGGATGGGACAAAGATTTGCCTCTACATTAATTCCTGAGTGAAGGCCATGAACTTTGCTCTTGCAAGTAGACAGTTGCACTGTTATGCACCTGCCCAGGTCAGGTGTCCAACCTCCCAGAAGCTATGTCTGTGACAAATCAGTGATACCCTGGGAAGGGTGATGGGCTGTCTGGGCTAGTGGTTTCTGTAATCCAGTCTTACCTGATAAGAAAGAATTGGTTTTGGACGTAATTCCTGTTAACCCTCTACATCTCTTTCTTATTCCTTCTCCAGTGCAGAGTTACCTTGGTGTCAAGTTCCTTGGTCCCTCAGAGGATTCTATACACCTGAAGATATAGCTCAGTTATCCCTCAAGGGGAAAGTTTCTTTCCTTTGTGATGGTTTGACCACCTTTTCCAGAAAGGACTTGGGGAACCAAGGGGTGGTATTGTTGGAAGGAGTCTTGCTTTCTGATAATATGTGGAAGGTAGCATTGTTTTAACTATGTTGGGTGTGTATTTACTTGGAAGACAGGAGATCTGTTAGCTGACTTGGTAGAAATTCTGAGTCACTGGATGGTAGTGAGGGAAAATCCTTATTTAGTCCCCATAGAAGAAGGAAACAGTTCCCCTCCCCACAGAGATCTCTAAAGGGGCAAAATTTTGTATCTTTCCCTTGATGTGGAGAAGGGGAGGGTTTGATAGGTGGTCCAGAGAATACTGAGTGAGTAACAATACATGGAGAGGGAGATCTGGGGTAGGATGCATGTAAGAGACTTATGACCCCTTAACCACCCTACTTTAGATGACCCTGATCCATAATGAACAATTGTTGACTGTGCCAGAAGTTTCTGAGCTGTGGCTTTGACATTCTTGGACCTGCCCCTTTTCATCCTTGGCACCTCTCATGAGAAGAAATCTGTGACTGTACTGGAGAGGTCACCATCTGTGTTGTGGCTTTGATGTTCTTGGTGTTTCTCTGGTTCATCTTCACCACTTCACCACAAAGATACCCAACATGAACTACAAAGATTTGGATTCACCCACCCCATGGACAAGACCATTGAGACTTTACACTCAGTCTTTCTGAAGGAGGAAGGAAAACTTAGGATCTCTAACTTTTGTTCTCCTCCATATTTTTCTTCATTTTTTTTCTTTCATTATGATAATTTCCAGGGGACTGCAACTTTTTTATTCCCCTTCTTCCCCTTAACACTATACAATAAAAGTATTTTAAACAGAAAAGCCTTAGGACCTTACCACCAAGGGATGGTACATAATAAGACTACTATTTACCAGCATTTCCTTGATCCAACTCCTATTCCATCACCCAAAACATTTAAAGGCCAGGCCTTTCCTCCTTTCCAACTTTGACAGAGATTAACTTTCCCTAAGAGGAGACAAAGCTGACCATAGGACCTAACTTACCCCAGCTTCCCTGAGCAACCTCTTGGTCACTCAAAAGCATAAAAAGTTCTAGTTGTGGACAGTATGAGGACTTGGTAGATTTCTGAAGACCATTAAAGTCACCAACATCCTTCATTATATCCTGCTCTAATGATCAGATGTGTTTCCATATGCAGACAAAGGGTATCATGACCAGAGAAGCTTTGTAAGATATTCTTGCTATGTTAGGGTTGTTAACTATTAACACCTTGTAAATGCCTCATTTTATTCCAGCATTGAAACTAAACTAAAAAGCCACTGACACTTATGCTACTTTTTTTCTTGGCTTATTTCAATGCCCTTAAGGTAAAATTGGGCAGTTAGGTGGTGCAGTACAGACAGTGCTACACCTGAAGTCAAGAAAACTCATTTAGTTCAAATCTAGCCTCAGACACTTACTTACTAGCTGTGACCCTGGGCAAGTCACTTAACACTGTTTGCCTTAGTTTTCTCATCTGTAAAGTAAGCTAGAGAAGGAAATGGAAAATCACTTCAGCATCTTTGCCAAGAAATGTCCCCAAAAGGCAAAATAGTTAAATAACATAAATAAACATGGAAAAATGGAATGTTCTTATTTAAAAGTTTTATTCATGCTATTTTTCTGTTGTCTTAAACAAATCCATGTTCTCATCTAGTTAGAGCAGAGCCAAGGTACTAAGAATGTTCCTCTATTATCTTGAAATCAGTATCTTACAGCTAGAAGGGACTTCAAAAACCATCTACCCTAATCTTCCTTACTTTGCAAATGAAGAAACTGAAGCCCAGAGCAATAGTAATTGGTCAAAGTCACACTGTTTTACAATACTGGAATTAGAATCCAAATAGAAATCCAGTAGTAGGGGCAGTTAGGTGTCACAGTGAGTAAGAGCACCGCCCTGGAGTCAGGAGGACCCGGGATCATTTCAAGCCTCAGTTACTTAGCACCCATACATAAATAACTAGCCATGTGACCTTGAGCAAGATACTTAACCCCAATTGCTTTAAAAAAAAAAAAAGGAAGGAAGGGAGGAAGAAAGGAAGAAATCCAGTAGTAATCTCAAACCTATCAGACTGGTTAAAATGACAAAAGGGGAAAATAACTAATGTTGGAGGGGATATGGAAAAATTAGGACACTAATACACTTTTGGTGGAACTGTGAATTGATCCAACCATTTCGGAGAACAATCTGGAATTATGCCCAAAGAGTTGTAAATCTGTGTATACCCTTTGACCCAGGAATAGCACTATTAGATTTGTTTCCCAAGGTGATCAGTGAAGGAGGAAAAGAACCTTTCTTAAAATATGTATAGCAGCTCTCTTTCTGGTGGCAAAGGACTGGAAATTGGCAAGATGCACATCAATTGGGGAATGGCTGGACAAGTTCTGGTATGTGATTGTGACAGGATACTATTGTGCTGTAAGAAACGATGAGCAGGCTGATTTTAGAAAAATAAAGAAAGACTTTCAATGAAATAATGAAGAGTGAAATAAGCAGAACCAAGAAAACATTGTATAGGGGTGGCTAGGTGGCACAGTGAATAAAGTGTCGGCCCTGGAGTCAGAAGGACCTGAGTTCGGTTCCGGCCTCAGACACTTAATGCACACACAAAATAAACAAACAAAAATAACCTAGCTGTGTGACCTTGGGCAAGTTACTTAACCCCAATTGCCCTCCAAAAGCAAAAAAAAAAAAAAAAAGAAAGAAAGAAAACATTGTATACAGTAACAGCAATATTGTTTGAAGAATAACTATAGAAAACTAAGCTATTGAGTATTACAAATATTCAAATCAACTACAAACGGCTTGTAAAGGAAGATGCTATTTACCTCTTGAGAAAGAACTGATAAATAGAAGTATGAATAGTATAGTTTATACACACACACATACATTTATATGAATACATACATATATATCTGTGTGTGTGTGTGTGTGTGTGTGTGTATGTGTGTGAAATGGTGACCTTATCTACTGCAGGGTAGGGAAGGAGGGAAGAAGATAGTTTAGATCTATCTAGTTAAAATCTAACAAAAAAAATAAATTAAATCTTAAAAAAGAAAAGAAACCCAGCTGGAGTTGGGAACCCAGGTCTCCTAATGCTACATAGTTTGACATATAGAAAAAACTGAATGACTGATTATCAAATGGGCAAACATCTCACTCAACTATTCTTTCTACTATACTATTCTATTTCTTGTTATACATAGCTAAGCGTAAACCCTGCTATCATCAGTCACCTTTGATGAAAATTGTTTGATTTCCAATCTCATTTTAACCATTTCTCCCTTACTATCTAGTATATCCATGAGTGGAATCTCCAATTATGTTGTTCCTTCAGGAAACTGGTCTCTGAATAAAGTTGGTTTGAATAAAAGATATAAAACATTTTTCAATTAAATTCTACAAATATTAAATGCCTCCTGTCCACAAGGCATTATACAAAGTGCTGTGGTGTACAGACAAAAACTAAATAGCTCCTGCCCCAAGTGATAAGATAGGGGGAAAGGAAGGGAATGCAAAAGGCATATAGCAAAGTGAAGTGTTGGGGGAGGGAACCTGCTTCTGGAATCAGAATCTGGAGTCAAATTCAAACACTGATAATCATAACCTTTGCAAGTCACTTAACCTCCCTAGATCTCAATTTCCTTACCTTTAAGGAAGAGACTGGACTAAGTTGGCCTCTGACGCCTCTTCCCATTCTTTCCACATGATCTAAACATAAGATAGAGAGTGATAGGGTCAAAGGAAAGATCCTGACAAAGTATACGAAGACTATTTGAAGAGGGAGAGGGCACTTTTCATCTGGGGATCAAAGAAGGCTATACAGGTAGGTGGCACTTTTAGCTGAATCTTGAAAGAAGTAAAAAGTTCTAGGGATAGAGAATGGTCTGTGTGAATGTACCAGTGGAGAATGTTACATCAGATTCAAAAGTATGTTACAAATGGATAGGCTGGTTGGAACATGGAGTGCATTAAGAGAAATAATATGATATAAGGCTGAAAAAGAAGGCTGAATCCAGACTGTAGAGGGCATTAAAGGAAGTACGTATTTTACCTTATAGCCAATAAGAAGCCACTAAATGTTTCTAGCCTTTTAATGATGATGGTCAGTGTTATAAGCTTCAAGAAGATTATTTTGACAGCTGTGTGGATAGTTGATTAAAGAGCAGACAGAGTGGAAGAAGGGACTATTCATATAGTTCAGATGATAAGGACATGAACTAGGCTTGTAGGATTAAAACTGGCAAGTTTTGGTCATTGATGTGTGGAGTAAGAGAAAGAGAAAAGACAAAAATGACTTCGAAGTTACAAGCTTGGGTGATTGAGAAGATGTTGATGCCATTAACAGAAAAAAGGAAGTTTGCATATGGGGTAGGTTTCAGAAGAAAGATTAAATATTTTGTTTGGGACATAGTGAGTTTGAGTTTCTGGCACATCACCTAAGTTGAAATGAACAGTAGATAACTATAGGACCTAGAGCCCAGGAGAAAGATTTGGGCAAGATATATATAGTAGATTTGGAAATCTCTGTAGAGATGATAATTGAACCCAATGGGAATAAAGAAGATGACCAAAGGAGAGAGCATAAGAGAAAAGATAAGAGACCTAGGGTAGATTCTTGAAGAATACATTTAGTGAGCAGTAATCAGATGATGAACTAGCAAAGAACACTGAGGAAGAGTGAGCATATGGGTGGGAGGAGAATAAGGAGTGAGCAGCAGCATGGAAGTCAAGAAAGGAGAGAGTATCCAGAAGAAGGGGGATGTTCAGCAATAGTGAAAGCTACAGATAGGACAAGAAGGATGAGTACTAAGAAAAGGCCATTGGAGTTAGTGGTTAAGAGATCATAGACAAACTTTGAAAGAGTGGTTTCAGTAGAATAGCTTGGTCAGATTGTAAGAGATTGGGGCATGAGTAGGTAGAAAGAAGAAAGGCAATGAATACAGACTATTTCTAGGAATTAAGTAGGAAAAGAAAGGAGAGATATTATTGAATGATAGCTTCAGGAAATGATAAGGTCAAGAAAAGATTTGCTTTTTTAAGTACAGGAGAGATCTTTGTGTATTTTGGGGCAGCCAGGAAAGAGCTAAGTGGGGAGTAGATAAAGATAAGAGTTAAGCAAAATTATATAGAGTACAGGCATATACCCTCCTGAAGGAGATCTAGACTTGGTAAGAACTAGCACTTAATCCTCTGAAACTGTACCAAAGGAAAAGATATAGTTAAATGATGTGTCTTTACCTAATTTCCTAGTGATTTCTTTCCCCAAAGTCCCATCTACTCCTCTAATTCCCATATTTAATGAAGATGGCCTATCCTACTTTACAACCAGAATTCTCTCAACTTCCCTTCTCCGTACATAAAAACTCACCAGTGATATCATCACCCATTTTCTCCTCGTTCCCTTCTGGCTTATAAGAAGAGATGTTATGGGGCAGCTAGGTGGCACAGTGAATAGAGTACTGGCCCTGGAGTCAGGAGGACCTGAATTCAGATCTGGCCTCAGACACTTAATATAAAAAAACTAGCCATGTAACCCTGGGGGTTGTTGTATCTTTAATTTAATTTACTCAGTTCCATGAATTGATAAATACGTATGCAGCAGATGAAGTTACAAGCATCGGTTACAGTTTAGTCATTGATAAAGCTCATACAATATGGTTGGCAGTATAATCAGAATCTTCCCAGACTTTTATTTCCTTCTTTCCCTGGACTATTTTTTAAAAATGTATTTGTTTTTAGTTTGTAACATTCACTTCTATAAGATTTTGAGTTATAAATTTCCCCCCTCCCTCTATTCCCTTCTCCCCAAAATGGCTTGTAATCTGATGTAGGCTATACATGCATAAGCTTATTAAATACATTTCCACATTAGTCATGTTATAAAGAAGAACTAGAACGAAAGAGAAAAACCATGAGAAAGAAGAAACAACAACAATAAAAGAAAATAGTATGCATTCAAACTCTATAGTTCTTTCTCTGGATATGGAAAGCATTTTCCATCATAAGTCTTTTGGAATTTTTTTCTTTTTTTTAAAATGCTTTATTAATTTCTGGTTGACATCATTCATTTCCACCAGAATTTGAGTTACAATTTTTCCCCATTTTTCCCCTACCCACCACCCCAGAAGAGCAGTCCCACAAGATATCCCCTCATCCAATCTGCTCTCTCCCATATCTTCTCCCATACCCCCTTCGGCTTTGCCATTAGGACAAGGTAAATCTCTGAGCCCCAATGCCTGAATATCTTATCTTCCAATTACATGCAGAATAGTATTAATAATAGTATTTATATGCATTTGAAACATTTAATTTTAAGACTTCGAATTTCAGATCTATTCCCTTCCTCCCTTGTTACCCACTCCCTCTGGGAAGATAAGCAATTCAGTATGTGTTGTACATGTAAAGCTATGTAAAACATTACCATAATAGATATATTGTAAAAGGCTGCTTATATTTCCCTCCCATCCATCCCACCCCCCACCTGGTCCATTCCCTATTTTGATCTTCTCCCTCTTCTATAGTGGATGCCTCAAACCTCCCCTACCCCCAGCATACCCTCCCCTCCATCATCCCCCTCTCATCCCCCTCCCCCCTACTCTCCTGGAGGGTGAGATATCCCATTTAGTATGTATGTCATACTGAATTCTCTCCCTGAGCCAAACTCAATGAGAATATGGTTTTGCCTTTTTGCCTTCCTGTTCTTCCCCTTCCCTGCAACCACTTCCCTTGCCTCTTCTACATGAAATAGTTTAACCCTGCCCCCTTCCCATCTCCTCTTGTTATATTCCTCTCTGACCTCTTAACTTCATCCCTTAAGTATCATCCCTTCTCAACAAATTTGAACTGTGCCCTCTATCCATGTATAACTATAAACATATATACACACATTCACATATGTATTCATATGCCCATATACCCTTCTCCCATTATTTTCATACTGAGAAAGGTTTCATCAGTTACAGTTATTGTTTTTCCATGTAGGAATGTAAATAGTTCAACTTTGATAAGTTCCTTTTGATTTCTTTTCCCTGATTACCTTCTCAGGCATCTCTTGCTTCTTGTGTCTGAATGTCAAATTTTCTATTCTACTCTGGTTTTTTCCTCAAGAATGCTTGAAAGTCCTCTATTCCACTGAATGACAATATTTTCCCCTGAAACAAGCTACTCAGTTTTGCTGGGTAGGTGATTCTTGGTTTTAATCCCAGCTCTTTTGCCCTCTGGAATATCATATGCCATGCCTTTTAATCCCTCAATGTAGAAGCTGCCAGGTTCTGTGCTATTCTGATTGTGTTTCCACAATGTTGAAATTGTTTCTTCCTGGCTGCTTGGAGTATTTTCTCCTTGATCTGGGAGTTCTGACACCTGGCTATAATATTCCTGGGAGTTTCCTTTTTGGGATCTTTTTCAGGAGGTGATCTCTGGACTCTTTCAACCTCTCTTTTGCCCTCTGGTTCTAAAACATCATTGCAATTTTCCTTGAGAATTTCTTGAAGGGTGATTTCTAGGTTCTTTCTTTGATCATGACTTTCAGGTAGTCCAATAATTTTTTATTTATCTCTCCTGGATCTATTTTCCAGGTCAGTGGTTTTTTCCATGAGATATTTCAGATTGCCTTCTATTCTTTCATTTGTTTGTATCTGTTTAACAGCATCTTGATTTCTCAAAAAGTCATTAGCTTCCATTTGCTCCAGTCTAACTCTGAAGGAATGAATCTCCTCAGTGAACTTTTGAGATTCTTTTTCCATCTGGCAAATTTGGCTTTTTATGGCATTCTTCTCCTCATTGCCCTTTTGGGCCTCCTTTGCCAGTCTATTTTTTAAGGTGTTATTTTCCTCAGTCAGGCTGTTGACCCTCATTTCATACTTTTCCTGCATCCTTCTCATTTCTCTTCCCAATTTTTCCTCCACTTCTCTTATTTGATTTTTAAAGTCCTTCTTAAGGTCCTCTATAGCCTGTAACCCACTCATATTTTCCTTTGGGGCTTTTGGAGCAGGATTTCTGACCTCCCAGTTCTCCTCCTGTTCCATGCTTCCATCGTCTTTGCCCCCAAAATAGGAGTCTAATGTTGCATTTTTCTGTTCATTTTGTTTCCTTTGCCTAGGCATGTTGCCACTTAATTACTTGACTTTTGGGCTTTTGCCACAGTAGGACTCTGCCACCAGACAGGGGAGCTTCCGTCCTGAATGTTGGGGTCTTCACAACTTCTAGTTCTGGCAAGTTGGATGCCTACCCCAGACCTCCCCCCTAGATCACAATCCAGATCCAAGTTAGTTAAAGCAAGAGCGATTAACCTCCAAGACTGATCGCTGGATCTCCCTACAGTTCGCAGGCCAGGGGCTGGAGCTGCCACTGAAACTGCAAAATGGCATGTCTCCTGAGTGGCTTCTAGCCCCCAGGGGAGGAAGCCGATGCGTTCCCCAAATACTGGTCCCAAAGTCCATAGGGTACTAACCTCTCATTTTATTCTAGGCATGTCTATGTTGATAATTCTGTAATCGCCAAAGCTGCTGGCGTTCTGAGGTCCCTCCGGCTGGCTGCTGGCCTGGCTGCCCTGGGGCTAAAACCGAGGCTCTTGAGGGCCTGGGCTCGGCTCCCAGAGCACTGCACTGACTGCTCCCTGCAGGGCTGCTGGGCTGTCCTCATCGGGAGGTTAGCTTCTCTGTGTTGTTCTGTGGATGCTGGGGCTCCAGAAGTTGTTCAAAGTCCCCCTTTACATGGTTTGGAGGTGATCTGGGGGGAGAGCACCTTGGAGGTGCTGTTTCTACTCCGCCATCTTGGCTCCCTTCTCTCCCCTTTCTAAACAATAGTTCCTCGTCCTCTTCCAGATCCCTTAAAGTGGGTCACAGGAACATAGATTTAGAACTGTCATGTATTGTAAAGTTACATCTAATTCAATCCCTTCATTTTACAAAGGAAGAAATTGAGGCTGGAGAAATGAAGTGTCCTTGTGCCAGGACACAAATGTGTCAATGGCAGGGTCAGGATGTGATCCCAGGTCTTCAGACTCCAAAGCCAATGCTATTCCCCAATATCTTCTCCTTGGTCTTCTTGTCTCTCACTTCACAATCTTCCCCCACACAAGCACAAATCATTCCCATCCCTTAAATTAATATTTCTAAATCTCTATCTTCAACCCTTGATTTCTATCCCAAGTGCCACATCTGCATCTCTGTCTCAGCCTAAATGCCCTCTGATAATTCAAACCCAACATATCCTAAATCAGACTTATTGTATTTCCTCTGAACCTATTCCTACTCATGATTTTCCTGTTTCTATCAATGGCACCACAATTCACCCAATTTCACATATGGAAAACTTTGATATGATTTTTTATTTTCCCTCACCTACTATAGCCGTGAAGTTTTCCTCCAGAACCTCTCCTTTCTATCCTCTCTTCTACTCCCATTGTTATCACATTATTGCAGGCCCTTTCTATCACTGGGTTGTCAACTGGCTGCTAGCATTTTATCAGCAAGGCTGTCTGTTTCTTGCTGTGTGGTATTGTTAGTGTTCTTAAACTTCAACTTTAATAACTTTCACTGCCCTTCTGTAACCTTCCAATAGGCCTTCCACAACGGCAAGGAAGGGGCTTGGAAGATTGGGTCCAACAAGATAAGGCAAAATATCAGAGCCAAGAAACCCAGGGGTGGAGTCCAGGTTACTGGTAGGAAGAAGGTGGAGGTGATGGTCTTAATGAAGAAGGCAAGATATGGCTCTGATAGGTGAACTTTCGATGAAAGTATTTTGACCGGATCCACTGCAAATTAATATTACATTTTCTCAAATGGGCCCTCCCTGCTGCTAGGCACTTATACATGCTAACCCACTCTCCAGAGTAGTTCTTCCAAACCTTTTCATCACTCCTCAAACCTCCTATGACATTTACTTCTCCCACCATCTCAGCTGAGAACCTTGCTTCATATTTTATAGAAAAAATTGAAGCCAGTCCCAGTGAGCTCTCTTTTTCCTTTCTTCCTCATCTCACACAACTCGTAAGTTTTCTGACACTGTCTCCTCCACCACACCTGTCTCACATAATGAGGTGATTTTACTTACTACCAAAGCTAATTCCTTTACCTGCTTAAGCAATCCCATTCCATCTGTTCTTCAACAGACAGGACCCTCTGTCATCCCTATTCTATCACTCATTTTCAATCTCTCCCTCTCTACTGGCTCCTTCCCTACTAAATATGAACATGCCCATGTCTCCTCCATCCTGAAAAATTCTCACTTGGTCCTTCCACCCTACTAGCTATTGGCCTCTATCTCTTCTGTCCTTTGTGGCTAAACTCAAAAAGGCCATCTACAATAAGTTCCTCCATTTTCTCTCTTCTCACTCACTTTTTAACCCCTTACAACCTCATCTTTCCACCAAAACTGCTCCCTTCAACATTAGTAATGATCTCTTAGCTGCCAAATCCGATGGCCTTTTCTCAGTCCTCCCTCTTCTCAACCTCTCTGCAGCCTTTGATACTATTGATAACTCTCTCCTTGATAATCTCTTCTCTCTAGGTTTTCAGACCACTCTGTCCTGGGTTCTCTTGCCACCTATCTGACCACTCCTTCCCAGTTTCCTCTGCTGGACCCTGGTGGATCCAGATTTCATCAGCTCCCATGAATTTAATTACCATATCTATGCTGAAGTTTCCGAAATCTACTTGTCCTGTGCCAATCTCTCACTTTTATCTCTAACGGCCTTTCAAATATATTGATCTTGATGTCCAGGAGACATCTTAAACTTAACATGTCCAAAACTGAACTCATTATCTTTCCCCTTAAGCCCTGCCCCACTCTCAAATTCACTATTACTATAGAAGGTAGCACCATCCTCCCAATCTTTCAGGCACACAACCTAGGTGTTATACTTGACTGCTTACTCTCTCTCTCAGCCTCCATATCCAATTTTTTGCCAAGGCCTATTTCCCTTTGCAACATCTCTTGAATGGCTTTTTCAAGAAATGTCCCCTTTCTCTCCTCTGACACTGCAACCACTCTGATGTAGGACCTGATCACCCTCCCCCTGGCAATGGTGGGATGATGGGTCTGCCTACCTTACATCTCTCCCTATTCTTCATTTGGTCACCAGAGTGATTTTCCTAAAGCACAGGTCTGACCACGTGACCCTCCAAAGTCAATAAACTCCAGTGATTCTCTACTGCCCCCAGGATCAAATACAAAATCCTCTGTTTGGTTTTCTAAGCCCTTTATGACCTAGTTCCCCTCTACCTTTCTTGTCTCCTTACCCCTTGCTCATTGCCATATACTCTTTGAGGAACAAGAAATTCCAACTCAAGGCTCCAGCTTTGGGCATTTTTTCTGGCTGTCCCTCATGCCTGGAATGTCCTCCTTCCTCATCTCCACCTACTGCCTTCCTTGGCTTTCTATAAGTCCCAATTAAAATTCATTTCTACAGGAAGTTTTTTCTAACCCCTCTTAATTCTAATGCCTTCCCTCACTGATTTCTTACTTATTCTGTGTATAGCTTGTTTGTACATAAGTATTTGTTGTCCACTGCCCTTCCCGTTAGACTATGAGCTCCTTGATGGCAGGGACTGACTACACAGTAGGAATTTAAAGCATGTTTACTTATTTTGCCAACACTGAGGTTTCCATTCTATTTCTCAGCCCACTGTACACCCCTGCCTTTACCTCATCCTTATCACCTGGGCCCCAGATGGGTAATTTGATATATAATACAAATACCATACCAATAAGATCTGGACCTGGCTATAAGCACCCCTGACATGAAGAAAGAAACTCAAGAGGGAGAAAAATGATTTATGTTGTCAAGGAAATTAGCCAAGACTTTTAGAGTAGACACTAAGTGTCCACTATAGTGTCCACTGTTATTGGGGACATGTAGGTGGCACAATGGATAAAGCACCAGGCCTGGAGTCAGGAAGCCCTGAGTTCCAATCTGAACTCAGACACTTAATAGCTGTATGACCCTGAGCAAATCATTTAACCCTGTTTGCCTCAGTTTCCACATCTGTAAAATGAGTTGGAGAAGAGGCAAATTACTCCAGGATCTTTGTTAAGAAAACCCCAAATGGGGTCATGAAGAGTCAGACATGACTGAAATGACTAAACGACAGCAACAATAATTGCATAGCATGGGGGGCTGTACTAAGTTTTATGATCTTACAGTGTACAAGATAATATCTCTGACCTCAAGAAACTTGAGAGATAATAAGGGAATTAGGACAAAGGAGAGTGCCCCCCAAAATTTTATAAATGGGGGCAAACAACTATTTCCCCTTTGTTGGCTCAAGAAGTTCTTTTGTTTATATTGGAAAAAAATTTGAAAAAAAAGTGTGATGAATGATTTCTAAAAACAATGCAGTAACTGGGGTTATTTAAGTAAAATTATAGTAATTGCTATCGTTTGGTACTGGGAAGTCATTGTGCTGAGCTTCTGAAGCTTAAATTTCCTCATCTGTAAAACAAGTAATTTGATTAGATAATCTCTTTCACTTCTATGAGTCTCAGAAATATGAATCAAATAATTTTTTTCCAGATATTCCTAACCAAATGATACAAATTAAAACAACTGCTTTTGAGAATCCAATTGTCTTTCCAGCCACAAGTACCAAAGGAAGTAAAATTAAAGGCTTTATTAAGAAACAGAAAGGGGGCGGAGCCAAGATGTCAGAATAAAAGCACAAACTTGGTGTGGGCTCCACCTCCAATCACTTCCAATACCTGTTAAAAAAAAATGACCCTAAACAAATTTTAAAACTACAGAACCCACAAAGTGACAGAGAGAAACAAATTTCCTGCTGAAGGCAGCCTGGCAGGCTGATGGGAAGGGTCTAACACACCAAACTGGGAGCCCAGCAAAGTCCCACTTAAGTCACGTGGTTCCAGCCCCAGAATGGACCCAACCACCAGCAGCCAGAGCAGACTTCAGGAGAGTGAATCACCAGCAGCTATGGTGGTTTCCAGATTTCTCAACCCATATATGCCAAAGAGAAAGTAAAAGGTCAGTGGGGAATTCTGTTGGAAGGGTGAAGGAATAGAGTGTTCCAGCCCCTACCCCAGGGGAAGAAGTGGCAGTGGTGTAGCAGCTGCAGGGGCTGCAGGGGCTGCCTCAGGAGCTCCTGGCCTGCAGACTGCAGGGGGACCAAGCAACCATTCAGAGGGTAATCACTCTTGCTTTGACCTGCTTGGATCTGGATCTCAGTTTTGGGTGGTGGTCCTGGGGTGTGTGGCCAGCGTGCCAGAGTTTGAGGGGGCTGTAGCAAGGGCACCCAACTAATAGCTCCAGCAGCTGTGAAAACCCCAGAAATTTGGGTCATAGCTCTCTGCAATCTGGAAGCAGAGTTCTACTGTGGCAAAGAGTTCAAAAGTCAAGTAATTTACTGGCAAGATGAGCAAGCAGAGGAAAGGCAAACACACCATACAATCCTTTTTTGGGGAAAAAAGGATCAAGACATGGAACTGGAGGAGGACAATGACGTCATAATTCCTGTTTAAAAGCTTCCAAGAAAAACATGAGTTGGTCACAGGCCATGGAGGAGCTCACAAAGGATTGTGAAAATCAAGAGAAGTGACAGAAAAATTGGGAAGACAAATGAGAATGATGCAAGAAAATCATGAAAAGTAAGGCAACAGTCTGCTAAAGGAGACCCAAAAACATACTAAAAAAAAAATAACACCTTAAAAAGTAGACTAGGGGCAGCTAGGTGGTGCAGTGAGTAGAGCGTCAGCCCTGGAGTCAGAAGGACCTGAGTTCGGATCCAGCCTCAAACACTTAACGCACACACAAACAAAACCTAGCCGTGTGACCTTGGGCAAGTTACTTAACCCCAATTGCCCTCCAAAAAGAAAAAAAAAAGTAGACTAACACAGGGGCGGCTAGGTGGCGCAGTGAGTAGAGCATTGGCTCTGAAGTCAGTAGGACCAACTTTCAAATCTGGGCTCAGACACTTAACACAAAAAACTAGCCGTGTGACCTTGGGCAAGTCACTTAACCCCAAATTGCCCTCCAAAAAAAAGTAGACTAACTCAAATGGCAAAAGAGGCCCAAAAAGCCAATGAGGAGAAGAATGCCTTAAAAAGCTGAATTTGCCAGATGGAAAAGGAATTTCAAAAACTCACTGAAGAGAATAATTCCTTCAAAATTATATTGGAGCAACTGGAAGGTAATGACTTTATTTTTTTTTCAGATGACATATTTTTTATTATTACATAAAATAAAGTACCATCTATTCTGTTTTGGGGGGAAGAGAAAAGAGAGAGAGAAAGATAGAGACAGAGACAGAAAGACAGAGACAAAGAGAGACAGAGAAAGACAGAGACAGAGGCTGAGACAGGGACAGAGAGACACACACAGAGAAGGAGAGAGACTGAAAGGGAGACAGAGATAGAGAGACAAAAAGAGACAGAAAGAGAAAAATCAATCTTTCATCACTACTAATATTTCATGTCTGGCTTATATTCCCAGAACTTATTTATTTTTTAAAATTAAATTTTGTTTACTTTTTGTTTATATCATTCATTTCCACAAGATTTTGAGTTACAAATTTTCTCCCCATCTTTCCCCTACCCACCACCCCAAAACAGAGACCTCACTGTATACCCCCTCCCCCAATCTGCTCTCTCCTATATCCTCCCCATGATCCCTCCAACTTTCTGGTAGATGGATCTCCATACCGCAGTGCCTGTATATCTTATTTCCCAGGGGCATGTAAAAATTATTAATAATAATAATAATAATTTTTTAAACATTTGATTTTAAAACTTGAATTCCAGATTCTTTCCCTTCCTCCCTCATCACCCACACTTACTAGGAAGATAAGCAAATCAATATAAGTTGTACATGTGTAGCTATGCAAAACATTTCCATAGTGGATATATGGTGAAAGACTGACTATATTTCCCTCACTCCTATCCCACTGCCCACTTGTTCTATTCTCTACTTTGTCCCTTTTTAAAAGTGTGTGGGAAGCTAATGAGTTTATGAGAAATCAAGATACTATTAAACAGATCCAAACAAATGAAAAAATAGAAGGCAATGTGAAATATCTCATTGGAAAAATAATAAATAAATAATAAATATAAATAAATGGCCTGGAAAATAGATCCAGGAGAGATCATTTAAAAATTATTGGACTACCTGAAAGCTATGACCAAAAAAAGAGCCTAGACACCGTCTTTCAAGAAATTATCAAGCAAAATTGCCCTAATATTCTAGAACCAGAGGGAAAAATAGACATTGAAACAATTCACCAATCACCTCTTGAAAAAGATCCAAAAAAAGAAAACTCCTAGAGATATTATAGCCACATTCCAGAGTTCCCAGGTGAAGGAGAAAATACTGCAAGCAGTCAGGAAGAAACAATTTGAATATTGTGGAAACACAATCAGGATAACACAGAACCTAACAGCTTCTACATTAAGGGTTTGAAGGGCTTGGAATATGATATTCCAGAGGTCAATCCAGAGCTAGGATTAAAACCAAGAATCACCTACCCAGCAAAACTGAGTATAATGCTTCAGGGAAAAATTTGGTCATTCAATGAAATAGAGGACTTTCAAGCATTCTTGATGAAAAAACCAGAGCTGAACAGAAAATTTGACTTTCAAATACAAGAAGTAAGAGAAGCATGAGAAGGTAAACAGGAAAAAGAAATCATAAGTAACTTATTCAAGTTGAACTATTTACATTTTACATGGAAAAATGATAATTGTAACTCATGAGACTTTTCTCAATATGAGGATAGTTGAAGGGAATATATATGTATGTGTGTATATATACATATATGTATACATACATATGGATGTATAGGAGGGTGTATGTGTATATAAACATATATATGTGTGTGTACATATGTGTGTACATGTATACATAGACAGAGGGCACAAGATGAGTTGAATATGAAGGGATGATATCTAAAAAATAAAATTAAGAGGTGAGAGAGGAATTTATTGGGAGAAGGAGAAAGGGAGAAATAGATCAGGGTAAATTATTTCATGTAAAAGAGGCAAGAGAAAACTGTTACAATGGAGGGGAAGAGCAGAAAGGTGAAAGGGAATGGGTCAACCTTACTCACATTAGATTTGGCTTATGGAGGGAATAACATACATACTCAATTGGGTATCTTACTCTACAGGAAAGCAGGGGGGAAGGGGATAAGATCGGGGATGATAGAAGGGAGGGCAGATTGGGGGAGAGGGTACTTAGAAGTAATCACTTTTGAAAAGGGACAGGGTCAAAGTAGAAAATAGAGTTAGTGAGGGGTGGGATAGGATGGAAAGGAATAGTCAGTCTTCCACAAAATAACTACTATGGAAATGTTTTGTGTAACTACACATGTACAACCTATATTGAATTGCTTGTCTTCACAGTGGGGGTGAGTGAGGAGGGAAGAAGGGAAAGACTCTGGAACTCAAAGTTTCTAAAACAAATGGTAAAAAATAAGTGGTTTTTTTTACATGCAACTGGGAAATAAGATATACAGGCACTGGGGTACAGAAATATATCTTGTCCTACTAGAAAGTTAGGTGGGGATATGGGGGTGGATATAAGAGAGAACAGATTGGGGGAAGGGATATTCAGTAGGCTCACTATTTTGGAGTAGAGGGTAGGGGAAAGACGAGGAGAAAAATTTGGAACTCAAAATCTTGTGGACATGAATGTTAAAAACTAAAAATAAATAAATAAATTGGAAAAAAAAAAACAGAAAGAATTTTGTCAGTCAATTCTCATGAATTCAGAGACAGAAATCTACATCATGATAGAGGCACTTCCACTGCATTTGACTGAATTACAAAAGAAGTAACTTTTGGGATGGCTAGGTGGCACAGTGAATAGAGCACAGGACCTGAGTTCAAATGTGACCTCAGACACTTAATACTATTAGCCATGTGACCTTGGGCAAGTCACTTAACCTCAATTGCTCTGCCTTCCCCCCTCCAAAAGCTAAAAAAAAAAAAAAGTAACTCTGAAACTGTGTAGGGCAATTAGGTTTATGTGACTTGCCCAAGGTCACATGGCTAATAAGTGTTAAGTGCCTGAGATCAGATTTGAACTCAGGTCCTCCTGACTCCAGAGCTGGTACTCTGTTGTCTGTGCCACCTAGCCACCCCAAGAATATTTCTTGATGCTTTGTTTAGGGATGCCAAACCTCTAAAGCCTACTGGCAAGGACTTTGTTCAACATAGCTCTTGAGTCATTTTGTTTCTTGCCCAACTTCAAATTTGTCTATTTTCTAGAGCATGTGAAAAAAAAAGTGGTCTGTGCTCTCCCTCTCTGGTTTCTAATTATTGGTTTCCAGATTCTAAATAGTTTCTGCTTCTTGTGATTCTTCCTTTTTATCATCAGCTCAACATCTTGGCTATACAACTTATTACTACGAGTCCTGGGCTAGTTACTCTTTGGGTCATCTGTAAAATAAGGAAGTTGTATCACTAAGGTCTTGTCAAGTCCTAAATTCAAAGATATCATTAAATAATATCAACAACAGTAATAACATAGTTTGCATTTATGTATTGCTTTAAGGTATGCAAGACACTTGACATATGCTGTCTCTTTTGGTCCTCATAACAACACTGTGTGTGAGGTAGGTGCCATCATTATCACCACTTTACAAAAGAGGAAACTGAAGCTAAATGTGATATTAGGTGAAGTCTCATGTGGCTAAAGTTTAACTTAGTGAATTTTGGTTTTCCCTTCCTTTTGTTCCTTGGCTCCTTTTCAGAAAATGAATGCTTTCTGTACAGCTTGACAATGAACTGGGGGTGCTGCAACCAGAAATCAGATTAACTTTCTTGGTTTTATTGTTAACATCCATGGTTTCTTATGCTTTCAAGTCTCTGCCTGCTTCTTATAAACAGACAAAACTAAGAGTCAACAGATTCTTTAAAAGTTCAATTAGTTCCATTTATAATAAAAACCAAAAACATTTAAAAGTAAATTCAATTAGTAAATGTGAAATAATTATATGAATAAGCCATACTCTTAAATTCAATATACAAAACAGGAAACTTTTAGGAGTAATACTATGCAACTGGGGAAGGGTAGAGGGTCTAACAACTCAGTCTTGTCCAAGACATATCTTCCCTTTGCTACACAGAAGGTTAAATGCAGCAGTTTTCACCTCTCCCCTTTTGCCTCTTCCCACTGTCATATCTAAGGTCAAGCCTCCCCCAGGAGCTTAAGCCCACTTTGTATGAAACTCTCTTTCAGCTCTGGTCTCTTGCTATGCCAAACTCAGTTCAATTTTCTCTAATATCCCCTTTTATAGGCTAAGGGAAGAGTAGGGTTCAAGTCTACTCCAACTGGACTCAATCAACTATCCTCATCAAGATGTCAAGAGAAATGGCTATATCTTACATGAAGAGATGTTATGAGTAGATCAAAGGTCGCATATTTTAGCCTTGTTAGGTTTTCCAGACTACTCAGAGTAACATGTTCAGTCCTCTTCCTCAATTAAAAGTTTTCAGTCCTAGCATTCATACCAAGTGCATTGGTCTACATCTCCAATTCTGAGCATATCTCTGGAGACCCAGAAACATTCCATGGTGTCATGCTGCTTATTTAATGCAGCAATTCCTCTCTTTTCTGAATAGCTTTCCCTGTGCTTTACCTCTCCCAAAGAAGCCCACAGCAGTTTCCATGATGTTCTCATCATAATTCTTGGTGACAGTCTAAATGGCCCGTAACTGGATGGCTCTGTAGCTTATATTCATTCTCAAAACATAACTGTATGACATTTTCTAAGCTCATTCTTGTCTTGGTATTTCCAAGTATCTGTCCAAACATGCTTGCACGTGCGCACACGCACTCGCGCATGCGCGCGCGCGCACACACACACACACACACACACACACATCAAGGAGAAAATACTCCAAGCAGCCAGGAAGAAACAATTTCAACATTGTGGAAACACAATCAGAATAGCCAAGGACCTGGCAGCTTCTACACTGAGGGTTCAAAGGGCATGGAATATGATATTCCAGAGGGCAAAAGAGCTGGGATTAAAACCAAGAATCACCTACCCAGCAAAACTGAGCATTTTGTTTCAGGGGGAAATATGGTCATTCCATGGAATAGAGGACTTTCAAGCATTCTTGAGGAAAAAACCAGAGTTGAATAGAAAATTTGACATCCAGACACAAGAAGGAAGAGATGCCTGAGAAGGTAATCAGGGAAAAGAAATCAAAAGGAACTTATCAAAGTTGAACTATTTACATTCCTACATGGAAAAATAATAACTGTGACTGATGAAACCTTTCTCAGTATGAAAATAATGGAAGAAGGGTATATGGGCATATGAATACATGTGTGAATGTGTGTATATATGTTTACAGTTATACATAGATAGAGGGCACAGGTTGAATTTGGTGGTAAAGAATGATACTTAAGGGGTGAAGTTATGAGGTGAGAGAGGAAAGTGGCAAGAGGAATGGGGAGAGACAGGGTAGGGTAAACTATCTCATGTAGAAGAAGCAAGGGGAAGTGGCTGCAGGGGAGGGGTAGAACAGGAAGGCAAAAAGGCAAAACCATATTCTCATTGAATTTGGCTCAGGGACAGAATGACATACATACTAAATGGGATATCTCACCCTGCTGGAGAGTAGGGGGAAGAGGGATGAGGGGGGATGATGGAGGGGAGGGCATTCTGGGGGGAGGGGAGGTTGGAAGTACCCACTTTAGAAGAAGGACAGGATCAAAGTAGGGAATGGACCAGGAGGGGGGTGGGATGGGTGGGAGGGAATTATAAGCAGCCTTTTACAATATATCTACTATGGTAATGTTTTGCATAGCTATACATGTACAACACATACTGAATTGCTTATCTTCCCAGAGGTAGTGGGCGACAAGGGAGGAAGGGAATGGATCTGAAATTTGAGGTTTTAAAATTAAATGTTTCAAATATATATATATAAATACTATTATTAATACTATTTTGCATGTAATTGGGAGATAAGATGTTCAGGCATTGGGGCACAGAGACTCACCTTGCCCTAATTGTAAAGTCAAAGGGGGTATGGGAGAGATATGGGAGAGAGCAGATTGGATGAGGGGATATCTTGTGGGACTGCTATTCTGGGGTGGTGGGTAGGGGGAAAATGGGGGGAAAATTGTAACTCAAAATCTGGTGAAAATGAATGATGTAAACCAGAAATTAATAAAGCATTTGCTCTAAAAAAAACCCCAGTATTTTCTCCTTGACCTGGAAGATCTGGAATTTGGCTATAATATTCTTGGGAGTTTTAATTTTGGGGTCTCTTTTAGTAAATGATCAATGGATTCTGTCAATTTCTATTTTACCCTCTAACTCTAAAATATTAGGGCAATTTTCTTTGATAATTTCTTGAAAGATGATGTCTAAGCTCTTTTTTTTTATCATGGCTTTTGAGTACTCTGATAATTCTTAAATTAGCTCTCCTCAATCTATTGTCCAGGTCAGTAGTTTTTCCAATGAGAGATTTCATATTTTCTTCTATTTTTTTCATTCTTTTGATTTTTGTTGTTGTTGTTGTTTCTTGATGTCTCATGGAGTCAGCTTGTACTTGTCCAATTCTACTTTTAATGAGTTCATTTCTTTAGTGAATTTTTTGTCATCTTTTTCTATTTGGCCAATTCTGCTTTTTAAAGAGTTTTTCAATACAGTGGATTTTTGTGCTTCTTTTACTGTTTGGCTTATTTTATTTTTTAGAGTGTTATTTTCTTCAGTATTTTTTGTGCCTCCTTTATCAAGCTGGTGACTCTTTTCTCATTATTTTCTTACATCATTATTGTTTCTTTTCCTATTTTTTTCTGTAGTTCTCTTATTTGATTTTTAATAGCCTTTTTGAGCTCTTCCAGGAATTATTTTTTGGGGGTCCGAGATCAATTCATATTTCTCTTTGCAGCTTTGGATGAAGCAGTTTTGATGTTGTTGTCTTCTGAGTTTTGTTTTGATCTTCCCTGTCACTATGGTAACTTTCTATGCTCAAGTTCTTTGTTGTTATTTGTTTGCTTGTTTGTTCATTTCCAATCCTATTTCTTGACTTTTAACTTTATGTTAAAGTTGGGCTCTGCTCCCAGGGCAGAGGGGACATTGCCCCAAGCTTCAAGTTTTTGTGCACCTCAAGTTTTAAGCTAGTTCCAAAGGTATATAAGTTTTCAGTTAAGGTATGATATAAGGAGAGGTGTGTTTACTACTCTCCTGGCCTGTGCTCTGGTCTGGGAATTACCACGTGCACTTTTTTCCACCCTAAAATTGTGACCAGAGTCTACACTATCCTACTGCCATGACCTCTGCTGTTCTAGTGCTCTTCCTTGCCCTGAGACTTCCACCTAAGACTGTCACCCAGATCTGTAAATGGGCAGTGTAATAGAGTCCTACACCCATTGCCAGCCAAGGCATCCCTGTAATCTCCCTCTGATTAATTGTCTGACCCCCTTACCATCTATGGGCTGAGAGCTCCAGAAACCATTCTGCTGATTCAATTGCCCCCAAGACCTGCTACTGGCTTGCCAAGGGTATTGCTTGAGCTAGACTGTTCTGTACTCTCACCTTAGTGCTACAGACCTTTCCTGCTAACCTTTTAGATTGTCTTGGGTTGGAAAATCATTTCATCTCATCTTTTGTGGGTTCTGGTGCTCCAGAATTCATTTTGAGGCATCATTTTAAAGTTGGTTGCAGGGGAATTTGGGAGAACCTTTTCTCTGCCATTTTAGCTCTGCCCTCCACCCAGCCATTCTTGACAAAGTCAAAACACCTGGCCTGGGTGAGCTACATCCTCAAGTACAAAAAGAACTGGCAAAAAAGATTGTTAAGCCATTGTCAGTGATATTTGAAAGATTTCAGGAAAAGGTAGAGGTATTGCAGTACTGGAGAAGGATCAGTGTCTCAATTTTCATAAAAAAGAAAGAGAAGAAAATGAAATCTACAAATATAGACTAATAAACTTGACTTTGATTTCTGGGAAAATTCTAAAATGATGCTTAAAAAGGTGATTAGAGAATATCTAGGAAAGGAATCAGTATGACTTCAGCAAGAACTGGTTATTCCAAACTAATCCTATTTCTTTTTTTTCCTCAGGATCAGTAAGCTAGTTGATCAGGGTAAGGCTGAAGGTATAATTTGCTTAAATTTTAGTAAATTTAAGACAGCTCAGCAAAAATGCAGATTTTACTCACCATCTTTGCTCTGCCCCCAAAGTATTTGTCAAAGTATCTCATTTTATTTTTATGGAAATACATCTGAGTGATGTGAAATGAGGAAGAGCAAAAGAACAGGGAACTCATCAACCTTGATGTTTTTGGTGAAGTATGAAGCAAAGTTTTCAGCTGAGAAGATGGGAGCAGGGGTAAGTAAGACTTTCTGAAGGATGAAAAAGTTTGGAATAGTCACTTTGGTGAGTGTGATAATGAATTGATTATTACGACAGCATTAAAGGATTGTCTTTTTTCAATGAGGGTTCAGTTGAGATTAAGTAACATAAATTTGTAGTGGACCCAGTCAGCATAGCTTTGTCATTTTCTTCAACTCTGTTACACAGCATGTAAATAGGTGTTAAGTTAGCGGATGGTGGAAGTAATCTTGGGTTGGGCTTGGTAAGGCATGATCACCTATGGGGGCAAGGAATCTGAGTGCAGAGGACAATGACGACAATTCAGATTTGAACTGGTTCACCAAGAAGTCAATATAAGAATTGGAAGAGAGTGTAGCCAGTACAGGGCTAATGGCCTAGGAAAGAACTAAAGGGTAAAGTGAGTAGAGGTCACAGCAAGGGGGAAAAAAATAGGGTTAGGGGGTTCCAGCATTTAACATAAGAGGCATTAAATAAATGCTCATTAACTTAACTTGTAAAGCAGAAGAAAAGAGGGAATGATAAAAGATTATGATCCAATACAAGAATTTGGGAATTCATGAACATGAAAATAGAACACTTGTGCATGACAGTAAGATTAAGAGTATGATCATCCTTTGTGTATAAGTCAGAAATTGAGTAAATTGAAGAACTTTAAAGTTAGGATATTTGAAGGAATATCAACTGAAGACTTCTAGTATGATTGTAGGAACAGACATAAATTAATTGAGGAAGAAGAACATTCTAAAAATCTGTACTTAACAGTTACCGGAATCTTGATTGGGTGATTAGTTTGAATGAGCTTCAAAGGAAATGAAGTTGTTGAGTAATGGTGGTAGAGGAAGAGTCTGAAAGTGGCAATGGGTACCAAGAAGTATTCTGATGCCTCCACCATGACCAGTAAGTTTTAAGATATGAGTACTGAGTCTTGAAAGGGTGGCCAGGAATTCAATCATTGGGTGGAAGCCCGCTTTCAGGGAGTGCCAGAAAAGAGAGGTGCTAAAGGAAAAGGTTTAAGATGAAAAAGTCTGTTAACTATGGAGCAGGCATTCCAGAGAGCACAGTGGAAGGGGCCAGTAGATCTATAGTGAGACATGTGGGAAGTGTGGTTGAGGGGGATGGAAGTAAGGGGTGTTTAGGGGATGAAGGGACGGGGAATAGAATTTGTATCATAATAACAGAGGAGTTCAGAATCCCTGGGAAGGAAAGAATATCACAGGGTGGGAGTATGCTAACAAGTGAGGAATGTATCCAGGTAGAATATCAATGACTGGAGAAGTACTGATTCTGAGGTTCTATTGAGGCCCATTGAAGGAAGAAGTTAATTACATTATTCAAGACGCTTCCTCTAGAAAGAGCTGGTGAAGTCATGATCTGAGTGAGGCTCAGGAGGCTGTATTCACCACAGACAGGACAGGTAAAGGGATATCTAAAGGCATCCAGACAGGAATTCTGTGTCAATTTTAATTGGGTCTGATTCCAGAAAGGATTGGAGAGCATTAGAGAAGGTCCCGGGGCAAAAACAAAGGACTCAAGGGGCGGCTAGGTGGCACAGTGAATAGAGCATAGGCCCTGGAGTCAGGAGGACCGGGGTTCTGATTTGGCCTCAGACACTTAACACACACAAAAAAACTAGCCATGACCTTGGCAAGTCACTTAACCCCAACTGCTGTCCAAAAAGCAACAAACAAACAAAAAAACAAAGGACACAGATGGGTGGTTTGGATACACTGATTCCCTCCCTGGGAAGTCTCAGGAATTAAAAGGTCCCTGGGTAGGTATCATAGACCTAGGACTGACAACAGGAAAAAATTATAGGCATAAGGAGGTAATGTCCCCTTTGTATTCTTCATTTCAGAATACATAAACACAGTCCTCCAGAGTTGTGACTAGGCTATATGGAGGGTATAGTGTTCAATTCTGAACATCACAGTTTCAGAAAGACTGATAATAAGCTGGCTAGGGCAACATCTATATTGATGAGCCTTGAGTCCTTGTCACACAAGGATAAGGTAAAAGAACTGACCTGCTGAAGAAAAGGTCTAAGGGAGGGACTTCATTCAAGTATTTGAAAGGTTGTAAAGTGGGAAGAGGGATTAAATGAGTACTGGTGGGTTTAGGAGAACAGAACCAAGAACAATGGTGCTGTTTCAATGAGGCAACCTTATGCTTGGATAAAGTGATCTTCCTTGGAATGGGATACTGCAAAAGTTGGTGGATTGCTCCCCTCTCTTCCCCCCTCCCCATGCCCCACTGGAGAGGCTAGATCACCCGCTGGGGATTCCTCTGGGTATGGGTTGAACTAGATGACTGGTGACATTCTCTTTTAATTCTGAAATTCTGTGGTTCTAGCATTCACATTCCTGAAACAAGCCTCATTAAGAAAAGAACAGCCAGCATCTGGCCCGGAAGACGGAGGAGTAGCTAGGAACAAAGCATGACACTGTGGGAGGAACCTGGGCTGTGACTTGCCCTACCACTGAGGTCTCTACAAGTCTGAGCAGAAGGGGGTTGACTCTCCAGTAACACAAAGCACAAAATTCCTTTTGGGGACAGCCTCAACCTTAGTTTGGAATTTTCTGCCTAGAGGATTATGTTATATTATAGATCCCTAAGGGGAAGCTCAGATTTCTGTTTGAACCCCAAAGGGTAAAAGGCTTCTCTCCATGGTTTCAAAATTTCCAGAAATTTTATACTTCTAGGACAATAATAGCTAGTATATAGTTTTTATGGTGCTTTTAAGCTTACAAAAATGCTTTACATCTATTATCTCATTTAATTTTCTCAACTACACTTTGGGTTAGCAGTACCATTTACTCCCATTTTACAGATGAGAATTCAAGTAGCATGTCTAGTATCATACAGCTAATGTCTGAGGCAGGATTTAAACTCCGATCTTCCTGCCTCCCATACTTGCTTTCCATCAACTTGGCCAGGTAGCTTCCAAGTATATGTTAGACATAGGAGTGGAATAAAAAATATGTGTATGTAAGGAGTACACATTAAAAGATGTTTGGATGGGTCGTTGAATAAAACGTTGATTATATCATGATTATAGCAATGTTGGATCCCTAAATAAAGCAAATTCTAATGAAGATCATCATAAAAAACAAAACACTGAAAAGGACTGAAATGGAATGGGGAATGGGCTTGGTTGGAGGGGAAAATGCAGGGTGCCCATGGGAAATTAAGGTGGGAAGTGATAGGCACTCTTAAAACTGGCCCTGCTCTTTAGAGATGCTGAGAAACAGAAAAGAATAATGACAAATAAGTACACCCTCAATTAAAAAATTTAGCTCATGAAGGACCTTAACACCTATGAAGACTGTCCACAACCTGGCTGTGTCAGCTGAAAGGCAATTTCTCACTGAGTTCACAGCCCTACGTATACTCCTGTCTTACATTTAATCACCAGATCCTGGTGAAAGACCAAAGAGGCAGAAATGGACCTTGTGCTCAAGGAAGTATATTTCTGCTTCTTAAAAGAAGGAACCTAAAGTTTTGTCTACAGTGGTTTGCATTTTTCCTTCTTTTTTTTTTTTTTTTTTAAAGAAGGCTTTAAAGTAAACACATTTTCATTTACTGAAAGTAGAGGAACCAGATTCAGAGGCTGCATGCGTTTTCCCCTTCCCCCTCCCCAGGTACCTGGTTAGGGGACTTCTGAAGGTTTAGGGCAGGTAGCCACTTTGCAAATTTTTGTACCGGTGGCACACACAAGAGATACTCAAACAGTATTTATTATTTCTTCTAGGGAGTGAAGTCAGCAGCGCAAAGGAGTCCTACATTCACTCCCTCCCTCATTAAGCAGGGTGGGGTAGGGTGGAGGTCAGAGGGGAAAAGGAGGGAAAGAGAAGGCGTGGCTGCTGCCACCTTTGTGCATATATTCCATTGTCTGTGTACTTGGAACCTCTTAGCCAAAATGTGCTCCTGGGTACTCTAGGACAAAAGTCCAGATGTTTGGAGGACCCATTGGAGGGCTGAATGGAAGGAGGGTAGGCCACCCCTCACAAACATGATCGTGAATGCCTGTCTGTGCCATTAAGAATAATAGGTTGCAAACCAAGATTATATTTAATTTAGCACTTTATTATATGCTATTTTATTCAATTGTTTCCTAATTGTTTCAAGCGTTCAAGCCTTGTCTTCTTAACAGGATGGTGAGGTCCTTGGGCCAGGGTTGTACCATAAGCTCCTCTTGTGACCTCCCCCTTCTCCCTCACTGCCACTAGCCACTTCATAAACTTTCAATTCAATTAAATCAAACCATTTGTTAATTAAATTCCTAATATGTGCAGTGCAATTCGTCCTTAAGCCCTGGGGATATCCAGGCAAAATCGAAGCTTTCTTAAGGAGTTTACTTGGAAGATACAGAGAAGTAAATACAAAATAATTTGGCCTCAACCTATTGTCACCATTCTCCCCTTATTTGGGACAACTTACCTTTCTCTAAAGATGCTTCATCATTCTCTCTTTTATAGCTTAGCTGCTAGCTCACAGTGCCCCAGCCCCACTCCCTTCTCCATTTCTCTCTGCTTGTCCAACTTCTATCCATCCTTCAAAGTTTACCTCCTGTCTTCTCTATGAAGTCTTCCCTATCTACCCAAGCCCACATGATCTCTCCCCTTTTAGAATCCTTTTAACATTTATTGTCCCTAACGATCATATACTGCCTTGTGCAAAGGTCACAAAATCATAGCTTTAAATCTCCAAGAGTTCTTGGCAGTTTTCCAGTTGGCCCAACTAGACTGTAAGCCTCTTGAGGTAGGTACCATGATTTGTATTTCTTTTATTACCATACTATCTTGGATGGGGTAGCCGCTAAATAAATATTCATTGATGAATCATTAATTCATTTTCAGCTGTCAATCTCTAAATTCCCCCTCTTTCCTATTTGAATCTCACCACTACTTTTCCTGGATCACACATTCAATTGATATGTTCACACTTAGTACAGAATCAGGAACACAGAAGGGACTTAATAAATGCCTGTTGATTGGTTCTGGTCTGTTCATCCATAAGAACAACAGAAGAGAAATTTTTATAGACAAAAGTTTCCAACTCTAAGCCTACCTTGAATTAATCCAGTGAGTAAATATGTAACGCAAATACACTCCATCAGTCTAACAAAGTCACTGGTATTCAATGGAATTGAGCTAATAATAATAATGTCCAGCATTTCAATAATATTTATTACCCACATTTACACAGCACTTCACATTTTATAAAGTGGTTTGCTTTTAATTCAGTGAGGTAAATAGAGTAAATATTATCCTCCTTTTATAGATAAGGAAATTTGGGATTAGGAAAGGTAATTGACTTTAAATTAATTAATGCCTTAGACCCCAAATCTTGTGAGTCAAGTTTACAGGTTTGTAAATCATTTGCATGCATTTTTGTAGGAACTCGGTTTTTATTTTGGATTTGTCTTTTCCCCAACCAAAATACTCATACTTTAATTTTTAAATGTCATAAGTTTATACATAATTTATAGACATTTTCAAAGATATGAGTTATAAGTATGCAAATTTCAGAGGTATGTGTAAAAATCTCTACCATGCTACAACACTATGACTCAGTTGTTTTTGAGTGTCCAGGTGTAATTTTTAATATGTACAAGTTGCTTATAAAATTTCACTATGTTGAATTTATCCTTTACTGTTAGAATAGCATGTAGCTCTAGAACTAGTCTAATAATATATTTCTGCATATTATGTAGCACTGGGCCTAGAGGAAGGAGCAAAATAAGGGTGAACTTAAAGGCCTTTTAAAACATCTTGAATCAATAAAAAGCCATAGATGGAAGCAGGGGTGTTTTCAAATATTACACAGCACTAAAACAATTGAACCAATTTGTCCTTTGTTCTTTTTATTGCATTCTTTATTACACTAATACTGTTTTAAAAGAAAATCAAAAGGCATTAAATATACAAGCAAGCTACTCTCCAGGCCCTGACTCCAAATAAAGTAGAAGCAGTCTCTGCAGTCATCCCTTGGAACACACATGGTGAAGCAAGCTGAATAAAGTACGAGCAGGGCACGGTCTCTTCCTACTGGAATGGCAGGAGTTGAAATGCTGCTGAAGTTAACCTCCCGCCCCTCACCCCCACCCCCACCCCATCCTACCAAACTCACAAACTTATATTGGGGTGAACCTGAGCCCACTTTTGCAGAAGTTTTCAGACAAATGTGTAGCAGGAAGAAAAAGGTACTGATTAATAATCACAGAGGACTTGAATCTTACGCTCCAGAGACTCGAAGATGCTCGGCCTAAGGGTTTCCAGTGCTCTTGAAAAAAGAAACCCCTGGAGGTAGGTGGGGGGAAGGGAGACGAGAAAGCTGCAAACCGGGGACTCCAGGGCCAGGCGGTCACCAGTCGTGCCCCTCCCCCATCCCTTCCTCATTCACTGGGACCGAGCAGAGTTTTCCCAGAGCCCCAGTGCACAAAGAAGGCAGCTTGCAAACAGGATGTTGTATTAACCTGAAACTCTTGAGTTTCCCTGGATTTGGTTCGGTCAAATCTCGTCCCCCCTCCTCCCCGCCCTCACCCCAGCCTTCTCCAGATGATTTTTCCTCTATCCTCTTGCGCACCCCCTGGGCTCTTTTTATGGGCTTTTTTACATCTAATTTTATTTCTTCATCATCCCGAGGAGGGGCCCGGTCCTCTCCACCCCTCCCATCGGGCCACGGATGATTTGTCCTTCCAGACAGCCCAGTGTCCCACAACCTCTGGTGTGTTTTTTGGAAGCTATGCAGCAGCAGCAGCAGCAGCCCCATTACGCCTCGGAACGGGCAGCACCGCCCTTCCTTCCCCTTGGGCCCTGGGCGGTGTTGCAGCAGCAGGTTTGGGAGGCGGGGTGGGGTGAGGGGAAGGCTGGGTGGGGGTGTGGGTGTGTGCATGGAGGGGAGGTAAAGGAGGGAGGGGGATCCTTGGAGCGCCGTGCCGGACGCACGCCTGATGCCCCGCGGCCCCCAGCAGCAGTGGCAGCAGCGGCAGCGGCAGCGGCAGCAGCGGAGGGAAGGGCAAGTTTGGCATCTGGGGCGGAACCCCGGCTCCGGATAATAATGAGTGTCTGTAAGTCTGTCCCTGGGTGACTGGGAAGGGGGAGGAGGAGAGGGCGGGGTGGCAGGGAGGAGGAGGGGGAGGAGGAGGAGGGAAGGGCGGGGTGGCAGGGAGGGGCGGAGGGAGTCCGTGCGTGTTTGTGTGAGTGACTCGTCCGACCCCTCTCGGCTGCTGCCGCCGCCGCCGCTGCCTCCACCCTAGTGGGTGGGGACCCCGCCCCGCCCTGCCCGGGCTGCGGCGGCGGCTCCCTCTCTCCCCCTCCCTGACCCTCCCACCCGAGGTCCCAGCCTCTACTTACCCGGCCAGCCCTGGGAGGCTCGCAGAGCGAGCAGCGCCGGCGTCATGTGACGGCCCCGGACTTGGTGCCAGGAGCCTGGGAGACTGAGCGCGGCGGGGAGAGAGCGAGCTAGCAGCGAGAGCCGTGCACGCAGCGCGCTGAGCCGGGAGCCGGGAGCCCGCAGCCCGCCAGGGAGGCATCCACCTCCATCCCCGCCGGAGACGGCCCGCCGCCCCGCGCCCTCCTTCCTGACCCCATTCTTTCCCTCCTCCTCCTCCTCCTCCTCCCCATCCTTGGCGGCCGTGCATGGTCGCAGGACTTTTCCGCTGACACTGTTGCATTTGGGGGATTAAAGGAAACCCTGATCCTGGGCTTTTATTTCCTGCCTGCTGCGCTCAGCACTACGACGCTCAAAGTAAGTTTTCCCTGACAAATATATGTATGCATTTATGCATATGTAATTATAGAGAGACAATATACATCCAGACCTACCCTTGGAACCCGGCGCTCTCCTTGTATTCCCCCCCCCTCCGCGGACGTGTCGGGATAGGGGGAGTGTGTGTGGGGGGAACGGGAGGTGCAATTTTTTTCTAGCCCCAATAGAAAGTGCAACAGATAATTGCACTGGCGGGGGGGAGGATAGGGCCCCGGTTTTCGTGGTCGAAAGTGTGGGATTGATGAGACAGAGAAAGAGCCCGTGCAAATCCGGGGGTTTACCCCGCTGCGGTGTAGCTGGTAGTGTGCGCGCTGGGGGGGGGGGGGCGGGCGTGGGAGTGGGGACGGGGGAAAAGGGTGCAGGGGGGGAAGGAGAGGTGGCGTTGAAGTTGAAGCCAGGGACCGGGCTTAAAGTGGGGGGGGTCGCAGATGGAAAGGGACTGGAGAAGGGAACCCAAGATGTTACACCTGTGTGGTCTTTAACTCCCTCCTCCTTCTACCCCCTCCCCATCCTGGCCCTGCCTTCCTCCTTTCTTCCTCCCTCCCCGGTAGAAATCTGTGTGCTTGGTGTGTTGCAACCTTGTTTCAAGGAAGGTAGACTGGACACACATGAACGCGAACTCCCTCACTGGCCCCCTCCCCCCTCTTCTCCCTCCTGCTCCTCCCCTTCGCCTCCCCCCATCTCCCACCCCCCACCCCCACCTCCTCCGCCGGCTTGGCTGCCTCGGTCTGTGTCGGAAGTTTTCCTCGGGGCTTCTCTGAGAGAGCCGAGAAGGAACTTGGTGGGGGACTCCGGAGCACTTTTCCCGGAGACGGAACCGGGGAGGCTGGGGGAGGGGGGGGACGATCTTGGTACTGGCCGGCGCTTGTCCCGTTTCTCCTAACCCAACCACTCCTCGGGAAGGGGGCAAAGACCTGGATGTTCTGGGATTGCCCTCCTTGGAGCTTGCTGGGCATCCTGCGTGGAGAAGCCGCCGCAGGTCCTGCCTTTGCAGCCGGTGCTTTTTGGACACTCATCCTGGTGCTCGCGGAGGAGCCCAGTTCTTCCTCCTAGAAAGTATCACCTCAAATTTCAGACTATTCTCGGGGACTAAACTAGCATCTCTATTGCATGTGTGCGGCCATCGATATGAAGCTATGAACTTGTATAGTGTGATATAAATGCAAATATTATAGGGACGCGCCCCCTCCTATAGGACGCGGAAAATAGGATTTCTCTTTAATCCCCCTTCAGTTTTAAAAAAAATTCCTTTGACTCCATCCACTTTTGTTAGGAAAAATGAGAAAGGAACTTAGCTTTTGAAGGAGTGGCTCACTTTCAGGGTACCTGGAAAAGAAATCTTGGATGTTGATTGGAGCATCGGGTAGGCATGCCTTAGACTCAACTGGTCCCTTTGGGTGGAATTAATTGGGAATTCAAATTTTTAACTCAGGCTCTACATTTCATGTACTTTAAGGTATATTCATTATTTGCCTATAGGTTTTTCTTTGCACCATTCTATACCTCCCCCCCTTTTTTTTTAATCTTGGTGAAAAATATAAAGAGGTACTGTGATTTCATTTAAATGTATTTGCTTTGTGTATTCTGCATCATCAGATGAGTAGAATTGCTACTCCTAACAGGTTTTCCCACAAAATAGCTATGGCATGTTAGTGTTTTATATATTAGTAACATCTGGATTTGATAACCTGCCTACCCCTAAGGAAGATTTGGGGGTGGGGGGAGTTTTTAGTCTGAAAGCATTAACATATCTCTAAAGTATTGGGAGTTCAGTAGGTTTTTTTGGGGGGGTGTTCTTATTTGATTTGGGGTGTGTTTTTTGGAGGGATAGGTTTCTTAGGTGACTACTTAAAACATAGATAATACTGACTTTAGCAGTTGTAAAAATCTGTGAAGAGATTTTTTTTATTCCCTTAAACTTTGTGGGTACCAAGTTTACTAATTTTCAGAGCTAGTAGACTGTTCTTTAAAGTATTTGTACATCAAATGTATTCTGTAATGTGGTCCACGAAGATGTACGGTGTAAGTCATTTTGTTTGAATAAAGGAAAAACAGTATGAGAATAACAACGTAAAATCCAGACATTAGGACAAATAGCAAAATAACAATATGGCTATCTATATAGAAATTATCTACTTTATTTGTGATTTGAAAGTTTCTAAATTCAGATCAATGTTTTTGGTTACTATGGTCACAGTGATGCTTTTTTTTCACTTTTTCTCTATGTCTCCACACATGGTTTTCTAAATGTCTAAGTCCGACATTTCTAAGAGGCAACAAAGGAATAATTTAAGTAAAGAAAGGTAATAAGGGTGGAGGATCATATAGTTAAAAGAATTCTTTTTCTAATCACTATTTTTCCATTAATGAATTTAGTATCATCAAAGATGATATATAATCTTTATCAATGAAACCCCAGGTATATGTGTGTGTATGTATATATGTGACTTAATACAGTGAAATTAAGGGTTATTCTGAGTTTCCTACCTTTTTTTTTGCTTTGGCTATTCAGAACCACGAATGAATGAATGAACGTGATTTGATGAGTATTTTGTGATCCCATTGTGTTCATAGTAATGCTGGGAATGGATCTTTAATCTGTGTTCTTCACTGATTTGTTCAGTCATCACCTACTTCTTCCCCTCTTATCCCTCCCCCCCAAAAACAAACAAACCAACCTGTTTTGAGCCGTCTTAATAAAAGTAATGGGCAGCCTTATGAAAATTTGTGCACCAGTTGGTACTTGCTCCTTGAGAAGGAGAAAGGGACAAAAGAAATCCGGGAGGAAAGGCTGGTGTTAATTATGATGGGCTCTCCTGTCTGAATGTTCACTTAATGCTGTTTACTGTATGTGGTAGCTTATATTTGTAAATAGGGTAGGTCCCATGTATAGGCTGGTGTTGTTATTCACACCCATCGAACAAACACCTCCACCCCCTGTTGTTGTTTTAAAAACTCCAGCTGCTCATGAATATAGGGTCAGGGAGGGCCGGCTAAATGTTTCTCTGCTTTCTCTCCAGCACAGCCAGCAGAGCTGTTTCCTGTTCTTTGTTTCAAGGCTGGGGTTTGCGTCATACATTCCTAGTGGCATATGTGTGCTCTTTCCTGTTTCAGGCTGTTTTCTGGTAGATCAGTAGCCCAGACCAGGCCCCTTGTCCCTGCCCCTTAACTCCCAATCCCCACCCAGGGAGTTATCATGTCTCCACACACTCATGATTGCTTAAGATGCCTGTATTATGTCATAATGAGAAGTCAGTTAACCTTTTTACACACACCCCTTTACTTCAGTGTGTTTATGTGTGAATAAATTTTCCATTTTTATTTTAATCCCAAATTACAGTTTTTGATGCATATGCACTATTTGGGGAGGTTTCTGAGTGTTTTTTATTTTGTTTTCTCTTGGGGTAGTTTTTGTATTGAGAAATATATTCTGCCCTGAAGATACCACTTTTGGATTGGGATGAACCATATATATAGCTTTGTGCAGATGAAGACTCCTCTGATAAAGGTGGTCTACTTTGTTCAGTTTTAACACAAGGTACTATCCAGACATAGGTGGTTACTCTTTAATTGGAGGATTGAATTCTTAGCTTACATTTTGAAGAACACATTTTTTTTTAATTGCATTACATTACTGAAGAAAAACCAAGATAAAATTTTTAAGGGGACAATCAAGTTTTTTTTATTCCGGGTCTGACTTCAGAAAAGGATTAAAAGTGAAAAATGAGAATGAAAGGAGAGCTGGAAATGGGGAAACTTATGATGCTTTGGGAACTCCTTTAAGAACTTCATAAGGAGAATTTTGCTACTTGGAGCATTGACAGCTTTTATATGTCATTCCATGGATTGCTATAAATTTTTTTCTATATACCATTTGCAGTTTAACATTTCTGTTTAGCTTTTTTTAAATGTACATTTACAAATTATTTTCCTCTTACCTCTATAGAAACTTCATTTTTAAGGAAAAGTTTTAATTAGAAGAGAAATAATTTAATTTTTGGTAAGTTTTTATGACTTTATCGACCTTTAGTGGATTTTAAATTTTCTTTTCATAAGAGAGAGTTGTAGAATGAGATTAGATCCTTTTGTATAGTAGCATTCATCCATAAAGTTATATAGAAAATGATTTTCTATTTATATTCAGTATCTGAAAAATTCATTAAAACCTGTGACAATCTAGGAGTCTGCTTTTAATCAGCAAGTCTCCACCTTACTTCACTTTATGACTTAAATGGTAAGAAAGATGTTGGTACCTAGTTAGGTTAAGTAAAAGGTAAGCTTTCTTTTAGCAGATGTTGAAAAGGGGCTAAAATTGTGCTTTCTTTTGGGGAGAAGAAAAGCAAATGGTAGAGATTAAGCCATCCTTTGGGCAGTAAGCCCTTAAAATTGAAACTTTTGTGTTTTCATTCTAAAGCTGCTTGCTTCCAGTCCAAAATATGGTGTTTGGCAGACATGCCTTCAGACAGAAGTTTAACTCTTCCTCAATAGGTTTTCCTAATTATTGTTTCCCTTTGGGGGAATCTCATAATGATCCTTGGCTTCAGAGGGAACATGATAGATGACCGCAAGATAAAACTTTAGCAAACTTCTAAATGATAAACTCAGAAATAATGGAGGGAAATTTTAGTGATGTATGGTACACAGTCATTCTAATTACTAACAAACATTGGTATGCTGGGGAACGACAGCCTCATCTCTTGAGAAAATCCACATTTATTTAATCATTTTTCCATTCGTCTTTGTTCTTCCTCAGTGAAATCCCCTTCGATACTTATCTCCACCTCCTTTTGCTCTCTAAATCTCCATCTTTCCATAAAATTAACAAGCTGAATTGTTTGTTCTTCAGCTTTCCTAGATGCTAACTTCATACCCTGTTGTCAGATCTATTCATGGGTGACCCAGTTTTGTTTGAGAAAGTAAAAAAAAAAAAAAAAAGCAAATTCATCCTTAAAAACTAGGAAAGGCATTATTTTGGCATTTTTCTTTTAAAAGGGGTTGAAATTGGCCCAAACATTCAGCTCTTTTATTTCCCAGGATTTCTTCCTTAAAACTTAAGGCCTGGTTTATTTATCTATGTGAGTCCATACCAGATTAATTTTAAAGTCATGTGCATGAGAGGATTATTAGACTATTCAGCATACTTGTTTTTAGAAGTCTGATCTGTTCACATTACTAGACTTTGTTTCTCCTCTCCAGTGCAGAGACAGGAAACCAGACAGCAGTCTGCCCTGATAAGGCAGGGTATTGTCTAAGAGAGGTAGCCACTGGTTTTTTCCCCCTCCATTCTCCTCCTTCCTTGGAATCTAGTGGTGATTAAAATAAAGGAGACAGTGATGTGCAAATCTGCGATTTCTGAATCAAAAGTCTGGATAAGCTCTATATACCTCTATATAAGAATGTATTGATTTTTAACCAGTCTTACATAAACTCTGGAAAATGTGCCCTTTGCGCAATTTTGAAGTTAATCTGTATGCTTATAACTTAGGTAAAATTTTTTAGTCTTAGAATAAATTAGTATTTAAAAAACACAGAGTAAGATGGGGAAGCTTTTTCCCCCCTATTGCTTACTCAAGCAAAGTACTACCTCATTCTTCCATTTTTTTTCCTGCCCCTTCAAGCAAAGTACTACCTCATTCTTCCATTTTTTTTCCTGCCCCATCTTTTACCATCATCTCTCCCACCTCCAAAGAAAAAGCAAGGATGAGAGACAGACAGTAGTAAAATGTAGTAAATTAATTGAGCATTAAACCATTTACATGCTTGAGGCTGGACCATTCCAGCCAAATCCCTGGGTCTAGGCCAGAATTAGAGAGAGGGGAATGTGAATCAGCTTCTTCATCTGGAAGATCTAGAGGGACCTAGGTTGGTTCTGGGACACCCTTGAGATTGTTGACAATCTTTGGCTGGCCTGAGATGTCCCCAGGGATGACTAGGGGCCAGTCTAGACCTAAATCTAAGGAATTTAGCCAGAACCAGACTGACCTCAGAACATCAGTGAGTCAGTCATTTATCTCAGTACATTCTATACAAAAATGGTCTGCCTGTAAATAAAGGTGTTTTTTTTTAACCTTCCTGCTCTTACTCTTTTTTTTCCCCCAACTACTGCTCTTTGAGCTTAATCACCTAACTTTGTTTCCTTATCTGTTTCAGTATTTTGCATTCTGACACTCCCCTAAGCTTCTCTTTCCAATACCACTTTTGTGGAAACATTCTTAAAAGTAAAGGCCATCTATTATCTAATCTAGAAGATCAGTTTTTCTCCAACTTTGTTCCTGTTAGTTGTTGTAAGATAATTTTTAGTAATTAGTAATAATTTTATTAAATAAAATTATAATTTTAATAATTTTAGACCATGATAGTTTTTATAACCAGGGGAAGTATATTTTGAGGTTTATTTCATTCATTAGTGATCTTTTAGACACCTATTATGTATAGGATTGAGATTTGTGAAGTTCTTTGGGGATCAAACCTGAAAAAAGCATTTGCAATCTGATTTCTTGCCCTGGAACTTTGCTATGATACTGATAAAGAACAGAGTTCAGAAGAAGGCAAGTTTTTCTTGGACCCCATCCAGTGAGGTGTCATTACTGAACTTCCAAAAAAGAACCTCTTTATAGGATGATTTCACCTAAAAGACAGGGCCACAGCATGGGCTGCAAGGGCCTCATTACATAGAAGGATCTAAAATAATTAGGCCTATTTCTAGTCCTGGCTACAATTCAGACAAGCTGTTTGATCTTGGGCAGGTCTTTCCACCTCTGTCCCTCTTATTTCCTCATTTCTAAAATGGGGATGAAAAGTGCCTGACCCTTCTAACTTCATAGAATTACAGTGAGGATTTCCGTATTGACTTAGATAAAGCTGCCAATTTTTCCTTTGGATTTTTATGGACAAAAGTACAGGTGTGTCAGAGAAGCAAAATAATAGACAGCTTTAAGTTTGGATGCCTTAGCTTGTTTCTTTTGCTTATTTATAAATCCAAGAATGATGGGACTGGGGCTATAATTAAGTGCTTTGGGGGAGGGGTGGCATTTGAGAGACTGCCCCAGTTGAGCTGAAACTAAAAGTCACCTGTCCATCTTCTCTCCCTTTATGTGTGTGCTCCCTGGAATTATTTTAGGGGCTTCATTAATATTAAATTCCTACATGTCCTTAGAGGGATTAGTGCTGTGGCCTAGGAGCTGTGAAGACATAACTGCAAGTTACATTTGTCTAACATCTCCTGCTTATAAACATTTATTTAGAAAGGTCCATTCCACTTCACTGGGGAAGAGCAGCATACCCATTGAGTTCTTATTGGTTAAGATAATAACATTGGCTGGAGAATCTTGGAAAGTCATAGTTCCTGCCTTTCTTTCCTCAGTGGATTGCCTTTATATCCATTTGACCATTTTTTTCCCTCCATCAGTTTTCTCACTTTTACTCCTCGATCTTATACCCTTAGAGGATAGCTTCAAACTTCCTTTGAATGGTCCTAGGCTGGATGTAAATTCTGTGAGGGCTTGGGACTGTTTTACCTAAACTTTCTGTCTGGCTTATATTTACCTTTGCCCCACCCTCATCCTTTGAGCTTAAGCTCCTTGAAGAAATGGACTGTTGTTTTTGCCTTTGTATCTCAGGTATCTGACAGTCACCTATATTGTAGACCCATACTTAAGTATGTTGAGTTTTTATTACTTGGACTACTAAACATTTCCAAGTAAAGATTCACATTTTATGAACTTTGAAGTTCACAGCAACTTTGTATGGCCAGCAGATCCAACAGATATTCTCTTCTCCACTCTCTTTCCCAAGGGTTCTGGACTTGACCAGTTTCTTATGAGGGGGTTGATACTAGAAATACTTTGGAGCCTCAGATCTATTACCTTAAGCCACACTTGGTTTAATTGTTGACTGACTTATCAACTGCACAGATAGGGATAAATACTATATAGCCTACCTACCTCAAAAGGAGTTTTGTAAGAAAAGTATTTTGTAAACCTTTAAACACCATCTGAGTATGAAAGAGGGATGGATGGTGAAGAAAATGAATCATTTATTAAGTTCTTTCAGCTTTGACATCCCATTATCATTACTTTTTATTTAGATCTGGTCATGATACTCAAATGCTTGAAAATACATTTTTTTCCAAATATTTCTGCCTTTCTAATTCTGCCTAATTTCAGAAACTTATTGTGCATTGCTCTGCACTGTCTAGGTGCTTAATAAATGTGTGTGGGAGGGAGAGGAGATAAATTAGTAGATTTTTGAACAGGAACTTAGATCTTGTTATGTGGTCCATGATTAGGTGGAGAGGCTCTCATCAGGTGACTATCAGGCTATTGCACTGATCTCGGTTTGAGGTAATGTGGTTATGGATTAAGTTTTTGGCTTTGGAAATAGGAAATGAAAGACAAAGGAAGAACTGAAGATGTGAAGACCTGATGAGTTCTTTTTTGGGGTAGAAGGAAAGAGAATGGAAGGGGAGGAATTAAGGATGACCCCAGGGTTTCCAGCCTGGCTAATTGGGAGAATTGTGCGCTATTGATGAAAAAATAGGGAAGTTCAGGAGGGAGGTGGGGAAGAGAGGAAAATATAAGGGGCTTATTTATGGACATTGAATTTTCTTTTTTTGTTTTTATGTCAGATGTTTTTGTTCTAAACTTTCTTAAAGGGTAAGGGCAATTATGAAATAGACCCTTGCTTTTGGTCCTAAGTCCATTAGATGTTTAGGGGAAAAAATTTAGCAGCCTTCAGTAAATTACCACAGTCACAGATGATACGTTTTGGTTATTTACAAGGTTGCCAGCTATCCCTGTTCAGGCCGGAATTTCCAGGAACTGGCTACTGACTGAAGCCAATTAGGCCCTCCCATCCTCCCACACCCAGCTGGGTGGGACACTGGGTGGGGTCCCCTCCAGGGTGGAGCTGGGTGAGACTCCAGTTCAAGTGAGATGTGGTAGGCAGAGATGAGAAATTAAATACACCAGGGAAAGATGAATGATGTGGTCTGCTGAAGGGTTGCTGTGGGCCTTCTAGAATTGATATATAATACTTTACAGAAGAGGATAATCAGCTCTCACTATAAGCTGTAAGATACAGTCTGAGGAAAGCAGGCGACGAAGGAGAGGTAGTCTTAGCTTCCCAGGACTCTAAAAGGCAAAATTGTCAATTTAAAGAAAACCAATACGTAAACCTTAGTATGGAAAATGACTAGCCTTTGCTAAAGTTTCTTTAAGAAGGTATGGATTGCTGCTAACAAGGGGGTTGAATTTGAGAGTTGACCTTTGATAAAGGATTTCTGTGTGGATTTTTCTTTCCTTTTCTGAGACTTCACTCTAGAAATGGGGAGGGATTTTGCTTGGACTTTACCTTTGCACCTGTCCTTATTTACATGCAAAATCAATTGCTTCACTTGTCTTTCCGAAGTACAGGGTGTGGGCTGAATCTTATCAAAAGCCATGTCCTGTTTGGACAAGTCGGACTGCTTTGGCCCTGATCCATTGGGTGTAGCAAAATGGGTGGGAGCCCGGAAAGTAAAATTGGGTGGCTCTAAAGGAGAGAGAGGGCAACAGAAAGGAGACAGGATGGGAAAGTTTGCTTAGTGGATCATTGTATTTAATCTAAAACTAAATAATTAACATTTATCTCCATTTAAGACATTTTAATGCAAAAAGAACTGGTTTAATTTATGAGGAGCAAAGACTCCCAAAATGTTCCATATGGTTTTTAGTTTCATGCAAACAGCCCAGGCTTGTGGTTTCTGAAGATAGTAAGTCACAGAAGTAAAATTAATTTCCAAGTAACTATAAGCCCTTTTTCCATTGTAATATTGGAAAGATGGGACCTGACTTAAAATGATGTTTGGGGTGGGGGATCCTGCTCCTACTTCCATGGGAACTAGAGTGAAGAAAACTTGGAACTTTTACAGCCTTTGGCAGTCAAGTAAGTGGAGAGCATGGGGGTGGGGGTGGGTAGGGGAGAAGGCCTAAGGTGAAACTGGCCAATTTCATTGGTGACTCTCTTGCCCAAGAATACTACTACCTTCCCCTTCCTGGCCAGAATTTCTTTTGATTCTGTTACCCCAACTTGGTTTTTTATTTGCTGTATTGATATTCTCTTTTAAAAATTATAACTGGATTGGAAAGGGTAAAGGCCCTAGTATCTATTTACATATTAATTCATTCAAATTGCTTTCTTCCTAATACATAGTTAAGACCTGCTGAATTTGAGGGAAAATGGGTTTAGACTAGAAGGGAGAAATACTTTTGTAGCATATGGGTATATGTTGGGGGAGGGTAGTCTGTGTCTCAGTGGGATTTGGCAGTTGGAAAAAGACTTAAGGCGAGGGCCAGTAGGAGGGCACTCAGGGCCTAAGAGGAAGGCCATACACACCAGGAGGCAGAGAAATGGAAGGGAAAAAAAACCCATCCTCCTGCTTCTTCACCAAATGGCCCCCTGCTCTCAGAACTCAGGCTTAGGGACCAAAGAAAAGAACATTGTGGGCTAAGCAGACTTTTTGAAGGTTAATGGGAACATTTATAACATTTTTCTTTAGGGAAGATGCATTTTTGATGTCCAAAAAGCTTACTTCTAAAACTTTAGAGCACAGTCCTTTCATAAATTGGGGGCTACTTTGGGAACTTTGGAGAGGAGTTGGAGACCAGATAATGGGATTGGTACTCTTAAAAGTTCACTAACTGGGTAACACAAGCATTCTACTAAATTTTTAGCAAAATGCTGGCTCCTGCCTTGGCAAACTTTGAAAGAGAAGAGCATGATAAGGTAAAGGGAATTACAAAGCTACCTTTCCTCCTTTTGAGAGAAAGTCCTAGGAGTCTTTGACTTTTTTTTTAAACCTCTTTCAGCCAACCCCATGCTTCCTCAGACTGTTTGACATGGAAACATTTGTTTCTATTTTATGTTACCTTGGTGTTGCTTGTTCTAGATTTTCACTTTCTCTTTGAGAGCTTAAAGTGTAATTTATATTCAACTTTAATAATCCTGTAAATTAGGGAAGTTTTTTTGTCCTAAAGAGTTTTTTTGTTTGTTTGTTTGTTTTTAGAATTCTGACTTTGTAGTTTGGTTGTGGATAAATAGATTAAAAGTTAAAGTTAAAACACAAGTGTAACTGATTGGGAAGCTTTCCTAATGGGGAAAACAACATCATAAGTACTTGGAGGCATATTCCATATCTCTGGCCACCTCTTTAATAGAGTCTATAACAACTAAAGTTAAGTGATTTAAAATTCCCCTACATAAATCAACCTTACTTGATATGGAACGTGGTGTATGGATGGATATAGCCTGCCATCTATTGGAAATAAGAAGAAAGGCAGTTGGGTATAAGGTCTTTCTTACTCAGGAAGTCTGGGTTCTGTAGCAATATAACATTTGATGAAACAACCCTAGAGTACTCACACTATACCTGCCTTATTTAAAATCAGGTTACACAAACAACCCGGATTCTCCCAGTGTCTAAATTACTTCTGAGACATTGACTAGACACTTTGGGGGAGAAGTCTGTCAACTTTTTTGGGTCAAGAGAACAGTAGTTAAAAGATTAATACTGTTTATAAAAATTCCAAACCAAATCAGAGATTGATATATTTTAATTTTTATATTTTTATACATGATAGCTCTGGGTGGCCCGTTCAACTGTTATACCTTGACTTCTCCCCAGTTCCCTGGTCTTTTGTGATACTCCATCAGTAAATATTTCTTTATGCATTTATATCCTATGATGGTCTCCTAAAGTCTAATATTAATTTTACAGAAGAAACTAATTTCTAACAAAATGGTGCTAGGTTTATGGATAGAGTTAACCAGATAACACACTTGGGCTTTTTTGTTAAACGTGGTAATACTTGAGAGGTGAACTCAGTTGTGATGGCATAGACTTACTGCTTTATGCTGGACTTTTTTTTTCCATACCCAGTGTCTTGAAGACATTGTACTTTATTAATGTATTTATTTCTCTAAATGTAGTTAATTTCTGCCATGGAGCTATAATATTAAAGTTATAAAGTTAATTTAAGTATAGGAGATCTTAATAAAAACATCATCTTAAGCAACAAATATTATATTAAGTCTAGGCACAGAGCTGGAAATACTTAAAAGGGGCTTACTTACCTTTTAGTTGTGAAGATAAGTCATAAGTTAAATAGAAAGTCTAAGTAGTAGTACCAGAAAATGAGAAATTCCAGGACTGTGCATGATTTAATTAATAAATGATTTCTAGGGAGAGTAATTTCTAGAGGAACACAAAGATGAACATCAGAAATGATCATTCATCAGCTTGGAGGAGTTCAAGTTCTCCTAGAGGAGACGGATTCTGACCTGGGATTTGAAGTATTGGTAGAATTGGGAGAACAGGGAGGTTTCTGGAAGGGAGAAAAGTGTGGGCAGAAGGACAGGGAGTAGGAAAAGCAAGATATGTTTTAGGGAGATAGTAAACTATTTTGGCTGGAGTGGAGGGTTCTTGAAGGTGAATAATAGAGATAAGGCTGGCTGGACAGGTTATGGAGAGCCTGGGAAAGCAAGCCAAGGTGTCTAGTCTGTTGTTGATCTGTGTGCATTTGGGAGATGTTGACAGAGGTGTGTGTGTGTGTGTGTGTGTGTGTGTGTGTGTGTGTGTGTGTGTGTGTGTGTGTGTAGTGAGGAGACTACACGAATTGAAGGAATTGACTTCTTTTTTGATATAGACTCCTGTGGATCATAGGTTCCAGAACCTTAGGTTATCTAATCTGTCTCCCTTATTTTATGGATGAGGAAACTGAGGCCCAGAGAGAGTGATTAACTTTCCCAAGGTTATCCACAGTATAGAAAAGGGAAAGGTGGAATTTGCTCACATGTCTTTTGGCTCCAAATCCAGGGTCTTCTCTACTATTCCATATTATCTGATTCTTTAGGACCAGCTCTGCCCTCACATGATTGGCATTGAAGGTCCTCTACCTTCTGGGCCCTTGCTAACTTACCATTAATGTAAAATTTACCATCTTGTTTGACCCCTTTCCACTATATTTAGGGACTGATTTAGTTGTGTACTTTTATACACATTGTCTAATTTAATCCTTACCAGCAGCCCTGTGAGCTAAGAAACAAAGTATGATCCTTTTTTTGTTTTGTTTTGTTTTTTGTGGGGGGGGGTTGGTATTTTTGGAGGGGGGAAGGCAAGGCAATTGCGGTTACATGACTTGTCTAAGGTCACACAGCTAGTAAGTGTGTCAGGTGTCTGAGGTCAGATTTGAACACTAGTCCTTTTCTTTAGGGCTCCTTGTTTCAAATGTGGGCACTTTTTGTGGGACTGTGCTGTGCTTATTAATGTGAGATCTATTGGAAGAGGTACATAAATTATCTATTTCTCATGTATGTGTAAGACTTGGACCTCATACAGGGTGTGAGCCCTGGGACAAAGTTCATCCTTGCCTATTCCCATATTCCAGGTAATTCCCATTCTGTAGCAGTTCCTTTACCTACATAGTGAGGACAAATTTGATGCACCCCACATCCCATGAGCTTCATTTTGCAGATAGACCCAGACTAAGAATCTCTTTGTTGGCTTTTAAAATACTTTAACATTAGGTCTGTATATGTACTAAGAGAAAGCCAGGCCTGCTTGGCTATTCAAAAGTAGCTTCACATACACTTTCAGAATTGGGGTGGGAAGGAGAAGGGGAGTTACATGTTTCACTGGAGGAAATTCTGGTTGACTTATCGTCTGGTTGGGACCATAGAGTCTGGTTTTGATTATATAAAATGGCATCTTAAGTAAAGGAAGCAAATTCCAGACATTCCTACTAGTGTATAAATATTGGGGGGGAGTATTTTTATTTTAATTTTGGGGTACCAATTTACGTTTGGGATCAATTTAGGTGGTTTCAGCTGTATACCTTTCTTTTTGTTTTCTAGACAAAACACAAGAATATCTTAGAGGATTTAACTAAAAGAATGCTGATGTTTGACCCCGTCCCTGTTAAGCAAGAGGCAATGGATCCTGTCTCAGTGGTAAGATCCGTCAAAGATGAAAGTTTGCTTTCCTGATTCTCTTGTTACAGAAGGGCTCTTGTGTTCTGTTACTGCTTAAAATTATTGGGAGCTACCTGATAAGTTTTTATGAATAGAAGGTTTCCCAAAGCCACCAGCGGTAATAGATAAATGCTTAGATAACAGGTAATGGGACTAGCCCATAAGGAACTTCAAGGTGAGCAAAGTCTCTCTTCTGATACAGATAGTCACCTTCTCTTGTAATTTATAATTGGTTACCTGGAGACCCGAGAAATTAAGTGACTTGCCCAGGGTTACACAGCCAATATGGGTCAAAGGTAGGTCCTAAGCCCAGATCTTTCTGATTTGGGGGGAGCTCTCTATGGACCATGCTTCCTCTCATTAAAACTGGTAATGAAAAGTGGGTAATAAGCTTGGTAAATGTGACTGTGGAGTACTCAAGGCTTAACCTTTTATAAATACTACATAGAGGGAACATCTGATACACAGCCTTGTGTAGAGTTCTGTAATGTTTGCAACTGGCACTCACTCCTGTTTCTGTATTTCCATTAAATGTAAAATCAGATTTAATGTAATTAATTGTAAAATGTGTCAAATATAAAATGCCTTGCTTCAGACAGCAGTTCGGATCAGAAGGCTGTGAAGCTGTAACTGTTGAATAAAGACTAGAAAGAAGAAAGACAGGCCAGGGACACTTTGACTTTGTGAATAGGACTAAGCTTTGTTTTTCTGGGTTAATCTTGTGATAGGACAGGGATTTCTAGTTGAATGATCTTGAGCAAACATCCCTGAATGACTTTGCCTCAGCTTTGCCATCTGTAAAATTGGTATATTGATCCATTGTGAAAGAAGTTAGCCTTAAAGTGCCCTATCAAGCCAAGCTATTTTATTGTTCATTTGCTTCTTATAACACTTAATACAGAATTCGAATCTGTTGACTCTGGTTGCCATGTTGGCTAAGCCATCCTTTATCATCATGAATACTTTTAGGAACCTTTAGCCAGCTTTGGCTACCGGTCATTTGTCTGATTAGTTATTTGGCCTTATAGTAACCTGAATGAGTTAACTAGGCAAAAGTCCCAGACTTCAAAGAAGGGGAATAGTTGAGCTTTGGGAGGTTCCAACTTAGTCAATATTAAATAACAACTCTTACTCTCTCTTCTTCTCTCTCCTTCCTTTACTTCCATGTGCTTGGAAATTACTCACAAGGGGAAAAACTTGGACCAAAGGCTGGTAATAAGAAGCTTTTAAAATTAGATCATCTTTATGTATTGGCCATGGATGTTCCTGCCAAAAGTGTTTATTATACAAGACACACGGGGGTCACTCTGAGGCTGCAGAAACTGAGTTGCCATGGATATGGCTATTTGTAATTTTGGATAGAAAATCTTCATAAAGTAGCCCAGTGAAATTGAATACAATTGCCTACAATTAAGCATAGAGCAATAATCGTCTTAAAAGAAATGCTACTTTATTAGTGAGCTTAGAGTAATTGTATATTTGAACAGGTTCAGAGAAACTAGCAATGAAAAGTCATATTTAAATGAAGAATCTTAGAATTGTTTAGCATTAGTAGGATAACAGAAAAACTTGCATTTTTCTTTTCCCCAACTCTTGAGGGATCTTTTTTTTCCCTGAGCTTTTGAATAATACTAGAGAAAATCAAGGTATAAAATTTCCCCCAGATGCAGTGACAATCCTTAAATGTGAGGCAGTCTGTTAAAATATAAATAACTTTTCAATACCAGAAAATAAGATTAATTTTGTAAATGATACATTTTATCCAGTGTCCGTCCAACACTTTGCATCAGGCATGAAAATTGGTCTCAGGAGTCTAATTTAGAGCAAAAACAAAGACCTGTATGCTAAGTTAATATAATTGAGAGAAAGAAAATTCACCTAAACTGAAAAAACTGAAAATAAAATTAATTGTGAAGTTATTACTGATTTCTGTAACATCCTAACTTGTGCTCATAAATAAAATCAAAATACATATATTCTCCATGTCCCTTTGCAACTAATGATTCCTTTCCATATGTTCTTTCACCCAGCAGTAGATTGGAATCCTTCAAATTTCCAGGAAACTCAGTTTAGATAGAATAAAAATTTCAGTATATTAGAATTTAAAAGAATAGGAAATTGCTCTATTTGAACATCTTTCTAAAATAGGTGTATTTCCTATATAGGCAGAAGACACTGAGTTTAAATTGGATTCCTATGGATCAAATGTCCTCAGGGTCATAGTTCTAAATGCTAATTCTTATTCCACAGAAATAGGAATTTAGCTAGTTTATGCTGAAGCTGGGTGCCCAGCATAATTCTGGTGCCCAGAAGGTCTTTCTGTCCTCAGTTTCAAATATATTTTCTCCTGATTTGACTCTTTGTCTTAGGAACAGAACGAAACAGACATTAAAAACAAAAAACAGTAGGTGCTTAAATGCTTGTCACCTTGGGTTTGTTGAGATTTTCTTGTAGTTTCAACCTCAGAGTTAGGAGAGAAAAATAAAATTTCAGATTTTATAATAGAAAACTACTACTCTTATGCCACCCCTAACTCTGTGAGCTGGAAGGCAGCTAACAAGGGATTGTTTAAAACTGGCCAAATTGAGAGTGGAATGGGTGCCCCAGGGTTCCATTGCAACTAAAACAAAAGCCCTGGAGGAATGGTTGCTGAAATTGAAGGAGATGGAAAGGGGAAGAAAAAAGGAGGTATTAAATAAGTTCTCTTTATAGAGTTTTGGAGATGACATCTGAAGTCTTGTTTCTTTTATGATTAAAGAAAAAAAAGACTCTTACCCAACAAGTCCCTTATGGAGCTAGAATTATATTTATTGTTATTCTCTATTCTAACTGGGCAGTTTTATATGAAGTTGGTGAGTCTGGTTGAAAGAGACCTTTCTCTAGTTGTATTTACCTAGAAGGGTGTGACATTTGCTCTTCCTACATTCTGTTTGTTTATAAATAAACCACACCTTCCTGGTATTAAAACTCCACCCTTGGCTGGTCTTGAAGATTCCTCAGATAAGTGAGTCCTGTTCTAGTATATAGTATGCTCACTTTTTTCTAAATGAATTTTAAAAGTGCATTTTTATTAGTAAAAAGTTGAGGGTGAATAGCATTTACTGTGAATTTCAGAATATAGATACTTTGTTTTAAAAAAGAAAATTGAATTCCTTTGGTAGAGCTCTCCTGTGTAGGCTGTCAACAACCATTCTCAAATTTTTGGTTCTTCTGGGCAAGTGGTTATATGGAAGAAGTCCACTCTATTCCTTCCTAAGTCTACCCCTTTCCTGGCTGAACTCGTGCCAGATGAAATGAGTGAAATTGCCTCTTTGGTAGACTGTGGTGGGGTTGAGGGTGTGGAGCATATTTGAGGACCATGAGTTTGTTTTTTAAAAAATATTTTGTAGGGGGCGGCTAGGTGGCGCAGTGAGTAGAGCGCCGGCCCTGGAGTCAGAAAGACCTGAGTTCAGATGTGGCCTCAGACACTTAACACACACAAACAAAAAAACCTAGCCGTGTGACCTTGGGCAAGTTACTTAACCCCAATTGCCCTCCAAAAAAAATTTTTTTTTGTATTTAAGTAAACTAATCTTTTATTTTTATATTTAAATACAAATAATTTGATTTAAATGCCAATTTTTAGTATCTTAGCCTCCCTGATATTCACTTTTCTTCTGAGAGAGACTGAGGCACCAAGTTTCCTTTTTGTCCCATGGGCTGCAGAACTCTTCCCCACACACTGAGAGTTGAAATTCCCAAGCTGTGGTGTGCTGCTCCGGTCCTCTCACTTACATCTGGAATATAATAGCTCTATCCTTCCAGCCATAAAACCATCTCCTCTACTGGGAGCCCTAAAAAAAAGAAAAAAGGAAGGGGACGGAGAGGTAGAAGAATACCAAGACTAGGGCAGCGGTTCTGAGGGCCCCCAACTGCTAGGACCTTTTGTTCGTTGTTCAGGGACTGTGTTCCTCCTCGAAGCAGAGATTTGTGCTGTGAGAAGGCAGGAGTTAGACCCCATTCAAGCTCCACTTTCTGTGAACTGCTAGGTCCATTACCTGCTAATCTGCCATTTGGGATCCTTAACAAAGGATTGCTTATTTAGAGCTGAAGATGACCTTTCTTAAATTAGTTTTTTGTGCCCTGGACCCCTTTGGCAGTACAGTAGAGTCTATGAAACCCTTCTTAGAATGTGGGTTGTTTGTTTGTTTTTTAATAGAGTGACAAAGGAAAACAATAATACAATGGAATTAACAAAATATTTTTAAAAAACAAGTCCATAGTCCTTAGGTTAAAGACCCTTGATCAGCCATCCCCACATTTTACCTGTGAGGAAACCAAGGCCCAGAGAGAGGTATTGTCAAAGGTTACTCAGGTAGGTGACAGTCAGCAAGCAAGCTGAGATTTGAACTTGGTCCTCTGATATTCATTATTCTTCATCTATGTGATAGCAGGTAAATATTAAAAGTTAATAATATGATTCTGAGACTTTGACACTTTTTATTGGCAGTGGGCAAGCTTCCCTCACATTCATATGGCACTTTAGCTAACTCTTTATCCTCACAGTGACCCTGGGAGCCAAGTGTAGCCTCATTTTTACAGACAAAGGAAACAGTGCTTTGGGTGTTTGTCACACATACAGGATCTGAACTCACATCTTAAGTTCAGGTCTGGCACTTTATTCATCATGCCATGCCCCCTCCATCCTACTCCCATTTCACCTTGGACATTGCTGGGGGCATTCCTGGGCTTCCATTACAGTTTCCCATCAAGAGTATTTTATTTTTAACAAAGGAACTCTTAATAACAGGGGCATAGGTGTGGAATTGTAAAGGACCTTAGCGGTTTATCTCATTTGACAGATGAAAGGGGGAAACTGAGGCAGGGGTTTGTTGATGGCTTTTTTTAAAAATGTCACCTTTTACTGATTGAAACAGACAAAAATTAAGTGGAATACACATTTTGTTGCCATTTTTCTTTCTCTGTTACTGCTGATTAACTTGGCTGATTTTTTTCTCCCTGGTTTTTTTTTTTTTTTTGAGATTTTTTTTTCACATGGGGAGAGAAGTGCTCACTGCAATCAATCACTAAACATTTATTAAGCACCTACTATGTTCCAGGCACTTATGCTGAGCATTAGTATGTCTTAAAGAACATAAAAGCTTTAAAGCGGAGGAGAAAGCATAACCACAGACATCTGTAATGTACTATGTGATGTGATCATTATAATAGTAATGGGACACAATATGATGTGAGGTCTTACAGGAAGGTCATGACTGGTCTCGTGGATGAGAAAGGCTGGAGGAACAGGCACAGCATCTGGTACAGATGCAGTAGGTAAAGAGGGAGAAAAAGGACACAGGGAAGTAGTGTGAGAATGGAGTGGAGCCCTGGGAGAGCAGCATGCCTTTTCAGAGGCAAAGAGTAATTCCTTTTGGCTGTAGCATAGAGTACTATATGGAGTAATACGAGAAAAGGCTGGGAAAATACCAAAGGTGCCAGCTTGTGGAATGCCTGGAGTTCCATTTCTATAGAAAATAGGGAGCCAGTGAAAATTATTTGTGCCTAGTCATGGCCTGACCAGCCCCATCTATTCATAAGAAGTAGAATTCTAGCACCATATGTAAGATGGATTCCTAATACTGAAGAAGAGGAAATACAGAAAGTCTTCATTATGTAGCAGTACTGCTTAGAGCATCCAATCGTATTTTAAAATCTTCTCTACCTTCCCCCTTTTTAAAGAATTTTTTTTTAGGCATGCACAGGGATTAGGATAAAATGGACTTTTGACCTTCGTTGTTTGTTGGTTTTTTTTTTAACAGTTAAATCTAAAACCAGTATGTGGATGCATGTTATAACTAAAGTCCAGATTTTTTTTCTTAATACCAATTCCTTTTTCTTACTGCATGCCCATCTTACTTAGTTTGGTCAGTGGGTGACCTGAGAAAAGGGTTCCTTTATTAGTGTTTTCCTTTAAAAAAAAAAAAGGCAATTACATTGGAGCAAACTACTTTTTTTTAAGACCTGAAAATTTTAAAAAACTTTTTCCCCTCCACATTCAAATATTTATTTTTATGGTAGTCCAGGAAAAGTGCTAGTTTTTTTTTTCTTGCTAATAATATTCCTGCTTTTGATTTGATTTCTTTCCGAGCCAGAGCCCTCTTGGGTAATTTGCATGACTTAGTTATAGAGGGAGTGTTTCAAGAGGGGTAGGTAATGAACTATAACTATGTTTCTCAGGTGATCAGGGCATACACCCAAGGCACACACCCTCTATGAACCTTTTATCAGTCATACTGTAGAGAAAACTGTATTGCACACAAGAGAATTCTCTTCAATATTAAGATAATACGAAATGGTGGTGTAAAACTGAGCTAATTATAATTGCTTATTAGCCCCACCTGAATAATTAAAATAAATGCATCTTTTATAAGTTCCAAGCAAACATCTCAGCAGAATTCTTTAGCAAGACAGTTTTATTAATGACTATTGCTTGTCTTTTGTGGTGCAGTAAGATTTAAAATAATTAGTCATGTACTCACACGGGTAGCTAAATCATGTCTTAAACTTAGTGATTTGTCCTTGTGACCCCTGTCCCTAAGTGGTTTCCAGTACTCAAGGGAGAAAACGAGTTATAGAAGAGGAGGGGATTCCTTTGAAACCAGGGCACAAGCCAAGACTGCCTGTGATGTTTATGAAGCTTCATCTTACTTGTGTTTTTTTCTCCCTTAGTTTATAGTTTGAAAAATTTGAGAATGTTATTAAATTTGAAAATCCTCCCCAGCCTAAATTCCTAGTTTTCTGAAACTTGCCACATGGGATAGCAGAAGCCGCTATCCCATATAGCTACACCCATCCAATGTGTCCTCTTTGGCTGGCAGCGATACATGGGACCACAAGGAAGCCCGGAAGCGTAGGGTGCTACTGAGGACCCACGTAGACCCACTCCTCCCTGGCTGCTTGGCCACCCCGTCCAGATTGTCTACAGACATGTAGGGAAGGCAGGCAGGACCAGTGTGCTTCACTGTGCCTGGCAGGTAGTTCTGATGTAGACTTCTGAATAGTCTTCAGCAGGAATCAGAGACTTTTTCTTGATTTTTTTTTTTTTTGGTGCTTTAGCAGTGTGTATATATGGTATATATACACGTGAGTATATATGTGTGTATATTATATTCTGCATGTGTATGTATGTGTATATATCCATATATGTGTATGTATGTGAGTGTATAGGGTATAGTCATTCTTAAGGGGTTGGTACCTCCAGAGGATTAATGAAGTCTTTCATCATAACAGGCATTGTGATGATGGTGATGGTATAATAACTAGCATTTATATAGGGCTTACTTTGTGCATTGTGCTGAGGGCTTAACAGTCATCTCATTTGGTCCTCAACACAACCCTGTGGGAACGAGGTGGTATTATTCCCAGATGAGGAGACTGAGGAAAGCAGCAGCAAAGTGACTTGTCCAGGGCCACACAGCTAGGAAGTATCCGATGTTGAATTGAACTCGGGTCTTGCTGATTCCAGGCCCAGCTCTGTCCTCTGCACCACCTAGTTACCACATAGTGGATATAGGGCTCCCCTTGGAGCCAGGAGGGCCTGAGTGCCACTTCTGCCTTTGTCACATACTGTCTGTGTGACCCTGGTTCTCTGGACACTCTCCAGGACTAGAAGTTGTATGAACAGGACAGCCTGCATTGATTGGAAGAGGAAGACTCAAGTTTTAACCCTGGCCTATGGGTTTGTTCCTTGTGGGATCTTGGCAGATTGCTCTCTGAGCCTGGGCTCCCACAGTCTATATAAAATGAGGGGGGAATTAAATTAGTTAGGTCCTTTATTTGGAGATTATTTTGATTCTAAATCCTGAGTCTGGGCGCAGAACTTAATATAGAAGAGGCCTTTGTAAGGCTGTTTCCATACTCAGATCGACCAGAATACTCAAGGAATGGGATGATCTGAATGATTTTAATCTCCTGCCTTTGCTGAGAATTAAACAGAAATCGCTTTTAGTCTCAACCTTTTATTAAAAAAAAATCTTCAAATATATGCTTCTGTGACTTAGTTGTTCAGTCATTTCAGTTGTGTCTGATTCTTTGTGACCCCATTTGGAGTTTCTTAGCAAAGTTGCTAGAGTGTTTTGCCGAGTCCTTCTCCAGCTCATTTTACAGGTGAGGAGACTGAGGCAAACAGGGTTAAGTGACTTGTCCAGGGTCACACAGTAAGTTTCTGAGGCCAAATTTGAACTTGGGTCTAATGACTCCAGACCAGACACTGCACCACCTAACTTGGAAGTAGTATAATGCATTTTAAACAGTTGACCTTATGGAATCCAGTGCTCAGAAGGGCGATGGTGAGGCTAGTCTGCCTTGTAAAGACTTATTAGGTGTAAGCGTGTGTCTCTAATGATACAACAAATTAGATTCTGTGTTCTGACTTAAGGGTAGGCCCTGAAAGTGTGTTTTTGATCACTGAGTCTTCGGTGTCTTTTAAAAAATCTGATCTGTTGCTTTTGCTTAAGGCAGTATAAAAAGGGGGAAATTCCACTTAATTTAAGGTTCCAGCTACTTGCAGTTTTTTTAGGGACAGAGAGAAAAGGGAGTGAAACTAGGAAAGTTGTTCTTTGCTGAAATTAAAAGAATCAGAAATTATTCATTTCTATAAAGTTTATGATCCAAGCAAGACCTTTTGTCTTTAGTGAGACCTCAGATTGATGGAAACTTTTTTTGTTGTTCCCATTGTGTTGTATTTAATTGCAATGTCATAAAATTTAACTCTCACTGTACATTCCTTATTATAGTTGACTTTGCACTGAACCTGGTGCCATTTTTGGCTTTATGCCTTCTATTGTGGTACTATAGGTCTTGGTCCTGTAATAGCTTTGGGATTGGGGGGAGGGGGAGTTCTTTGTAAATCATAGCTGCTGCCACCGAAGTACTGCTTACTTGCCTCCTCATGGCCCAGAGGTGACCCTGTGTTCAAAGTTTGCTGTTCAAATGCAAGCTCTAGCAGGCCCTGCCAAGCTGGAAAGACTTTAGGTCTGTGTCAGTGATGGAGGCCATGTGTCTGTTGTTCCAGGACCAGCTTAGCCAAAGACCAACATGAATGTTCTCGAAGACTACCTATGTGCATGTAGCCAATTTTTAAAATGGAAAATTTGCGTGTATTTTAAGGTTTATTTTTCATATTCCCTGTTTTTAAAGTGGGAATAATGTCAATTATTGGTATAGAGACTGGATCTATGATTTATTTCATTGGTGTAGGGAATTCCCAGATGAGGAAACTCCTTCAACCAATGCAGTCAGGCCCCTTCTCTGCAACTTAGAGAATTGCCCAGAGCCTGAAAGGCAAAGACTTGTCCAGGGTGTGGGTCAGAGGCAAGAGTGGCTACACATGTCTCACTAATTCCAAAGTTGGCTCTCACTGCATCTCACTTTATTGTTTTGAATTGGAGATGGTGTAAACCATCAAGGCAATGTCATTTTTGAAAATTTGCCTCCTTTAAATTCTGTTTAAAAGGTTTTTTTACCTCTCCCAAAAGAATACCCAGCTTTATTATAATGAGAGTTTCTGTGGTCATCTAAACCCATGGGTAACCTTATTTCACTGGACCATCAATTTAGAGGGCGGTCAGCCATCTAGGCCAACACCCTCATTGGTATAGATGAGAAGATTGGGACCCAAACAAGTTAACTGACTTGTCTAAGGTCACACAACTAGTAAGTGGAAGAGATAGTATTCAAATACCAGAATTCTTTGACTCTCATCAGGCAATATAGGGCACACTAAAATTCGAATTCTCTGAAACTATTAAAAACCAGGTTTATAATTAAGGAACTTGGCTATGTTATGGGTGTGGCAGCTGTGAGAGCTAACTTCTAGCATTATATTTAGTTGTTTTTGTAGTCATTTGTTAAACACTCTTATCTATCTGCCTTGACCTGAGTTTCTTCCCCACCTGAAACTAGGGGTGGGCAACCTGCAGCCTGAAGACCAGTGGCCTTCTAGGTCCTTAAGTGCAGCCTTTTGACTGAATCCAAGTAAGCTAGAGAAATGAAGAATTAACATCAGAAATGCATGCATGGCACTGTGTCCAGCTCAAGTCTGGATGACCCAATTAGATGGGTAGGGTGGAATCATGGGAGTTTTAAGAAGGAATTGTGTATTTTCAATGAAAAGTGCATACAAATAAATAGATGCCACTGTGTGTTTATATCATTTATATATGCTTGTTTTATATACATACATACTCTTTGGGAACAGCCAGCGATCATTAGGTGAGACCTTAAGGTCATCAAATGTAAACTGCAGGGAGTCACACAAAGTCTAGCTGTTCTTACTAATGACAATAAGACACATGCAGTTGTATTTCTAAGTATTGGTGGCTGTGGAATGGGATACATGTGCATGTATACATTGTATGTGGATGTGGTAGCTGGCTTGTTTCTAGGGAAGGGGAGGCAGTTCGATATTGGGGAAGGAGCCCTGAATTGCAAGGTTACTGAACTGCCCTGAGACTCCCCTTCCTCTCCCATAGAACTGGAAATTGGACTTGGTTTTTACAGTCCCTTTCAGTGCAAATGTCCCATGATTCTGTTTCATGAGAGAGGCCATTCTGTCACTGGTGCTGTCATATATTATTTTTTTTTTAAAGCAATTGGGGTTAAGTAACTTGCTCAAGGTTACACGGCTAGTCTTTATTTATGTGTGGGTGCTCATTTTCTGAGGCCAGAATCGATTCCAGGTCCTCCCAACTCCGGCCCTCTTACTCACTGCACCACCTAGCCGCCCCATATATTCTTAATTTATATTGAAAAAGAATCATTCTGTCTACTGGAGCCACACAGAGTGGTCCTTCTTTTAGCCTTTGAGAGCCCTTCAAGACAGCGGCCTCCTCTTAACCTTCTTTTTTCAGTGTGAAACATCTCCAGTGACTTGGAGGCAGCACTGGATCAAAGTGCTAGCCCTGGAGTCAGAGAGATCCGCGTGCAAAAATGGCCTTTCATACTTCCCTGGCTGTGTGACCCTGGGCAAATCACTTACCTCTGCTTCATTTTCCTCAGATGGAAAATGGAGATAATAACGCCTGCCTCTCCAGGTTGTTGTGAGGATCAGATGAGGTAATAACACTTAGCGTGGTGTCTGGTACATAGTAGGCGCTAAATAAATGCGTATTTCCTCCTTCCTCCCTCCCTTCATTATACACCCATTTTTCACTAATATGGATTCAAAACAACTCACCATCCAGTTTGCCGTCCTCAATATATTCCAGTTTGTTAGTGTTCTTAAGATGTAACACCCAGCATTAATTACAGCCCTGTGGACTTCAGACCGTACCTCCCTCCCATGGTTCGGGCGCCCTACCAGTATTCACGTAGCCTATGATTGCATTAGCTTTTTTCCTTCTTTTTTTTTTTTAAGTAGTTGCATCATGCTATTACTTCATGTTGAGCAGTCATGTCCAATTTTGTGTCATTTACATATTTAATAAGTGAATCTTCCATATCTTGATCCTGGTGATTATTTTTTAAAACGATGAACCTTGGACAGAGTCAAAAATGGAAAGCTAGAATATTCCCCACATTATCCTGAGGTCTAAGTTCTCTTTGGGCACGGTCCTTCATCCCTCTCAGAACTCATTTAAGTCCAGCCCATATTTTTCCAAATTCTGAAATTCAAGCCCGCTTTACATATTACCTCCTTTGGTCCTCATGGCAAGCCTGGGCGGTGGGTGCTATTGTTTTCCCAGTTTATAGATGGGGAACGGTTAAGGGACTAGTAGTCATCACCATCCTCTAATAAGTGTCTGAAGCTGGATTTGAACTTGGATCATCTCTCCAGTCTCAGTGCTTTCTCACCTGCCTGCCCAACTGAATTGGAAATAGGGGTTTCTGCAAAGACTATAGACTTTTGAGTTCTCTGTGTTTTTAGAACCTTGTCGTCCAACCTTCTGTAGCCTTCTAATTTTTGTTGATCTTACTCAAAAAGTGTATCTTAGGACAATGTGTATAGTTATTTGTGGAGCTGAAGCTCTTAAACTTTTTTTCTTTCAAAGTTGTCTCTCCCTCCCTCTCACCCTTTTCCACTCAACCCCATTGACCATAACAAAAACAAACAAAAACCCTCACAGCAAATAGGCATAGTCCAGCAAAACAAATTCCCGGATTGGCCAGATCGAACCCTGGATTTTAAGTCCCTCATGTCTCTGGCAGGAAGTGGGTGGTGTGATTCACCTTCAGCACTCTGGACTCAGGGTTTATCGTTGCATTAACCTGAGTCCTAAAGTCTGGCAAAGTTGCTTTTCTCAAAAATGCTGTCATACAAATTGTTCTCCTAGTTCTGCTAATTTCTTCTGCATCAGATCATAGATCATCAGATTCATAGACCAGTGAAACTGTTCATTTCATCACTTGGGACAAGATAATAGTCTGTTACATTCATGTACCACAGTGGATTTGGCCCCTCTCCAAAGGGGTGGCACCTCCTCAGTTTCCATTCTTGGGATCCTACAAAAACTTGCTCTGTGTGGGCCTTTTTCCTCTTACTTTGAACTCCAAGGGTATAGTATCGGCTGGGTCAGAGGTATATATAGTTTAGCAACTTTGAGACATAGACCCAAATTTAAAACTTGATTTGTTTTTTAAAAAAATCAGTGTTTTTCTTCTGATGTGCATATGTGGTTTTTTATTTACACCGTTCTTTTTTCCCCCCAAATAGTCCTATCCATCTAATTTCATGGAACATATGAAGCCAAACAAGTACAGTGTCATTTATTCTACACCCAACATGTTACACAATAAGTTCTACCCGACCCCGGAAAGCCTTAGTTCTAACGGAATCCAGATGGAGCCAGTTGATCTCACAGTGAACAAGCGGAGTTCTCCACCTTCGGCTGGAAGTTCACCTTCCCCGCTGAAATTTCAGACTTCTCATAGGCGGGCCTCCCCTGGATTAACTATGCCTTCGCCTAGCCCGCCTATGAAAAAGTTCAGCCCCCCTCCACCAGGTGTACAGCCCTTCAGTGTGCCGTTGTCAATCCCACCAGTGATGGCGGCTCTTTCTAGACATGGCATTCGAAGCCCTGGAATCCTCCCAGTTATACAGCCGGTTGTTGTGCAACCTGTACCTTTCATGTACGCAAGTCACCTTCAGCAGCCTATAATGGTGTCTACTGTTCTAGCAGATGAATTGGAAAATACAAGTAGCATGCAAGGTAAGACCTTTTTTTTTTTTTTTTTTTGGAGGCGGGAGGGCAGGGCAGTTGGGGTTAAGTGATTTGCCCAAGGTCACACAGCTAGTTAAGTGTCAAGTGTCTGAGGTGGGATTTGAACTCAGGTCCTCCTGACTCTGGGTCCAGTGCTATACTCACAGTGCCACCTAACTGCCCCAAGGTAAGACCTGCTCATGAGATAGGATGCTGTGGGTTCATCCTGGCCGATAACTCACACCTCAAGGTGCACATCTGAGAAAGAGAAATTCTAGATAAGGAAAGAAAAGGAGCCAGGAACAGTTCAAACATTAAAAGATGTTGATGGTAGACCATCTGAGGTATAGAAAAAATATTTTTGTGTAAGTATTGATGGTGAAAAACCTAATAAAAACACATCAACATGATCTCAGATGTCATAGAACTTGTAATTGCTGAGATTATTGGGGACCATGGCTGTGCATTGCTCTCCAGTATGTGTAGAGGACAGCTCCGTGTGCATAGCGGCATTCAATATAAAGCCAGTCATTTATTCAATACCTTTTAAAAGTAGGGAATTGCCAGAATAACTATATATATATCCTTTGTTCTTCAGCAGATAAATAGCAGGAGGCCTGAAGGTTCATGGGATAGTTTCAAAACCTTTGGATGCTTCTTTCTGGCACAATAATTAATTCTTTCTTTTTGTGATAAGCAGGTAGATCACTGGTTTAGAAATAGTGGCTGTTCAGAAAGAATTTTCACAGTGAGATTGGCAAATTGTCATTATTTTTCAACAAGGGCACTTAAGTTGATTTCACTTCCTCTTTTCTCCCTTTCCAGTACCTGTAATTGAATCGTATGAGAAGCCTATTCTGCAGAAAAAAATAAAGATAGAGCCTGGGATTGAACCACAGAGGACAGATTATTATCCTGAAGAAATGTCACCCCCACTAATGAACTCGGTATCTCCTCCACAAGTTGCAATGTTGCAAGAGTAAGTATATTTGGGTCTACCTGTCATTGGTACCAAATCGTATTTGCTGTCAGGTGACAGAGGACAGTCAGCCCTAATATGACAGTATGGTGTGCAACAGCCAGGAATGGGTTTTGGGGGTCAGTATCTTGTGCCTGACCACAAATTAAAGGAATCCTACAAATAGGCTCAGCCTATTTATTGTAAATAATGAGGTTTTATCCTTCATCTTTGGAGCCCCATTCTAATATGTTGCTCTTTGGGCCAACTGGGTTTATGTAATTAAGTTGGTGTTTTGTTTGTTTGTTTGTTTGTTTTTGGAGGGCAATTGGGGTTAAATAACTTGCCCAAGGTCACACGGCTAGGTTTTTTTGTTTGTGTGCATTAAGTATCTGAGGCCTGATCCGAACTCAGGTCCTTCTGACTCCAGGGCCGACGCTCTGCTCACTGCGCCACCTAGCTGCCCCTTATGTAATTAAGTTTAGCGGGTAGTTTTATACTAAAGGGACTAAAACTGCACCCTCCAGTATCCTTTCCACCTTTGTCTCTCTGCATCCCCTTTTCACTTTTTTTTTGGAGGGCAGTTGGGGTTAAGTGACTTGCCCAAAGTCACATGGCTAGTAAGTGTGTCAAGTGTCTGAGGCTGGATTTGAACTCAGGTCCTTCTGATTCCAGGGCCAGTGCTCTATTCACTGCGCCACCTAGCCATCCCTCCCCTTTAAACTTTCATTCTCTTATTTTTAGAACAAGGAGAGCCTTATTTTTAACACCAGAAGTTTTTCAGACTCAAAAGATGACATTTTTCCTAGTAGGTCTAATGTTTTCAGTCATAGTCACAATAAATTATACTTTGATCATTACAAACTGGATAAGTCTCAGTTTTCTCATTTTGATCGTGTGAACATGAACTCTCATCAGTTAGGAAGAAAGAACAATTTTATTTTATGCAAAATATATTTTTTTTAAATGAGAAAGGGTTCTTACGTTTCACCAAAACTGCCAAAGGATTGTCCATGATGATTAGAAGCAAATGCAATGATAATCCTAAATATTGATCATTATGGAATTTGATTTTAAAAGGCTATTTTGAAAATACTTTTAGTATCATATTTAAAGTTAGGAGGACTTAGGAGACCATTTATATTTATTTATTTATTTATTTACTTTTTGGAGGGGGGAAGGTAGGGCAGTTGGGGTTAAATGACTTCTCAGGGTTACATGGCTAGTTTTGTGTTAAGTGTCTGAGGATGGATTTGAACTCAGGTCCTGCTGACTCCAGGGCCGGTGTTCTGTTCACTGTACCACCTAGACTCCCCAGGAGGCCATTTTATTAAGGAGTTATTTATTAAGGAAATAAATAGCAGAGGTTGATTCTAATCCAGGTCCCTAAGTCCAACTACACCGCAACTTGCAAATAAACTCTTTAGTTTTGTTCTTTAAAATCTCTGATGCTATTTTTTATTATTATAACTGATAGCAAAAATCTTATATTTGCAAACTTTTAAGTGCTATATGAACAAGTGATTGTTATACTTTGTATTACTTCATAGTGATATAATGCCATTTTTTTAATACTACCAAAAACTTGAATACCAGTTAAAGCACTATATAAATGATTGGTGGTTATTTTTTGTATTGCTTTGTGATACACTACCAAAAGCTTATTAACACATAAGTCTTCCACCACTTGGACAATGTGCTCCTGGATGAATGTGGTTCACACACAGATGTGATTAAGTCATGTCTTGGAACATAACCAGTGGTGTCCCACATAATAAACCGGCTAGCCAGGAAAGAATCACTTGTAACCCTCAGCCTATAGTTTAATAGCATTGCTTCAAACAGTTCCAGTGATATTTCCATTATGTATTCCTTGCTCTGGAGGCATTGAATAAGACTTCAAAACTGATTTCTTTGAAGAATGGCAAGCTGACATGGCATACTTTAGAATGCTTCAGGTTTTTGGCTTTTTCTTTTTTAAACTGTACTTAAGTATATGCAAAGATACTTTTTGTATGAGAGTTCATTTTTATACAAATACATCCATATTTGGAAGAAAAAGTTATAGGGGATGGAATATCTTTTTATTTCAGTTTGGTTTTTTATTTTTTACTCTAGTCTTAGAGTATACTTTACTTATACTATATATATTTATTTTTTACTAAGTAACACCAGCTTAGAAAACTCAGTTAAGAAATTTATCCTGAAACTGAGCTTATAAAGATTGCCACCTTATCCAACAGCTACGTCATCTTAAAGCTAAGAGTTGGAAGTGAAAGCACTGGACCCTCACTCATCTTTTCCGAAGTATAGCTTGTCCTAAGTTTGGATTCTGGGGGATTTGGAGGAGGAGCTTCTCACCAGCAAGCAGGTCCCTGTACTTCTGGCTTTTAAAAAAGCCCCCGGAATAGCAACTCAGTGATTCTCACCTCAGGTTTTGGCCTACCCTTAAGATATTCTCTTATCTCTATCCTCAAGAGGGTTTTTGGTTTCTTTTTAATTCTCAAAACAGTTTTTAAAATTTAACAATTTAAAAATGTTATATTTTAAAATTTAAAAGCTGTTAGTTTTTAAAAGTGGTAAGAATAGCCTGCTGCCTTCAAAGCATAAAATTAGCTACTGAAAAGTGGGGAAAGGGTCATTGGGTACATGAAACTACTAACAATAGTTAATAATTAGCTTACAGATGTGAAATATTTAAACATTGATTCATGAAATTAAAAGACACTTAACTTTTCTGAAGGTTTGACTTTTCTTTTTGAAGTATTGTGTTAAAACATAAAACATCATCAAGGCTGAAAAGTCCCCAAAAGAGGGAAACCTTAAAAAGTTTTCCCTTTAACTGCCCTTCCCCCACCCCAGTTGGCCATACTAGTGCACATATTATCTATCTATAAATATACATTATTATTTATCTCAATCCTTTTCTGAAGGGTAATAATCTGTTATAATTCACAAACATAGATTATAATTGTTGGAGTATTTTTTTCATAAACAGGTGAATATGTGCTCTTCATAAGTTCCCCCTTTGTGAAACAAATAAGGTATGGATGAAGGGAGGGGGAGGACTTACGTTAGCTATTCATCAGCATCATTTATGATTATTTTCATTATAGTTCAGCATGATTCGAGGAGCAGGTTTTTAGGTCACTTACTCCCCAAACAGTATACCCAGCTATTGATTTTTAAGGGGTGACATTTCCTCTAGAAAGCCTTGCTCTAAGTAAGCATAGAGGAAAAACTGTGCCATTGAAGCAGAGGTGGTCCTGGTTGGCTTCTTACCTCTTTATGTGTGAACAGTAATTGCATTTTGTACCACAAGGTAGTAGAAGCTTAATAAATGTTGATTTGAAATTCATCCAGTTTCCCTTTCTCTTCCATTCTTGTCCCTTCCTTAGGTGATTTTCATAGACACCCTGATCTTTTCTTGTAGAATATTCCCTCTTCAGTTGTAATTCTGACCAGTTTTATTCCTGAGCCCTTGATTCATTTCTTAAATACACATTAAACACCCACTTACTGTGGGTCCTCAGGGAGTAAGGAAGATAGGTAAGACAGGATCCCTGCCCTCAAGGATCAGGAGAATCAAGGAATCAGGAGAAATAAGGTGCAGAACCTTATATGTAGAATGTGATTAAGTGCATGAGACAGATCCTAAGGTAGATTGGAAAGAGAGAAAAGGAGGCTTTTCCAGGGATCAGAAGATCATCCCAAGGGGTCTATATTTAGGGACTTTTTTCCCCACCTTTTTGTGCCCATTTCTTTTTTCTTTTCTGTAAATACAAAAGCATAAAAATTCTATTAGGGACAAGTTGAAACTTACTGGTATTTCAACAATGTCATCAGATAAAAAAATGAAAAAAATTTCATTGAATTCATCAAATTCATTGAAATTGAAACTTGGTGCTGTAAAAGCATGTGGTCTTTTAATTAAAAGGTAAAAAGTATAAAGTATGCATATATGAACCCTGGACTAATCTCAGTCCTTAGAAAAATACCTTTTTAAAAATGAGCTAAGATTTTAGACTGGGTTTCTACTTTTTCTTAAGCAGTAGGGGAAGTTTCCCTTAATATAACCACTGTTTATATAGTGTTTTAAAGTTTACTCACAGGATCTCACTTGAGTACTTTATTATAAGCACCTACTATGTGCAGAATGCTTAGAGATGCCAAAAGATTACTGACCAGCAGCTTTTAGCAATGAGTGTCATTAGTGATGGTCCTTCAGAATCCCATTTGACAGAGGGATATTCATAGGGAATATATATGTACCTGTGGGGTTAAAAGCCAGCCAACACTGGTTGTGAAGGTGGAAAGCCAACTTCAGACATCCTGTGGGGGGGTGGACCACTGAACTCTTCCTTTAGGAGTTGATGCCTGGGGTAAAGGGAGGCCACACCCACCTGCCAACTCCAAACAGGAAATTCTCAGCTACTTTCTAAAAGGAGTGGCAGTGACCATAAAGCTTTGTCTTTGTGGAGACAAAGGAATGATTACTTTGATGATACAGAATAGCTATTAATTTAAAAATTAAAAGCAAATTTTCTTTAGAGACCACTCTCCTGTCGCCCTCCCCAAGGTAAATTTTTTTTTTTTTTTTTGCTTTTTGGAGGGCAGTTGGGGTTAAGTGACTTGCTCAAGGTCACATGGCTAGTTTTTGTGTTAAGTGTCTGAGGCCATATTTGAACTCAGGTCCTCCTGACTCTAGGGCTGGTTCTCTATTCACTGTGCCACCTAGCCTCCCCCCAAGTATAGTTGCCCGAGACTAGAATTTGGCTTATGGTTTTATTGGTTAGTACAAATAAACTAAACTCAAGGCAGCTTATGCAAAGTATCTATGATTTTGCTTCTATGATAAAATGCTGCTAAGTGGACAGAATGTTAAAAAAAAAAAAGGTGATTGCAGGTGCTTATGAGTAAATTAATTGGCATAGAATTATTGAAGAACACAAGACTTTTTGTCTGGAAGTTTAAGGTTTTTTAAATTAACTTTTAACAGGAACCACCCTTCAGTCATAGTACAGCCTGGAAAGAGACCTTTACCAGTGGAGTCTCCAGATACGCAAAGAAAACGCAGGATACACAGATGTGATTATGAGGGATGCAATAAAGTCTACACCAAGAGCTCTCACTTGAAAGCCCACAGGAGGACACACACAGGTACAAAGAAGAGACACAGGGCTGCTTCGTCCTCCTTTGAATAAGGACTTGACCAGAGTGACCCAGATATAGCTTTTAGCCTCTGAGCTTTGGGGGAGGAGCTGATTGATCTCTTGTCTTGGCCTTGAAAGATCTTTCAAAATAATTAAACAGAATAACAATAATAAGAATGATAGCATTTATATAACACTAACATTTGCAAATATTACCCAATTTGATTCTTACAACAACCCTGGGAGGTAGATGCTGCTGTTATCCCCATTTTTAAAGATGGGAGGAAGCAGAGGTTAAGTGATTTGATCCAAGGTCACATAGCTGCTACTCACTGTCCAGGGCTGGATTTGAACTCAGATCTTCATGACACCCAATACAGCTTGGTCTACTGTACCACCTAGCAACAGAGATGAAAATTTTGAATTTGAAGTTATGAAGGGGGAGAGAGGGTAGTTTGTTTCTTTTCTCTCTCTCTCTCTCTCTCTCTCTCTCTCTCTCTCTCTCTCTCTCTCTCTCTTTTTAAAGCAGTTGGGGTTAAGTAACTTGCTCAAGGTTACATGGCCAGTCATTATTTATGTGTGAGTGCTCATTTTCTGAGGCCAGGACCGATCCCGGATCTTCCCTACGCCAGGGCAGGTGCTCTTACTCACTGCGCCACCTAGCTGCCCCTCTTTTCTCTTTTTTTAATATTATGTGCAAAAGGGAAGTAACTATTAATTTAATAGAGCTAGGACTCTTAAGCAGTAGATGCCATTTGGAGTCCTTGCTGACCAGAGAAGATCAGAAAACTTCCAAATGTTCAAATTGATTGTATCCATTCCCGGATCCCTGTCCCTGGGGTTCTAGAAAGCATTGTCCTGTCTTAATTTGCACAGTATTTAAAGTTTGAGATTGGGTCTCTGCCTTACCCAGGCAAAACCATTTTCCCCTTCCATAGGCATCACTCCTGCCCCCAGGGGTTGATGCAGGATGCAGTGGGGACAGTGCAGCTCGAAACTCAGACTTGAAGCCCTGGGCAGAAATTGTGGCATAATGGAAAGAATCCTAGATTGGGATTCAGGGAACTCCAGTTCTGGTCCTGGCGTTACCGCAGTTCTAGTTGAATGACCTTGGCATATGACTTCTTAAACCCATGACCCAGTTGGGAGGTGGGAGAGTGGCATCAGATGACCTCCGAGGTCTCTTCCAGCTGTCACTTGGAATATTTAGAATTCCTCTTAGCTGTTAACGTTTATACTTTTATAACTCTTAAGATGTTATAGGAGGAACATGTCACTTCAAAATTAGCAAAAAAGATGGTGTGAGTTTTTGATGAATCTTTCTGATAAGAGATTTTGTTTATCTAATGATTTATACATGGGAAAGTCCATCAGTCTTTTCTTGGCATTTCTCAAAACTGTGATAGTAATATAATGAATCTGCTGGGATCATAGAGTTTTATTTAGTTTGGAACATGGACCTTAGAGGTCTAGTCCAATACCCTTCTCATCTTTCCTGATAAGGAAATTGAAACCTAAAGGGATTGTGACTTTGTCCAAGATCAGACAGGTCATAGAAAAACACCAGGTTTTTCTGGTGCTAAATCCAGTGCTCTTTGCAGCATACCACATTGGCTCTCAAATAAGCTTAAGAGTCTGAATCAAATGTATTTATCAATTGGAGTAAATACTCATACTTCCTGGGAGAGGATATAGACGCCCCCCAAACCTTCTGTGGCTTGTGGTGACTCCCAGGGCACTTGTTCAGTCTTGGCCTTTGCTTTAGCAATAACTTTTAAAATTCCATTTCTTGGCACAGATTCGGTTAAACTTTAGAAAATAAATCCATTTGCCCATCCTTCTAAGGAACTGCATTTTAAAATACTCTGTAAGGGAACTAGTCTGGAATCAATATTCACCAAACCAAAACTGTAAAGTAGAAATATTAAAGCTGTCTTTGACTGTGTTGTCAATTACATTTCTTCTTTTAGTTATGTTTGCTTTTTTTTCCCCCAGGAGAAAAACCCTACAAATGCACATGGGAGGGATGCACGTGGAAATTTGCTCGGTCTGATGAACTAACGAGGCATTTTCGGAAACATACTGGGATTAAACCTTTCCAGTGTCCAGACTGTGACCGAAGCTTTTCTCGTTCCGATCACCTTGCTCTACATAGGAAACGCCACATGCTAGTCTGAACACATCTGTCTCCTGGATCAACTCCCTTTTCTCCCACTCTCGCCGTCTCCCTTTCTCTAACTCATTTTTTTACATGTACATTTTAATTTTGATTCAGCTGGTCTGAATCACTGAGTTTATACCATTAAAAACTTCCATATGGTCAGTAATAGATGGTATCTAACCCTCCTTTCTCCTTACCACGGGTCAGACCTAAAGAATGTGAACACTTTTTTTTTTCCTGGGGATGCTAAGCAAACCCTTCCTATACACATGTTTAATGTACTGCAAATAAGGGAATGTGTAAATTAACATAGCCATTTGTCGGTTTCTCCATGTATTCAGTCATCATATATTGACAAACCAGTAAATGTATTAGAAATACGATATCCAGACTGCTAGTTCTTGCCAGAGATCTTCATGCTTATGTGCCCTAGAATCTTGTTTGATGCTCAGCATTGGAAAGAATGGAACCTTCCTGACATGGGTTATCATCTCATCTAAATCATGTTCCTTGACAGTATTCAGTGTCTCCACCTCCTGTATTCAGCCCGTAGAAAATGTTTTTTAAATGGGCAGATGAGCTAGTGCTGCTCCCTCAGTCTGGGGCATTAGTCCTAGAGAGTGAATGCCTTCTGTGTCCAACACAAAGTGGGGAGCCAGGAATTGAGCAGGGGTGGGGATTGGGGGGAAGACCAGAAGGTCTGGATAACCTGATGTTAAGAGTACCTCTCCAACTCTGTTAATTTATTTGAAGTGCTTCAGATCCCCAGAACATGAGACACACCAACTTAAGTATGCTTCTAGCGTGGGCCGGTGTGCTGGCGCACCCTGGGAAAGCATTTTCATCAGCTTTTATGTTTCATCTCATGGAAAAGGTGAATGAGATTTTGCTCTCCCACTCCCTCACCCCCAGCCTTGTGGTATTCCAACATACTCAGCCCATGTTGATAAAGCACAAAACCATCTAAGTTCTTTAACATTGGGTCATCCTTGCAACCATATGGAGGAATGATCGAAGAGTTGATTGAGGTAACAGTGCAAAAAAATACCTTCCTTAGCTTAGTAATCTTTCGGGTTCTGGATGGCATCTTGTATCTGCGCATAGCTTTTAAACAATGAAATATTTTAAAACAATATTCCCATAACCTAATAGGTTACACACACACACTTTTATGCAGAAACTGGATTCTGCATAAGCTATAATGTGCCAACTTGGCTCTCATCTGTGTTTATAATAAATATCCTAAAGAAGCATCTGTTAATGCTTTGGTAGATTCATTCAATTTAAGACCTCTAAGTGACACTTTGTAAATAGAGCTAGTTAATACAACACGCACACAGACACACACCATGCTTCTGTAACAGATTTCCAAATATTTTAACAGACCACGATTTCAGGGATTCATGTCTGTCAATTCACAATTATTCCCCTTAGTAATAGCATACTCAGATTCCCAACAGTTATGATTGGAACTGGCAAGACTCCATCCATACCAGGTATCCTAACAATGGGATAAACAAACCAAAGTCATGACCCCTATTTGAATTGGGATCAAAATAAGCAGCACTGATCCCGTGAGGAAGTTTTTCCTCAAAAGCTGGCTTTTGAGCAGTACTGTCACTATTCTCAGATATTTAGTACAAATATCGTGTTCTAAATTAGCAGATGGGGGCACCCAGGATGAAAAGTGGGCACCTATGATCAAACGTGTTGCCATGCTTTGGCAGAAGTAGGGAGAGGAGAGGAGCAAGTGAAAAGTTTATTCCTTAGTCTTGGTACCATGCAACTGATACTGGGGGGGAAAAAAGTAATGGGTTCAATAACACTGAAAGAGGGTTTGTGTAATTCACCATCTCAAAGATTCCATCATCTTTTGAATCCTGGATGAATTATGTGGGACAGCCAGTTGCAATGGTAGTAAAATAAGCACCGGGAAATTCAAGTCATTTTACAAGAAATCAAATAGGAGTAATTATGTGTTTTTCAAATCTTTATGCTCCATTTCTCCAGCATTGATGACCCACCGTAAGAGTAAGATTACTACATTGTGGTTCATAAGGTGTTTTGGGAATGAATAGATTACTTTTTTCCCCAAGTAATGCAGGATTTGATTCAGTTTATGGATTAAAAAAAGATTTCATAATTTGATTCCTCCTTCCTCCCCCCCATAACATGAAGAGGTTTGTTTTCATGTGGATGGTACCCCATATTCATGCCAGAATACCAGCTTGAATTGCAGTTTCGTCCTCAAGAACCAAGATGGAATGGAATACAAGGGGCATATTTGACCAAATGAACATAATTTGTGGTGTTCTGCCCTCAAAAAAGTAACCTGTACTTGATTTTGTTACTTGTATGGGTCTATATAATAGAATGGGGTGCACTGAAATTTGTGGTTTGCCTTTAGAAATAGTGAACACAAGCTTTCAAAGATAATTGTCAATGCTTTTAATTTGTTTAGTGTCAGTTTGAGTAATAAAGAACCCTTAACAATTAATTGACTTCAAGGAAAGCAACCCTGAGACATTATGTGTTCCCATGTTACTTTCTGTATCTTTAGTTTAATATTTGGCCTTTTACCAAATTCTCCTTTATAAATACTGTATTTTACTATCATAGATAAAAATTCTAGTCTCTTAGCAATTGTTAGCTGTTTATCGTGGAAGGACTCAAATACAGCATAATCTTGAAATGCCCTTGAATATATTTTTTATGTTATATACCCTATCATTCTCAATGGTGGTTTTAGTAACAGCATCCTTAATCAACTATAATTGTTTATACATGTGGAATTTTTTAAAATTCCATTTGCTATAGGATTTCTCGAATTACTTAAGTGTCATGGGGAAAAAAATCAGGAAATTGACATTAAATCTGTCTTATGTTAGAGTTTTTAAATGTGAATCTACATCTTCAATGGGCATTAACTTTCTAATGGACTTTTGGGTTGGGGAATGTATTAGCAAAATAGCTACTACATACAACTAAGGAGATGCTAAATTAGCAGAAGGTTCTCTAGAGCCTTGAAACAGGAGAACTAGACGTATATTTTTTAAAATGAAACACTGATCTGCACTATCAGTATTGCACTAATAAAGAATTTTAGATGATTTTGCTGATACTGTATAGCTCTGTGTGTCATTTGTGATCAGTTTTTTTTTTTTTTTTTTAAAGACAATCTCTTCAAGGGAAGCAGGTTGGCAGTGATTTGGTTTGTTTAAAAAAATATACCATAGTTCTTTATTAATCTCTGGAGTACATAAAATTGGTCAGAGGATGTTGTCTTAATCCTTTCAGTCAAGGTTAACAACTTCTAAAATGACTGAAAATTCTTCCTAAAATAAAGCCATTTTACACGCATTAAACGAGGGCTACAACATTGTTTTACAAATACTAGCACTTTTTTTCCCCGCTTATTTATGTACTTAATGTTAGAGGGTCAAAATAATCTTTCTGCTTAGCATCTCTTAAACCATACCTGCCAATATAGCAGGATTATTACATTTACAGTACTTTAATACTTGTGTAAACTATGCAGAAATTTTTAATAAAGTGTAATATATTTTATAAGCTAATAAGACTGAATGGGTAAAAGGTTTTTAGCATGCATTAGTATAACTTGCAAATACTGAAACATTTTGGTAATCTTTCTTACTAAAGATGTGAATGTTTAATGTACCTTCACTGTTTCTACTTTGGTAGTCCAATGGGAATTCAGTAATGACATTTTGTCATGTCAAACTGTGAACATAAATTTGTACTGTACAGTCCTCATATACTATATACCATATGCAATATATGTATTATAAACTTGTTAATAAAACCATCTGAATAGTAAATGTGATCACATTATTATTACGTAGGACCCTCACAGAGGGCAAAAGACTTCCTGAAAGGGAAAAAAATCTGGTCCTTCGCTGGAGACCTTCCCTTGCTTACACAATTGGGTTACATAGGTAGGGAAAGGCAAGAAAATGGTGAAAAGAGTTTTATAAGTAATAAATCTTGTAATTATTGTTAATATAGCATATATTATGTTCCAGATAGTTTACCAATACTTAATTTGATTTTCACAACCCTGGAAAGTAGGTGATATCCCCATTTTAGAGTTGAGGAAACAGGTAGGTTAAGTGATTTGCCTAGGGCTAAAAAAAAAAGGCTAGTAAGTGTCTGAAGCTGGATCTGAACTTGGACCTTCCTCCTGACTCTAGACCCAGCTTTGTAGCTACTGTTCCTAGCTGCTGTTAGGTAGAGTATCCGAATTCATAGTCTTGATGTGCTAACTTGACTACCTGTATGACTTTTCTAGCAATTTCTGTCTATGGACTTTGGTTTCTTTTCTGCTTAAACCCCTGTGGTTGTGTTTGGATAGCAAACATTCTTCAGCACACTGTCTAATCCTGTTCCCAGAAAAACCTTTTCCAGACCAGATATATTAAAGCCTGGTCTGGCTCCTAATTTTGTATTATTTTTCAAACTAAAATATATATATTTTAAAGCAATTGGGGTTAAGTAACTTGCTCAAGGTTACACGGCTAGTCATTATGTGTGGGTGCTCATTTTCTTTTTTTTTTTTTTTAAACAAATGCTTTATTAACTTCTGTTTTACATCATTCATTTCCTCCAGATTTTGAGTTACAATCATTTTCCCCCCATTATTCCCCTACCCAACCTCCCAGAATAGCAGTCCCATAAGATATTGCTTCCTCCAATGTGCTCTCTCCCATACCTTCTCCCATACCCCCTTCGACTTTTCCATTAGAGGAAGATGAATCTTTGTGTCCCAATGCCTGCACATCTTATCTCCCAATTATAGGCAAAAGAGTATTAATAATAGTATTTATATATATATATATATATATATTTGAAACGTTTAATGTTATGACCTCGAATTTCAGATCCATTTCCTTCCTCCCTTGTCACCCGTTCCTTCTTGGGAGATAAGTAATTCAGTATATGTTGTACATGTCTAGCTATGCAAAACATTATCATGGTAGATATATTGTACAAGGCTGCTTATAATTTCCTCCCACTCATCCCACCCCCCACCTGGTCCATTCCCTACATGATCCTGTCCCTCTTCTATAGTGGGTACTTCCAACCTCCCCTCCCCCCAAGGATGCCCTCCCATCCATCATCCCTCCTCTCAACCCCCTTCGCCCTATCCTGTTGCAGGTTGAGATATCCCATTTAGTATGTATGTCATTTTCTCCCTGAACCAAATTCAATATGAATGTGGTTTTGCCTTTTTAGCCTTCCTTATTCTCCCCCTCCTTTGCAACCACTTCCCTTTGCTTCTTCTACATGGGATAGTTTACACTACCCTGTCTCTCCCCATCTCCTCTTGCCACTTTCCTCTCTCACCTCGTAATTTCATCCCTTGAGTATTCTCCCTTCCCAACAAATTCAACTTATGCCCTCTATCCATATATAACTGTAACCATATACACACACATTCACATATGTATCCATATGACCACACCCCCTTCTTCCATTATTTTCATAGTGAGAAAGATATCATCAGTCACAGATACTGCTTTTCCATATAGGAATGTAAATAGTTCAACTTTGATAAGTTCCTTTTGATTTCTTTTCCCTGATTACCTTCTCAGGCATCTCTTGCTTCTTGTGTCTGAATGTCAAATTTTCTATTCAACTTTGGTTTTTTCCTCAAGAATGCTTGAAAGTCCTCTATTCCACTGAATGACCATATTTTCCCCTGAAACAAAATACTCAGTTTTGCTGGGTAGGTGACCCTTGGGTTCATTCCCAGTTCTTTTGCCCTCTGGAATATCATATTCCATGCCCTCAGTGTAGAAGCTGCCAGGTCCTGGGCTATTCTGATTGTGTTTCCACAATATTGAAATTGTTTCTTCCTGGCTGCTTGGAGTATTTTCTCCTTGATCTGGGGATTCTGGAACCTGGTTATAATATTCCTGGGAGTTTTCTTTTGGGATCTTTTTCAGGAGGTGATCGGTGGATTCTTTCAACCTCTATTTGCCCTCTGGATCTAAAACATCAGGGCAGTTTTCCTTGAGAATTTCTTGAAGGGTGATTTCTAGGTTCTTTCTTTGATCATGGCTTTCAGGTAGTCCAATAATTTTTAAATTGTCTCTCCTGGATCTATTTTCCAGGTCAGTGGTTTTTCCCATGAGATATTTCACATTGCCTTCTAATCTTTCATTTGTTTGGATCTGCTTAACAGCATCTTGATTTCTCATAAAGTCACTAGCTTCCATTTGCTCCAGTCTAACTCTGAAGGAATGAATCTCCTCAGTGAACTTTTAAGATTCTTTTTCCATCTGGCAAATTCGACTTTTTAAGGCATTCTTCTCCTCATTGCCCTTTTGGGCCTCCTTTGCCATTTGAGTTAGTCTATTTTTAAGGTGTTGTTTTCCTCAGTCAGGCTGTTGACCCTCATTTCATACTTTTCCTGCATCCTTCTCATTTCTCTTTCTAATTTTTCCTCCACTTCTCTTATTTGATTTTTAAAGTCCTTCTTAAGGTCCTCTATGGCCTGCAACCCGCTCATGTTTTCCCCTGGGGCTTTTGGAGCAGGACTTCTGACCTCACAGTCCTTTTCCCGCTCTATGCCCCCAAAATAGGAGTCTAGGGTTGCATTTTTCTGTTTCCTTTGCCTTGGCATGTTGCCACTTAATTGCTTGACTTTTGGGCTTGTTGCCACACTATGGCTTTAAGGCCAGCTAGAGGAATTTTCATCCCGAACGTGTGGGGGGCAACTTCCGTTTCTGGCAAGCTGTAAACCCACCCACGACTTCCACCCTAGATCACAATCCAGATCCAGGGAGGTTAAAGCAAGAGCGATTACCCCCCAAGACTGATCGCTGGATCTCCCCACGATTTGTAGGCTGGGAGCCGGAAATGCCTCTGAAAACTACAAAATGGCATGTCTCCTCAGGGGCTTCTAGCTCCCAGGGGAGGGAGCTGACGCATTCCCCAAATACAGGTCCCAAAGTCCATAGGACACTAACCTCTTACTTTGTCCTAGGCATGTCTATGTTGATAATTCTGGAGTCGCCACAGCTCTTGGTGTTCTGGGGTTCCTCCAGCTGGCTGCTGGCCCTGCCGCCCTGGGGCTAAAACCTCGGCTCACGGACCTTGGGTTGGCTCGGCTCCGCTGGTCCTTCCTGCAGGGCTGCTGGGCTGTCCTCAGCGGGAGGTTAGCTTCTCTGTGTCGTTCTGTGGGTGCTGGGGCTCCAGAAGTTGTTCAGAGTCCTTTTTTACATAGTTTGTGGGGAATCTGGGGGCAGAGAGGCTTGGAGGAGCTGTTTCTACTCCGCCATCTTGGCTCCGCCCCCCCCCCCCCTGCTCATTTTCTGAGGCCGGATTTGATCTCGGGTCATCCCAACTCCGAGGCCGGCGCTCTTACTGCGCCATCTAGCCGCCCCTTTAGGGCAATTGGGGTTAAGTAACTTGCCCAAGGTCACACGGCTAGGTTTTTGTTTGTGTGTCTGAGGTCGGATCTGAACTCAGGTCCTTCTGACTCCAGGGCCGACGCTCTACTCACTGCGCCACCTATCCGCCCCTAAAATATTTTTTGATCTTCTTAATTGATGTCCCTTTTTAGAGTCTACCCTGCTTGACTTCAGTTGATGCTACATCTCTAGAAAGCAGAAATAGGATGTTTTAAAAAATGAACTTACTGGAATTTTTGCTCCGGCCGTATGTTGAAGGTAGGTAGGAGGCATAAAAACTCTGAAGATAAATGGGTCAGAACCAGTAGGGTCAAGAGAAAAGATGCTGGGAAGGTATGAGGTGAATGTATATGCATAATCTTCAGGTGAGTTCCATTGTGAATCTCACACATTACAGATGTGCTGTTGCATTAGGGCAGAAAAGAAAAAGGACTGGGTAGTATGGATTACTGCCTACAGTGCCAGGGAAAGAGGAAAGATTGTTTCTTGGGCAGGGATGCAGTTTACCCTGTTACTGAGTTAGTTATAACAGAGATAGAAGTGGTTATGTTCTATAAATTGCAGATCACTAGTAAAACCTGTCCTCAAAAGATGTATATTAAGAACTGTAGAAAACAAGTTGTCTCCTGGCTTTCTGTTGATAGCTAAAGAATTGCCAGCTGCTGTACTAAAACCTGAGAATGCAAATATAAACAAGATTGCTCCTGCCCTCCAGGAGCTTACATTCTAATCTTAAGGACAAAAATAAATACATAAAGGAGAGCAGAATGAGGGGAGGAGGGTCAGTGTGAGTACTACAGGGATGGGAGACAAGAGTCCCAAATTTCCAGTGGGGTTAAAGGCCAGAATGGAAGTGGTGTCTTTAATCTGTAAAGTATACAGTGCAGTCCTCCAAGAGGGACAGATGGGTAACATCTGATATGACCTTGGAATGGCAGAAAGGGAGAGAAGGAAGTGAGACAGACACATTGTGGATTAATTCTCAGAAAAAGCAGTGTAATCAAGTGAAAGGAAGTGGTACTTTAGTTATCTGGGAAAGTTTGGGGTGGGGAGGAGAGAATTTAGACAGGGTTCTGAAGGACTTGTGGAATCACCTGAAAGTAGAGTTTTATTATTCATAGTGACATCTAGACTCGATAATATTTCACAATATGAGATAAAGTGCAAAGAATAATAATGGCTAAGATTCATTTAAGGTTTGCAATGTGCTTTACAGATATTATTTCATTTGTTCCTCAAAACAACCCACTTTACAGAAGAGCACACTGAGGCAGACAGATTAAGTGATCAGACACATAGTACATGTCAGGGGCAGGATTTGAATTCAGGTATTTCTGACAATCTATGGCATCACCTAGGTGCAGTCTTCTATCATTTCATGGCTCCCCTGGAAGTATACTCTTAGCATATTAAGTTGCAGAGTACTCCTCTGTCTCTTTCTTACTAGACAAGGCTGCCCTCAGGGCAAAGGGCATCTGCCTCTTAGCCATCCCTACTAGTTATAACTATGGGAAAGAGCAAATGCTGAGTAATTAGAATCTGGAAGTTTTGAGATTTGTCCCCTTGGCCACTGACTAGCTATCTAACCTCAGTAATCTCTCAAGGCTGTAAAATGTGTGCATTGGTTTCTCATCAAGAGTTAGCTATAGATAAGTAATAAAATGAGCTGTACTTCGAGCTCCTTAGAAGCTTTCTAAATAGGGAGGATTATTTTCCATTAAAAAGAAGAAAACCCAGCATGTCCCCCAAATCAATGAAATACAGGTCTAATCCTTATCCCTACCCCTTGACCTAACACCTATCTCTTTTCATTTCAGCCATCATATATCTTATCATTTTTAGAAGTCACCTAGGAGACTGAAAAGTCAATTTATCCAAAAGAAGTAGGAATTCTTTTAAAAACTGGATTATTATGCTTATTTCTTTTTACGTCAGATCTTTCTGAGTGTTGTCAAAAGGTCAGACACTTGAAGAATGCACCTCTTCATTAGAAGGAAGGTCTACTTTAAGTGGACCTATTAAGATTCACAGACAAGGGAAACAAGGAAGAACATTTTAGAAGTAAAGATTAAATGCAATTCATAAAGCCCTTGCTGAGATTGCTTAGGAAAAAACAGGCCTCTGAAATCCCTGTTACTACCAAATCAATGAATCTATCCATGGATGTTTGTTTGTTTATTACTTATCTAGAACCCCAGCGTCTCAAAAAAAAAAAAAAAAAGCCAGTTGGAAGAACCTGGTATCATGGAAAGGCTGTGGCTCTGGATCAAAAGACCTCAGTTCAAAAACCACCGCTGGCACTTATTGCTTCTTACACTTATTAGTCAAGGTATCTAACGCCCCTAGACCTTAGTTTCCTCAGCTGTAAAATGAAGGAATTGGATTAGGAGGCCTCAAAGGTCCTTTCCATCACAATGCCCTCAAAAGTCTAGATCAATGTGCTAGAACAAGAATGTTGCTTTTCTTGTTCAGTTGTGTCCAACTCAAAGATACTCCAGCTCATTTTACAGATGAGGAAACTGAGGCAAATAGGATTAAGCCTAGGGTCATACAGCAAGTGTCTGAGGCTATATTTGAACTCAGGAAGATGATTCTTCCTGACTACAGGCCCAGGGCTCTATGTGCCATGGTGACACCTAGCTGCCACTAGAACAAGGGGACTGAATTAGAAATTTCTCTAGCCTTTGACGGAAGACCTTAAGCCAAGAGGCGCCCACTGCAACCGCCCATGCCACTGGAGGATGGCTCTAATTGTAGGGAGTTTTCCCTGACATTGAGCCTAAATCTGCATCCTCACAACTTGTACGCATCCTTCCTAGCTCAGCTGATGCCTCTTCCAAAACTTGCAGCAGATTTGCTATCCCTGCCTCAGTCTTCTCTCTCTTCATGCTGTCAGTCCTCCTATGCAATGTTCTCTGGCCTCTTCAGCTCCCTGATAGCCATCTCCTGAACCCTCTCCAGTTTACTGATGCTCTTCCTAAAATGTCTCACCCATACCTGTATATGGCCTCCCCAAGGCAAGATATGGCAGAAGTATTCTGCCCTAAGTACTGGATGGGGTCCGTGTCTTTAATCTCTTCACATTATATCAATCACGTTAGCTTTCCTAGCTGTCACATTCTTCATTTATATAGAACTCGAAGACCATAAGGGGTATATGGGGTATTCAAGAAGGTCTAGCATTTCTGATGTGAGGTCTTGTCCAGCCCTGTGCAAGGCTGCTCATTCACCTTTGGTGTCTACCTGGCACTCAGCTCTCACCTGTAGCTCCAAGAAGCCATAGCAAGAGCAGTGGCCACACCCCAATAAACCCTTGGCAGATGGGCTCAACCGGGTTGAGGGCAACCAACAGGCCTCAAACCTGTTGGCGAGGTAGGGGGTGTCTACCCCAAGCATGTGAAGACTTCCTCCAGAGGAATGGGCAGATGAGAACAATTTGTTAAAGGCCATAAGGTGGCTAACGCAGGTGCTGTGAGGCACTCAGAGCTTTGTCAGACATCAGGATGCTGAGGTCATCCACTGCGTCTGGGGCCATGGCCGGGCATCTCAATTTTGGCCTGCTGCGGGACTTCTCCAAAAGAGAGAATGAAACTGATGACTTTGTTCTAGTTGCTTCACTTAAATCCAACTCACACATGAGTCAAGACAAGACTGTATAATCTATATGTAGAATAAATTTGGAATCAGGAACAGACCTGGGAAGAACTGAAAAGGAAGAAAAGGTTTGCCCTCCACTTCCCTCTTCACTCTGAGCTTTTTTTTTTAATATATCTCTTCTTCCACAGTCAGTACCCGTATGCTACTTACTAACTGCATGACCTTAGGCAAGTCACATCTCAGCCTCAGTTTGCTAATCTGTAAAATGGGGGATGACATTTACTTCACTGGGTTGTTGTGAGGGTCGCATGAGAAAACACATGTAAAGACCTTTGCGAGCCTTAAAATGATATATAAAATATATATCTTCTTCTTCTTCCTCTTCTTGCTATTATTATCATAACATTATTACTCCCTCTCAGCTTCACAAGGCTCCCTAGTGCAGTCTATGATGTCTCTGCTCCCAAACAGGACTGAGCAAGCACCCTCAGTTCCATTGGTTCATCCTTCAATTATCAAACAAACACCCCCTAAGTGCCTCTTACATATGAGGTACTATGACAAGTACTAGGGACTGAGGGAGCACAAGGAGAGGACAGACAAAGCTGCAGAAGACATGGTTTGTATTCTTTTTTTTTTTTTGCTTTTTGCAGGGCAATTGGGGTTAAGTAACTTGCCCAAGGTCACACGGCTCGGTTTTTGTTTGTGTGTATTAAGTGTCTGAGGCCGGATCCGAATTCAGGTCCTTCTGACTCCATGGCCGTCGCTGTACTCACTGCGCCACCTAGCTGCCCCATGTTTTCTACTCTTAAGGAGCTTACAATCTCCTGGGATATTTCCCGTTTTCTTTTCTTTCTTCCCCTCTCCAATCAAAATCAACCTGTTCCCTTAAGGCCCTATTCTCTACTAAATGACAGAGTAATTCAAGCTAAGGGATGAATGACTTCTAACCCTTCCAGACAGTGTTTGTAATTTAGCAGCTACTTTCAAGGTCTATAGAAGGCCAGAACATTTTATGAATATTATGTCATTGATCATCGGGACAACCCTGCAAGGTAAGTAGTATCATCCTCATTTTGTAGGTCATAAAATACTAATGTTACATCATAATATTATAATTAATCTATTTCCTCATTTTTCACATAATATACTGATGCTAGATTATAATTAATATAGTATCCTCATTTTGCAGATAATATAATACTAATGTCATATTATAATTTCATTTTGCAGATGAGGAAACTGAGACTCAAGGAGTTAAGTGGCTTTGCCAGTCATGGATCAAATAAGCATCAGTGGCAGAATTCCAACCAAGCTTTCCCCAGTCTCCAAGTTCAGCCCTCTTCTCTCCCTATCACGTAGCAGCTGACATTTGAACCCAACAATAACCTTGTAGGCCTGCTGCTACAGGGGTTATTATCTTCATTTTTACAGGAAGGGAAACTGAAGCTAGTTGATGTTGAAATAGCAAACAGGGTTGGAAGCAGGATTTGAGCCCAGGTCTCTACTGACTTCAAGTCCAGAGATCTTTTCACTCTGGTATGCTCTCCATATGTACATATGAAGGACTGGTCAATGGGGATTCACCAACTCAGAGTGTATGAAGGGCATTCTGACTGCTGTGGAGTATAGTGGGGGAAGGTTGGTGAGTCTCCTTCTAGAGGTGCATGGTGACAGGTAATAGAGGGACCCTACCCTCAGTTCATAGGCAGTTAGATAGATCTTTGGAACTGCAGTCAGGAAAACCCAAGCTGAAATCTGTCCTCAGACACTTACTAGCTGTGTGACCCTGGTCATTGTTTGGGGTCTGATTGACTCAGAGTAAATGTAAATAGGAATTTTTTTCAGTTTTGGAAGAAACCCTGAGGGTCTTCCCCTCACAGTTTGATTTTTTTTTTTACTACTTTAAAGAGGCCATTTTTTGCATCATTTTTTTTAACCTCGCCTTAATCACTGAATGGGTATTGCCTCAGTCAAACTAAGACCTGCTAAGGACCTTTAAAAGGCATCTTGGGGTGGTTAGGTGGCTCAGTGAATAGAGCACTGGCCCTAGAGTCCAGAGGACCTGAGTTTAAATCTGGCCTCAGACACTTAACACTTACTAGTGGTGTGACCTTAGGCAAGTCACTTACCCCCAATTGCCATGCCTTCCCCCCTCTAGAAAAAAAAAAAGGCCAAGATGCCTCCACTACATCTGGAGCCATCTCCAGTCCTCCTAATGTATATTTGGCCACTGGACCCAGATGACTCTGGAGGTGAAAGTGAGGGTGGTGACCGCACAGCCTTCCCTCATTTAAATCTAATTCACTTATAAGTCATGGCATCACCTCCCTGATGTCATGGTCCTTTCTGAGACAAAGGACAAACAACAACCCTAAGCAAGTCACTTCACCCTGTTTGCCTCAGTTTCCTCATCTGTAAAATGAACCAGAGGAGGAAATAGCAGAACACTCCAGTGTCTCTGCCAAGAAAACCACAAATGGGGTCACGAAGAGTCAAACATGACTGAAACAACTGGACAAAACCAAAAAGCTCAACTCAGCGTATACATAGGTATTCTGTGACAAGTGCTTAATCTGTTTACTCTATGGTGAAAAAAAAGCCCTTTAATTGTCTTGCCCAAGTTCACACTGATAGTTAGTGACAGAGCCTGGGATTCAAACCCACAGTCCAGGGACCTTTCTGCCTTGGGTATTTGATTGTTTTTGTCTTTAGCAGTTAGAACTAAGACAATTGTGTTTGACTCTGCCAGCTTTCCTAGCAGGGGTGGGGAATCTGTAGTCTCAAGGCCACGTGTGGCCCTCTATGTCCTCAAGTGGGGTCCTTTGACTGAATCAGGACTGAGAAGGCCACATGTGGCCTCGAGGCTGTAGGTTCTCCACCCTCGAAAGCAATTCTATGCCTGTATAATTTCTGTGCACACTGAAACATTCTTACCACACCCTGACTTTACAGGAAAAGTAAGCAAGACAGAAAAGGGCCCCATTGTTGCACCATTGTGTACATATCCTGGGAGACCTTGATGATGAACATATTCAGGGAGAAAATATCCCACAAATCAATAAACATAATAAAAGTTGTAAGTAAGAATGAAGGAACTTCTGAACTTTAATTGACCTCTGCTTCACAATGTTAAATAACAGAGAAAAGAAAATGAGATGACAAAGAACTTCTGTATTTCAGCTAGATACAACTGTTTAAAAAAAGAGCAATTTTGTTTTTATATGAGTTTTCATTTTATCCCAACATTGCTCTCTGGTTCTATTTTTCATGAGATGTAAGATGCCCCTAGTTACTGAGGAATGAAAGTTATTCAGGAGACACACCAAACAACAGGATTGCCATCTCTTTTTTTTGAAGCACAGACTTTGCCAATGTTACTTAGCTGTTTCTAGCTGACCTTTCCTTAGAGTTGTGGTCTCCATTAGGATTTTATTGAGGGCCTCATCCAGTGTGTAGCATTTTCATTCATTCATTCACTCTTTCATTCATTCATTCATCCAATAAGCATCAAATGGTAGACAGTGAACTTGGTGCTAAGGATACAGAGAAAAATAAAACAGTCCCAGCTTTCAGAAAGCTCACATTCAACTAGGAGGAAACAACATATAAAGAAACAAGGAAATACAGAACAATTGGTTTTTTTGGTGGGGAAAGAGGGAGGCCATTTGCAACTGGGAGAAATTGGGACAGGCCTTAAGTCTGAAAGATGCTAGGAATTTGAAGAGGTAGAGGTAAGGATGGAGGGCACTCTGGGCATAAGGTACAAGTCTGCAAAAGCCTGAAGGTGGGAGATGGACTGTGGTGAATGTGTAGTAACAAATAGGTCAGTTTGCAGAGAATGCAGAATTTGTGAAGGGTGGTAATATGTAACAAGCCTGGAAATCTAAGGTAGGGCCAGACTGTTAAAGGTTAAAAGTTGATTTGTATTTAATTTCCAGATTTCATTATCTCAAGTACCTAGCACTGTGTCTTACCACATAGGAGACACTTGAATGCTTGTTGAATTGAATTCTTCCATAATGTACCCATGCTTTCCTGGATTGTGTGGTCCATTCTCAGCATAATTCCGAAATTAAACTATTCTTCTTATTACCCAGGAGGTTGACATTGTTTTATATTGCTCTCCTCTCCTCCAATATTATACTAGATTTGTTGGAAAGAACATTGAACTGGGAGTCTAGTTCTGACACTAACTTTGTAACTTTAGACAGACCACTCCCCCTTGCTAGGTCTTAGTTTCCTTATTTGGCAAATGTAGGTTAGAATAAGGGATTCTCAAGGCCCCTCGATCTCTGTCTTTGTGTTCCCATTATTTCTCACACCAAAGAATCTAGCAGAAATGGGACGGGGGGGCATATAGAACCAAGGAAAGAGTAAAAAAGGGCTGGAGAGGTCAGAATTACTGAGAAGGACACAAGGAGCTCATTAAATTCTCATATGGGCTCAGGTAATTCAAGACTCTCTGAATATCATAAAAGTATAATGGAAGGTCTTTCACAAGCAGCAGACTTGGAACAAAGAAACCTCCACTCTATATTCTGTGCCCCCACTTAAGAGCAAAAATCCTTTGGAACCAAGTTATAGTACTTGAATTCCATTGTCTTCACTTCCTAACAAACTCAGGGCTTGATCTGTATGAGGTGCTCCTCAAAACTGATTTCCTAGAAATGGTGGTTTGGGGGAAGAGAAGCACCCAAGTTCTAAGAAGGGAGTGAGAATAATGTATGGACTAGTATAAAATTAAAAAGAGATGAAATGTCAGAAGGCCCTTTTTTCCTCTGATATATTTCAGAACGTATGCCAAAACATGGCAAGGCAAAACCCTGTGGTTGTCCCTTTCCTGGATTGTATGGAGCCACTGCATGCTTAGACAAGCCTAAATCCCACTGCATAGAATCAGGCTCATTGGATATATGAGAATCTATGCCAAGCACAGTCTCCCTTGGGCCCTGCCCCTCCCAGAAATGGGTGTGTCTCTGTGACTGTTTTTATAAGCCACAAATAAATGACCTGCTAGTACCCTTAATTAATACCCTATCTCTGCTAGAATTAATGTTAAGAAAAATAGAGCGAATGTAGCATTTGGGACATTATTTGCAAAAGATATAGTGTTTTTTGGAATTTCCTCTAATTCACGGTCTAGAAAAGCCCTGTTTTATTGACCAGGAAGAATTTTGTTAAATCTTATAATAGGTAGCCAGAACATTTGGCTCTGGAACCAATGGAACTGGGTTGTGTTTAGCTATTGCCCCACATAAGGAAGCTCAGCTAATAACTTATTATTCAAACACTAAATCTCAATTCTTGGGAAAGTACTGACATAATTTGAAAACCAGAGCTACTCTTCATGTAGCCCCAAGACAAACTTGACTTTTATCTTATAAACTCTTCAATTCATGTGCATTTATTTTGATAGTAGAGAATTTTTTTCTTTCAAAAATCACGAATCCCTAGGACAGAAAAATCAATCCAGATCCTTATAAGTAAAAAGGCAACTTAATTTTTAAAAGAAGAAAGAAAGAAAACTCACTCACTTTTAAAGTTAAAAAGGGGGAACTTTAAAAAAAATTCTCTAGTAGAAAGTAGTGGAGACAAGGACTGGGGTGGGTATGGGGGTAGAGGTGAAGGAAGAGAGAGAGAGACAGACAGACAGACAGAGATGAAGACAGAGACAAAGACAGAGAGACAGAGAGGAGTGAAGGCGGGGAGGAAATAAACAGAATAAATACATAGTCACAGATGGGTCCAAACAGAAAGAAACAAATAAACATTTTTGAAAAGATACATATATATATATATATATATATATATATATATATATATATATATATATATATATATTAAAAGATTCTCAATTCAACAAATTTCAGCAGAGCTCCCATTTTCTTCCCCCTCTCACCTTTCACATGTGAACACTAAGACAAGCCACCCAAAAGTTGAGGTATTTTATGAGTCAGCACCTATCCAAAACCATAACTCACAGACCCCACTGACACATGCATTTTGCTAACCAGACAGAGGATGCTTAGTTTAAACAAAAGACATTTAAATAAACAGCATAACACCCCCCCCCCAAAAAAAGCCCATCAAGAAATGGTTTTGCTTTCCCCCATATCATATAGGTGATAAGGGAATACACATATAACACATTCGGCCTTCAATATGTGAAGACTTGTAATCATCTCCTCTAAACGTTTATTGCTCTCCTCCAGACTTTCTTGTTTCTACTTGAGAGCACCACCATCCATCTAATCACTAGGACCTGGAGCTTCATTTCCTCTTCCTCAGCCCACCCTCCAATACATCCAATCACTTGCCAAGTCTTGCCAGTTTCATCCCTATGACATGGTGTAGTATAGGAAGAAGAATCTTGAACTCAGAGTCAGAGAACCTTGATTCACATTCTGGTTCTTTCACCTTGAGAAAGTCACTTTGTTTCCCTGGGCTTTGGTTTCCTGATCTGAAGGGATTAAATTCTTGACCTGTAAGGTGTCTTCTAGCTCTGAGCCTATGATCACATGATCCTACCTTAGTTAAGACACTTATCACCTCTAGACTATTACAAACCTGGACTATTATAAAATCTGTAATCATCTGTAGACCTAGACTATTTTAAGAGTCTGTTAATTGGTTCTTCTGCTTCCAGGCTCTCTCTTCTCCAATTCATTTTCTTTCATAGGGCTGCCAAAATATTCTTCCTAAGATATAGGTCTGAGATAAGATATAGGTTCCTAAGATATAGGTTTGAACATTATCCTGTTCAAAAAAGATTTTGTCAGATCTCAATTCCCTTTAGAATAAAATGTAAACTTCTGTGTTTGCATTTAAAAGGCTTCTACAATTTAGTTACCATACTACAAGTGGTAGTATTTAATAATACTCCCCTTAACACATTTTATATTCTATTCAAACCAGCTGGTCCTCAAACTGAGAATTCCATCTCCTATTTCTTTGCCTTTACTCAGATCTCCCTTACCCTAAACACAAACAAAATTCTTTTAACACTACTACCTGTTCAATCTTCCTCCTCACTTCTCAAACCCCATTGGCTACTAGGTTCAAATAAACATCATTGTTACTGATAAAATAATTTCTCAACAATGTTACAAATAATACAAAACTCTTATAAAGTATTCAATAATGTATCACAATCAGAAACTTAACAGTCATAGTCACCTCTAACCATTAATTACAGCTACTGACTTCTCTTACACTCTGGAAACTTAGTCCTGTCATTCAGCTCTCTCAGAATACTAGTCAAAGTCTCTTAAAATTATCTTCTCCACAAAATAAAAGCCAAAGTCAACTCTCTCAAGAAATATATCTTTGATTTTTTTCCTTGACAGTCAACTCATTTAACTTCTCAAGAGAGAAGTTCTTTGTGTACTTTTCTAAGGGCCTCACCTAGTCTCTCTCCAGCTACAATCATTAATTCTCTACCAAGATAGTTAAAATGTCTCTCCTTTGGCACAGGGTGGCCATGACCAGTGGTGGCTAGAGGGAAGTGGGAAGAGTAGATCACCAGCAGCTGTGGTGGTATCCAGGATTATCAACCCATAAATGCCAAAGACAAAGAGAGAGGTCAGTGTAGACTTTGGGAACAGGGAGTCTGGAAGTGTGGTCCAGGCCTCTGCCCCCAGAGGAAGAAGTGGCTGAGGCATGGCTGCTTCAGAGCTTCTGTCTTGCAGATTGTAGGGGCACCAAGCAACCATTCTGAGGGGTAATTGCTCTTGCTTTAACCTGCTTGGATCTAGATTGCTGTCTAGGGTGGAGGTCCTGGGGTGTGTGACCAGTGAGCCAGAACGTATGGAGGCTTCAGAGAGGGCAGCCAACTAATAGCTCTGGCAGCTGTGAAAACCCCAGCAATTTGGGACAAAGCTCTTCTCTCTGGAAGCAGAGTTCTACTGTAGCAAGAAGCTCAAAAGTCAAGCGATTCAGTGGCAACATGAGCAAGCAAAGCAAGCACAGCAATCCAGCTTTAGATTCCTATTTTGGGGACTAAAAGGATCAAAGCATGGAATAGGAGGAAGACAATGAAGTCAGAAATCCTGTACCAAAAGCTTTGAAGAAAAATATGAATTGGTTACAGGCCATAGAGGAGCTTAAGAAGGATTTTGAAAACCAAATGAGAGAAGTGGAGAAAAATTGGGAAGAAAAATGAGAATGATGCAAGAAAATCATGAAAAGAGAGTCAACAACCTGACTGAAGAAAATAACACTTTAAAAAAACAGACTAACTCAAATGGCAAAAGAGGCTTGAAAAGCCAATGAGGAGAAGAATGCCTTAAAAAGCCAAATTGGCCAGATGGAAAAAGAATCCCAAAAGCTCACTGAAGAGAATCATTCCTTCAGAATTAGATTGGAGCAAATGGAAGCTAATGACTTTATGAGAAATCAAGATAGTATTAAACAGATGAAAAACAAATGAAAAAATGGAAAGCAATGTGAAATATCTCATTGGAAAAACCACTGACCTGGAAAATATATCCAGGAGATATAATTTAAAAATTATTGGACGACCTGAAAGCCATGATGAAAAAAAGAACCTAGAATTGATCCTTCAAGAAATTTTCAAGGGGCGGCTAGGTGGTGCAGTGAGTAGAGCATCGGCTCTGGAGTCAGAAGGACCTGAGTTCAGATCCAGCCTCAGACACTTAATACACACACAAACAAAAACCTGGCCGTGTGACCTTGGGCAAGTTACTTAACCCCAATTGCCCTCCAAAAAGAAAAAAAAAAGAAATTTTCAAGGAAAATTGCCCTGATGTTTTAGAACCAGAGGGCAAAATAGAGGTTGAAAGAATCCACCAATAACCTTTGAAAAAGATCCCAAAAAGAAAATTCCTAGGAATATTATAGCCAGGTTCCAGAGTTTCCAGATCAACGAGAAAATATTACAAGCTGCCAAGAAGAAACAATTTGTATATTATGGAAACACAATCAGGATAACACAGGACCTGGCAGCTTCTACATTGAGAGATTGAAGAGCTTGGAATATGATATTCTAGAGGTCAAAGGAGCTGGGATCAAAACCAAGAATCACCTATCCAGCAAAACTGAGTATCATATTTCAGGGGGAAATATGGTCATTCAGTAAAATAGTGGACTTCCAAGCATTCTTGATGAAAAAAACCAGAGTTGAATAGAAAATCTGACATTCAGATACAAGAAGCAAGAGAAGCATGAGAAGGTAAACAGGGAAAAGAAATCATAAGGAACTTATCAAAGTTGAACTATTTACATTCCTACATGGAAAAATGATAATTGTAACTTGATGAAACTTTTCTTAGTATGAGAAAAGTTGAAGGAAATATAAATATATATCTGTATACATACATATGTATGTCTATATAGGAGGGTATATGGATGTATGAATACATATATGAGTGTGTGTGTATATATGTGTACAGGTATACATAGACAGAGGGCACAGGACCAATTTAATAGGAAGGGATGGTTCTTAAAAGGTAAAATTGAGAGGTGAGAGAGGAATATAATGAGAGGAGATAGGGAGAGACAGAATGGGGGTAAATTATCTGATAGAAGAGGTAAGGAAAAACTGTTACAATGGAGGGGAAGAACAGGAAGGCAAAAGGGAATGGATCAACCTTACTCTCATTGAATGTAGTTTAGGGAGGGAATGACATACATACTAAATAGGGTATCTCACCCTACAGGAAAGTAGGGGGGAAGGGGATGAGAGAGGGAATGATGGAGGGGAGGAGGAAGGGAAGTTAGAAGCACACACTTTTGAAAAGGGACAGGGTCAAAGTAGAGAATAGAACAAGTGAGGGGTGGGATAGGATGGAGGGAAATAAAGTCAGTCTTTCATAATATATCCATTATGAAAATGTTTTGCATAACTACACGTATTGAATTGCCTATCTTCCCAGTAAGGGTGGATGATGAAGGAGGAAAAGAAAATTCTGTAATTCAAAGTTTTAAAATCAAATGTTAAAATATATATATTATTTTTTTTTACATGCAACTGGGAAATAAGACATAAAGGCACTGGCATATAGAGATCCATCTTGTTCTACTGGAAAATTGGAAGGGAGATGGGGAAGGATATAGGAGAGAGCAGATTGGGAGAGGTGGTATACAGTGGGATTGCTATTTTGGGGTGGTGGGTAGGGGAAAGGTGAGGAGAAAATTTGTAACTCAAAATCTTGTGGAAATGAATGATGTAAACTAAAAATAAACAAAATTCAATTTAAAAATATATAGAGAACTGATTCAAATTTATAAGAATACAAGTCATTCCCCAATTTATGAAAAATGTCTCTCCTTCAAAATCCCTCTTAAAGATATAGCAAAAAAAAACTATAGTTTCTATGGGAATGGCTATTGAAACTGGCATTAACACCTAATAAACAAATCTATCTCAAAGGATGAAAATACATCACTACTGAAGACATTTACAAATATGTGTGCTAAAATGGTAGGCAACTATCCTGAAGTGACAAAATACTGATTGGAAATCAAGAAAACTGGGACTTAGTTCTGGATCTGTCACTCATGAGCTATATGAAACTAGCTAGAAACTAGAAAGTCATTTTATCTCGGTGTTGTGAGGGATAGCAGCATCATTTGAATGTGTATATAGCCTCCTGAGGTGACCACAATCATTTCAAGGGGTTCAGCCTTCAGTTTTGATGCCTAAACTTTGGTATGTTTGTTTAAAAACCAGTCACACTACTTTCTAGCCACACCTGATTTGAATTACAGCTAATGTCCATCAGCTGGATAATGTACAATGTTTTATTCTTAAGCTATTTATATGCTAACTAAATTAATAGCTGTTAGTTTCATTTGGGGGGGTGTTAAAATTTAAAATAGTATTTATTAAACCCAACAAATGATAATTTATGCTTTTTTTGTTTATAAGGCTAATATTGTTTTAAATATTGTCAAATATTCTGGGAGCTCCTCATGGGGATGGTTAAATTTTTAAAAGAAAAAGATCTTGAGAATAGGAGTAATGGGCATAATCTAATTTATTTATTTTTTTTCAAATGCTTTATTGACTTCTGGTTAACATCATTCATTTCCATCAGATTTGAGTTACAATTTTCCCCCCATTTTTCCCCTACTCACCACCCCACAATAGCAGTCCCACAGGATATCCCCTCATTCAATCTGCTCTCTGCCATCTCTTCTCCATACCCCCTTCGACTTTTCCAGTAGGGCATGGTGAATCCTCGTGCCCCAATGCTTGCACATCTTATCTCCCAATTATATACAAAATAGTATTAATCATAGTATTTATATATATATAGTAAAATATTGATTTTAAAAGGAAGTTAAGCAACTCAGTATATACTGTACATGTGTAGCTATGCAAAACATTACCATAGTAGATATATTGTAAAAGACTGACTATATTTCCTTCCCTCCTATCCCACCTCCCACCTGGTCCACTCCCCACTTTGGTCCTGTCCCTTTTCAAAAGCAGGTGCTTCCAACTTCCCCTCCACCCCCAGCCTGCCCTCCCTTCCATTGTCCCCCTTTTCATCCCCTTCTCCCCTACTCTCCTGTAGGGTGGGACACCCTATTTAGTTTGCATGTCATTCTCTCCCTGGTCCAAATTCAATGAGAATAAGGTTTTGCCTTTTTGCCTTCCTGTTCCTCCCCTTCCCTGCAACCACCTTCCCCTGCCTCCTCTACATGAGACAGTTCACCCAATTGTCTCTCCATTCCCCCTCACCACATTACTCTCTCACCTCTTAACCTCACCTTTTAAGTATTATCCCTTCCTATTAAAATGATCCTGTGCCCTCTATCTATGTATACCTGAAAACATATATACACACATTCATATGCCTATATACCCTTCTTCAACTATTTTCATACTAAAAAAAGTTTCATCAGTTACAGTTATTGTTTTTCCCTTTAGGAATATAAATAGTTCAACTTTGATAAGTTCATAGTGATTTCTTTTCCCTCTTTATCTTCTCAAGCATCTCTTGCTTCTTGTATCTGAATGTCAAATTTTCTATTCAACTCTGGTTTTTTCCTCAAGAATGCTTGAAAGTCCTCTATTCCACTGAATGACCAAATGTTCCCCTGAAACATGACACTCAGTTTTGCTGGGTAGGTGATTCTTGGTTTTGATCCCAGCTCCTTTGCCCTCTCGAATATCATATTCCAAGCTCTTCGATCCCTCAGTGTAGAACCTGCCAGATCCTGCACTATCCTGATTGTGTTTCCACAATATTGAAATTGTTTCTTCCTGGCTGCTTGTAATATTTTCTCCTTGATCTGGGAATTCTGGAACCTGGCTACAATATTCCTAGGAGTTTTCTTTTTGGGATCTTTTTCAGGAGGTGATTTGTGGATTCTTTCAACCTCTATTTTGCCCTCTGGTTCTAAAACATCTGGGCAATTTTCCTTGAGGAATGGTTGCAGGATGGTTTCTAGATTCTTTCTTTGATCATGGTTTTCAGGTAGTCCAATAATTTTTAGATTGTCTCTCCTGGATCTATTTTCCAGGTCAGTGGTTTTTCCCCTGAAATATTTCACATTGCCTTCTATTCTTTCATTTGTTTGGATCTGCTTAATAGCATCTTGATTTCTCATAAAGTCACTAGCTTCCATATGCTCCAGTCTGATTCTGAATGAATGATTCTCCTCAGTGAGCTTTTGAGATTCTTTTTCCAACTGGTAAATTTGGCTTTTTAAGGCATTCTTCTCCTCATTGCCTTTTTGAGCCTCCTTTGCCATTTGAGTTAGTCTATTTTTTAAGGTGTTATTTTCCTCAGTCAGGCTGTTGACCCTCATTTCATACTTTTCTTGCATCTTTCTCATTTCTCTTCCCAATTTTTCTCCCACTTCTCTTATCTGCTTCTTAAGGTCTTCTATGGCCTGTAACCAGCTCGTACTTTTTTTTTTTGAGAGCAGTTGGGGTTAAGTTACTTGCCCAATGTCACATGGCTAGTTTGTGTGTGTGTGTGTGTGTGTGTGTGTGTGTGTGTGTGTGTATGTGTGTGTGTTGCATGCCTGAGGCCGGATTTGAACTCACGTTCTCCTGACTCCAAAGCCAGTGCTCTATTCACTGTGCCACCTAGCTGTCCCAACCAGCTCGTATTTTCATTTGGGGCTTTTGGTGCAGGATTTCTGACCTCACAGTCCTCCTCCTGTTCCATGCTTTGATCCTCTTTGCCCCCCAAATTGGAGTGTAATGTTGAATTTTTCTGTTTATTTTGTTTCCTTTGCCTAGGCATTTTGCCACTCAATTACTTGACTTTTGGGCTTGTTGCCACAGTAGGACTCTGCCACCAGCCAGGGGACGTTCTGTCCCAAATGCTGGGGTTTTCTCAACTTTTGGAGGTATTAGTTGTGTGGCCTCTGTGAAGCATCCACACACTCTGGCAAGCTGGTCACACACCCCAAGACCTCTACCCCAGACCGCAATCCAGATCCAAGAAGGGTAAAGCAAGAGTGATTACCCCCCAGACGGATCACTGGATCCTCCTACAGTTAGCAGGCTAGGAGCTGAAGCTGCAATGTGGCAATGTGGAGCAAGCTATGCCATCTCCTCAGTGGCTTCTCATCCCCAGGGGAAAGAGGCCACATGCTCTCCCAACCAGTCTCAAAGTCCATAGGGCACTGACTTCTCACTTTATCCTAGGCATCTATGTGTTGATAATTCTGGAAATGCTACAGCTGCTGGTGTTCTGGGTTCCCTCCAGCTGGCTGCTGGTCTGGCTGCCCTGGAGCTAAAACCTCCGACTCATGGGGGCCTGTGCTCGGCTCCCAGAGCACTGTGCTGGCCGCTCCCTACTGGGCTACCAGGCTGTCCTTAGCGGGAGGTTAGCTTCTCTGTGTCATTTTGTGGGTTCTAGAGCTCAAGAGGTCATTCAGAGTCCTCCTTTTACATAATTTTTCAATCTAATTTATTTTTTGCTCATCTGTAGCAGAGTTAAATAAAATCTATCTTTATTGAGTTCAAAACCAATTAATTTTAAAAAGTTATCAACTTGAAAAACCAAAATGTTTATTAATTATTTTTCAACTTAATAGGAGCTGTTTTCAAATGTACTTTCTTTTAAACTCCAGATTTTTTCTCTTTACAGGTTTAACCTGACCATGTATCAACAGTTTCTTTATTGTGAGAGCCTTAATATTTAGTGTGGTGCAGTACAAAGAGTATTGGACCTGGAATTAGCAAGATTCATCTTCCTGAGTTCAAATCTGTCCTCAGACACTGACTAGCTGTGTGACCCTACGCAAGTCACTTAACCCTGTGTGCCTCAGTTTTCTCATTTGTAAAATGAACTGGCAAACCATTCCAGTGTCTCTGCCAAGAAAACCACAAAGGTCATGACAATCAGATACAACTGAAACGATTGAATTAGTGGATAGATATAGATTATTGATACTATATCTATCTGTCTGTCTGTCTATCTATCTATATAGATATAAGATAAATATGTCTATATAGAATGTGTGTGTGTGTGTGTGTGTGTGTGTGTGTGTGTGTGTAACATATGGTATATGTTACAGCTAATATTCAGCAGCAAAATGCCCCCCAGCATTAGACTGAGAGATTGGCAAAGCTTGACATTCAATATCAACCAAGATAGTCTGTGATATATGCCTTTATCCTCAATGTAGGATTGTATCAGCCACTTGAGGAGAGATGTTGAGCAGAATTTGTAACACAAACATAAATCAGAATGTCTTCAACCCTGCATTTTCCAAGCTAATTTGGCCTCAGGACACTCTTCAGCCTAAAACATATTGATAGAAACAATAAAAAGCTGGTCAGAACAGAAGATCCCTGGGATTCAAGGAAGTTGGAGGAATTTTCAACTCAGTGAGTATTTAAATTCCTACTATATATACTATATATATGTATATACATATATATACACACACATATACACACACATATATACACACATATATGTGTATATATATACACATGTACTATATACATATATATATATACACACATATACTATATATATAATATACTACTATACACTATTATGTACAAGTTACTATGTTAGACACTGGGGTTACTAACAGCCTGTGTCCTTAAGAAACATATTCTACTGTAGGGATATAACATATACTTGGGCATGTAAATATTCACACATGCACATGTATGTGTGTGTGTGCAGCTAAGCAGCACAGTGGAGAGAGCACTATGCCTGGAGTCAAGAAGACCTGAGTTCAAATCCTGCCTCATTCACTGACTAGTTGTGTGACCCTGAGCATGTTCCTTAATCTAATATTCCTTTTCTGTAAAATAAGAATAATAATAGCACTCAGGGTTGTTGGGAGAATCAAGTGAGATAATAATTGTAATGTAATAATTGTACGATGTGTTGTGTGTATATGTGTAAATGTAAAGCAATTTGAGAAAGGAGAAACAGGTAAAGAGAAAAACAGAAAAAGGTAGAAGGCCCAGGAAAGACTTGATGCAGGAGGGAGCACCTGAGATAATGATTGAAGGAAGTTTAGCATTTTAAGGAACAGAAGCAAAAAGATGTTGCCTTCCAGGAGTAAGGGCCAGGTCTATGGCTCAGAGATGGGAAATAGAGGCCAAATGAGTTCAGGGAATAGTTAGTAAGTCAAGTTAGAATGTTGAGTGCGTAAATAGAAATAATATGAGAAAGGACAGCAGCTACATGGCCCGGTGGATAGCGGGCTGGACCTGGAGTCAGAAAGATTCATCTTCCCGAGTTTAAATCTGACCTCAGACTCTAGTTGTGACCCTGGGCAAGTCACTTAACCCTGTTTTACTCAGTTTTCTCACCTGTAAAATGAGCTGGGGAAGGAAATGGAAAACCATTCCAGTATATTTGCCAAGAAAACTCCAAATGTGTCATGAAGAGTTGGACGCAACTGAACAACAATAACCAATGAGAAAAGTCTGTAAAGATAGTTAGAAATAGATTGTGGAGGACTTTAAATGCCAGGAACTTGAGGAAACAACAAGCCAATGAATATTTTTAAGGGGTGGGAAGTAGGAATAGTAAGATCTATGTTTTACAAAGATTTCTTTGGTAGCTATGAGGAGAAAAGGAGAGCCTAGAAGCAGGAAGACTAATAATTGTCCAGGTGAGAGATGAAAGGTTCTTAACTAAGGTATTGGCAACCTGAGAGAATGAATGAATGAATGAATGAATGAAAAAGCACTTATTAAGTGTTATGGACCATGCGCTGTGCTAAGTACTAAATATAAAACATGAAACAGTCCTTGCCTTGAAGGACTTGACATTTTAATATGAAAAGCCAACACATACAGGGAATTGGTAGTGAGGGAGGGGTATTTGGGTCTGGGGAGTCACAAAGACAGCAAGAGAAGTCAGAAGGCAATTATTTCACTGTCTTCTTTTATGGAATGTATTGATGTAATTGAGATGGAAAAGGAGGGGAGGAGAGGAAAAAGGGGAAAATAGGTAGGCATAGGAGCATGGTATAGAGACTTCAGGAAAAGTAGAAAAATGTAGTAAAAAAAAAGTAGAAAAATATTTGGTAACTGATTAAATATGGAAGATTGCAGATTGAAAATGGGGGAAGAATTCGAGGACATCTTTGAGGTCTGGAACCTGGGTAACTGAAAAGATAATGGTGTGTTTGACAGCAATAGGAAAATACAGATGATGTGTACCTTTAGGGGAGGAGATAATGAATCCTGCTTCTGACATATTGAGTCTGAGATGCTGATAGGACATCCAGGTGGTTAAAGCTAACAGATAGCTGGTAATGCAAGTCTGCTTGGAGCTGATAAAAAGCTGGTGGGAGCAGTTGAGATCACTGATTACACACAAAGCAGTGCTTCTTAACCTTTTGTATAATGGATACCTTTGGCAGTCTGGTAGAGTCCATGAATCCATTCTCAGAATAATCTTTTTTAAATGCACAAAACAAAATATGTAGAAAAATACAAAGGAAACCACAGTTAAGGGAAAATAAATATGTATTCTTTTTTCTGTTTAAGTTTATGAATGCCATGAAATCTACCTACAGGGTTTTAAAGTGTCTGTGGGACCCAAGTTAAGAACTCCTAATAAAGAAAGAAGAGGAAAGAACCTAGGACAGAGCTTTGGGGAACACCCACACATTTTGCAGCAAATAGAGGAAATTAATTCTATTTTCATTTCTTTTTAATAGGATAGTATACAAAACAAAATTTTTAGAATAGAATAGAGAACACATTTTCTATCTGTGGAAAGCAGCACTTATTTTGCTTCAAATGTAACATTCTGGAGGGGAAAATATTGTTATATTCAAAATTTTCTAATGTAATTCCTATATATCTTGTATGGAACTCTAGGGTCTCATAGAATATAAACCCTAATTTTAACCCTGGGTTTAAAATTTGAGTTGTTATAACTATTTTTTTATACAAAGAAGGAAATTTTATTTTACACAAATATCCCTTTCTTCTACACACCCTGATCCCTCTCCAATGCAAAAGGATCATACAATTATTGATTTAGAACTGCGGAAGAGACTTCAGAGGTCCTCTGGTCCATCTCCCTCATTTTACAGATGAGGAAACTGAGGCCTAGAGTGGTCAATCATAATAGCTAGCATTTACATAACTCTTTAAGGTTTTTGAAGCTCATTACAACTATGATCTCATTTTATAACTACAATTCATCTCATGCTTTTAACAACCTGGAGAAGTAGGTGCTACTATTGTCCATTTTATAAATGAGGAGACTGAGGTTAAGTGATTTGACCAAAGTCAAAAAAGTAGTTCTTACTACTTGGGATTTGAACTCAAGTCCTCTGCCTAAAAATCCATTGTTCTTCCCATTGTATCACAATATTTGGAAAGGCTTCTGCCTGATCGGCTGCCTGTCATAGCTGGGAAAAATTGGAAGATAGTAAGGAAGTGAGGTGGGGGTGGGAAAGGGTAAGTGAGAAAGGGGACTGGAAATCCTGCTGAATGATCTGCTGGCTTAACTTGCTTTAAAATGTTTAGGTTTGGTATTTCCTCCAATCATTGTGCACCAAAAATGGTTCTAGTTCTTTATTCACTAGCCTCATTCATTAGTCTGCAAGAACAATTCCCTGTCCCTTCAGCTCTCCCATTTTTCCTGTGTCTTCTAGCGATTTGTTTTATAGCACCAGGAAAATAATGTGGGTTTTACTTGAGCCAAGTATATCCTGGCTCCAGAACAAGACATTCTAGTGCACAGCCTCATGTGGTTGTTGTTCTCCTTAGCCCCAGGGAATCGCCCCCAACTACCTGGGTCAGTGAGAGATAGGGACAAAAGAGCCCTTTGATCCATCTTGAGTCAGGGGGTAGTGAGTGGGGAAGGAGAAGGGCTGGTATTTGACACCATTCTTGTGTTTGGAACTTCGCCTGCTCTTTCTCCTGGCCTCCTCATTGTCAGCGGACTTCTCTCTGAGGAGGTCCTGGCTTGCTTGGTTAGTAATGCTGTGCATTATAAAATGCTTTGGTCTTCAGGAAGAGATGTGAGCATTCTCTAATTCCTACCCTCTGAGGAAATGCTGTTTTTCATGGACTCTGTCCCTTTCCTCCCTGCATACAAATACTTGCCACATCTGTTACTGCGCATAAATATTTTATTTGCCTAATTTATATACAGGGTGGTTGGCTATAAGAGGAAGCTAGGTGGTGCAGTGGATAGAGAAATGGGCCTAGAGTCAGGAAGATCTGAGTTCAAATTTGATCTCAGACACTTACTAGCTGTGTGACCCTGGGCAAGTTACTTAACCCTTATTTGCCTCATTCCCTCATCTGTAAAATGGGGACACAAAAGAGACGGAAATGGCTAACTACTAACTAAGATACTCCAGTATCTTTCCCAAGAAAACTCCATGGACTTTGTCTATGGGGTCACATAGAGTCAGATACAACCAAATAACCACAACAGACTATACTTGCTTTGAACTATATTAAGACTTTTGGGACACTCTGTATTTGTTCAGTTTGCCTCCGTGGTCTAGAGGTGACTTGGTGAAATGGAGAGTGCTGGGCCTGGATCCATCAACTGGACCAGGATTCAAATCCTACCTCTGATACTTATTAGCCCAGAAGACACTAAACCTCTATGTGCCTTCACTACTTCCCTAGGACTAAGTCACTGGCAGGCCACAATCTTTCTTAACGGAGGGAGTTTCCCACACTCCTGGAACCTGCAGGTAATTTGGGTATTTTGCAATGTGCCCTTGTCTTATTCAAGTCATTTAATCATTCCAGGTGTTAGTTTCCAGATCAGTAAAGTGAGGAAGTTAGACCAAATAAATAGTCTATAAACCCCCTTTGGCTCTCAGACACTATAATTCTATTATAGTTTATACAATCTGTCTTCAGCTGCAACCCCTTGCAAAGCATAGACCATGATAACTTGCTTTGGACACAATATAAATGTGAAATAAATCCATTTGGACCATGACAATACTGAGATTTTTAGTGGAGGCAGTTGCTAAGCCTATTGGTTAAATTTAAAGGACTGAAGGAAGACATCCTTGGTGGAGAGCCCATTACTCTCAATTTATTTCCTTTGTGAGGACAAGAAAGGTTAAGCTTGTTGATTTTTAGGGTCTAATACAATGACCATCTGGTTTTGCTCTCAGATGAGTGAATTATTCCTTTTTAGATGGCCACAATTGTTCAGAAAAGCTAGGTAATAAAGCTACCACAAGGTGGCGCTCATTACCCACAAATTTTAGGTATGCTGGGGGTTGGGTTGGTTAAAATGTGAATTCATTTATTCTGAAACTTGTGGCCAGCACAGATTTTAGCTCATTGTTTCAGCCCCACCCGGAAAGCAAGAATTAAATAGAATTCCCACCCCTTCCACCTCTCCACACCCAAAGCTAATGCCATCTTGATAGAGGGGATGCCAAGGATTAGGAATAACCTCACTTTTATCTGAACATTTCTACCCTCTTTCAGCTCTGATTTCTGAGAATTGACCCTACACACTGAATTCGGACTTATGAGGAGAACAATACCTTTCATTCTGTTATGTTTAAAAGAAAATGAAGACTCTCTGAAAGAACCCCCCCTTAACAACTTATTAAAAATAATTTTTTTGAGTTTAAAACACCAGAGAATTCCAGTTGTAAATGTTTTGAAGTTTCCTGTGTAGGACAGTAAACAGTGGTTTCGTTTGGAGGAAGTGGGAACCATCCAGCCTCAGATTTCAAGAAGTCACCTGACCAGAAGGCATGCTTCAGTGCTTTTATGCTTCCATAGGGTATGAGTTCTATTTTTGTTGTCTTAAGACATTTTCCCCCACCTGATAGGAGGCCAGCAGAGAAACAGAAATCTAGTTGAATCTAGTCAGGGTGGGAGTGTTGAGGCAAGCAGGGTTGGGTGGCTTGCCCAGGGTCACACAGTGTCTGGGGCCAGATTTGAACTCATCAAAATGAAAAAAAGAAAATAAAATATATAAATAATTTTGCTAAATATAAATTTTACTTCCACAGTGAACATAATATGGTAAGTACATTATTTATAAAATAAACAAAACTTGCCTATTACAATATATACTAACCTGAAAATATGACAGATATTGAACATCTCAAATAATTCAATTTAAAAAGGGTTCTTCTTGTTGAAAGGAAACTGTGCATGCTTGAATAGCCTGACTTTTCTGTAGCACTACCAAATTAAACACTTCAGCGTTCCACAATTCTTCTAACAAAGTATACTATACCATGAGCAAACAAGTTTGAGAATTCTTGATGTACATAAGCAAATACAGAGTAATTTTAGGAGGGAAGAAAAAACAATAATGGGGGAACCAGGAGAGACTTCATGTAGGAGAGGGCTCCTGAGTTGAATCTTAAAGAAAACTAAGGAATCTCATTTAAAAGTGAAAAAGAAGAGCTTTCCAGAGACATGGGCTGAGGCCTTGTGAAGTCACAAGTGCCAAATTTGAGGAAAAGCTAGTAGGCTATTTGGGCTGAATGGAAGTAATAAGAATAAGGCTGGAAAAGTAGGTTAGAGCCATAGCATGGAAGGCTTTAAATTCTATGCTGAGGAATTTGTATTTTATCTTATAGGTAGTTGGGAGCCCCTGAAGATTTGTGACCACAGGAGGAAGATTGAGAAGACGGAGTGATAGTAGAATTAACAAAATACACTCCTATGGAGGAGTGAAGGGGAACAACAAGTTTACCATAACTCTGAGGATGTTGTGAACCTGGCAGACCCTTGACCTCATTCAGCATTCTCTCTTTCTTTGATTCAGTCTCTGATAAGAAAGTGAGGCTTCTTTTAACTAAGGCCAAAGCTTTAATAATATCCTTAATGTCATCTGCTCCTGTCTTGCCTTGCAGCATACCCTCACCATCATCTCCCTCTCTCTGTAATCTTCAGGCTCTTTATATCTATTGGCTGCTTCCCTGCTGCCTACTCTCCCAAGTCTCCTACATCGTTATAAAGTAAACAAACAAAAAAACCTCACAAAACAAAACAAAAACTTCTCACTGGGCTCTACTGTTCTTAATCACTATCAGCCCATATCTCTCCTCTTTCCATCAGTCAACAAGTATTTATCTGATTAGTATGTGCCAAGTACTGTGCATTCACAGCAGAACTCCCTGAAATAGCTATCCCTACACACTTCTGCTTTTGTTAGTTCCTCAACTCTTTGCCATCTGGCTCCTGACCTCATCGCCGAACTAAAATTACTCTCCAAAATTACCAGTGATCTCTTTAATTTTCATAGTTGATGTCCTTTTCTTAATCCTTGTCATTCTTAACTTTTCTACAGTATTTGACTGTGTTGAATACCTCTTAGGTACTCTTTCCCCTCTGGGTTTTCCTGAAATGATTTTCTCCTACTTTTCCTCCTACCTATCTGATTGCTTTTTCTTGGTCTTCTTTGTTGGATCTTCATCCATGGTATGGCTTTTAACTGTAGATTTACATCAATGCCCCATCCTGATCTCACTGATAACCTCATCAGTTCCTATAGTTTAAATGATCATCTCTATGCAGATAATTCCCAGTCTATATATCCAGCTATCCTAACCTCCAGCCCTCATTACCAACTGCCCATTGAACATTTTGAACTGGTTTATGTTGTTAATTCCTACCCTCTGAGAAAATGCTGTTTTTCTCAGCAACTGCTGAGAGAGGCATCTCAAACTCAACACATGCAAAACACAATTCAAGATCTCCCCACTCCCTCCCCACCCACCAAACCCACCCCTCTTCTTAACTTCTTGATTTCTGAGAAGAGCAAACCATTCTTTGCTGGAAGATTCACAGTGAATCCCAGTTCACAACCTTGCCAATTTCCTTGACTCCTTAATCACCTGCATTCCACAGAGTCTTTCAGCTGCCAAATCTTTTCACTTACCTCCACAACATCACTCACAGTCATTCCCTTCTTTCTATTCCCAACCTAGTTTAGGACTTCATCATAGCTTCCATAGACTAGGGTTTCATACTGGACTGCCTTCCTCAACTCTCTCTTTCCCCCTTTCTATCTTTCACACAATTGCCAAAGGGATTTTCCTAATGCCCAGGTAGGGCCTATCACTCCCTTACTAAGTAAACCCCAGTGACTCTCTATTGGTGTTAGGATCAAATTAAAGTCTGCCATAACCTGGTCCCAACCCACCTCTCCAATCTAAATTACCTACTTCCTTTCAGACATTCTCTGGTCCAGTCAAACTCATCATTTGTCCTTCACATATAACATTCCATTTATGTCTTTCCACTGGCTATCCCTATCACCAGAATGCAGTCCCTTCTCCCCTTTACCTTTTAGGATCACTCATTTCTTACAAAACACAGCTCAAGAACCACCTTCTATATGAAGACTTTCTGGTCTTCCCTCTGGGATTACCTCCATCTATTCTTGTGTGAAATAATTATTTACATAATTCCCATGAAGTCAATCCCCCACTACCCCCAGTGACCCTTAAAGTCAGGGACATTGTTTTTACATTTTTTGTATTCCCAATATTTAGCATGCTGCCTGGCACATAGTAAATACTTAATAAAACTTTATTGACTGACCTGGTCTCCCCAACTGCTAATAACCCACTTTGTGTATATTTGCATATATTTATATATATGACCATGTTGTCTCCCCTCACAGAATAAAATCTCTTTGAGGACAGGAATTCTTTCCTTTTTGTCTTTGGATCTACAAAACCTTGTGCAATGGTTTTAATGGTATTTAATGGTATTAAGCACATAGTAGGTGCTTAATAAATGTTATTGATTGATTCTCTAGAAGGAGGTGTTTACCTTAACAGAATTAGGGAAGGCTGGAGGTGGGGCTGGAAGGAGGAAGATAATGAGTTGTATTTTAGACATAGAGTTTGAGATGCCTATTTTACATCCAAGTGGAAAAATCCATCAATCAGCTAGTGTTACAGAACCTGAGTTCAGGAGAGAGATTAGGGATAGAGGTGTGTGCGTTCGTGTGTGTGTGTGCGTGCGTGCGTGCGTGTGTGTGTCTGAATGTAAAGCAACTTGAGAAAGGAGATTGGTAGCTCCCCCAAATGTACACTGTTGGCCCCTTAATACTCTAGTGCTAATGACTACTCAGCAACCTATACAATAAGACTTACATATATACACACATATGTATATGTATGTGCATATGTAGCTCTCTCTCCATATATATGTATGTATGTATATATACATTCCCATATGATTCCTGGAATCCTCTGTCCACACACACACACTGCTTCTGGACCCAAAAGGTTGGGTATTTTTGGCTGGCCCTTATTTCTATCTCTCCTCTAAACTTTGAACCCAAGCACATGATTTGGACCATGTTCAGCCTGGGGAAAATCTGTCCTCTAATAAAACGGAGGGCTAGGCTCCCTTCTCTCTGATGCTTCAGCTCATTAAACTTTGACCCTCACACCTCTGGGAAAAATTTGCTTATACTTTAAGTTGTAATTCATGTCTCAAGTCTTCCCAAAGGGAAATATAGAAAGGTACTCAATGTATAGTATAATAAAGGTATGAAGCAGATGAAAGACAGCATGGGAAAGTGAATAGAGAGCCAGACTTAATGCCAGAAAGACCTGAGTTCAAGTCTAGCATTTGACACATCCTGTTTGTGTAACCCTTGATAAATCACTTAATCTCTCAATGTTCCAGGCTATTATCTAAGACTTCATGTTGCAGAGAGTGTGTGGACTTGCATTGGTAGAAACAATTTCCTTCATCTGGGAGTTTCCCATACTAATGAAGCCATAACTGCAGTCACTATTTCCTATGCAACAGGTGTTTATTTCTTATACTCAAATACTGAAAAACTCATATTGACAGAATGACTTAAGATAGAATTCAGTAACTTAACTTACAATTATTGTTACAACTTTTTGGAGGAAACCTCATCTAAACATGGAGCAGTTTGTGGGACTATGAATTAGGCATTTTACACTTCACCTTGGTTCTACACTGTCCAAATAATTCCTCCTCTGTCTTCTGGCAAAATAGGGCTGTCATTTTCTCTAAGAGTGCTAGTGCTTGCTGCCAGCCAGCTACAACAAAAAGGACCCAGGAACTCTGAACTTTTCAAACTCACAAGGGCATTTCTAAGCCTGAACACATGTGGTTCAGGATAGATATTTGTTTACCAAGGATCAAGGAAGAACATATGTAAAACAGGCATGCTCAAACAAACCCACACTTAGGCTTGATTAGACATAACATGCTCTTTATCTGTCATGTGAGAATCAATTTAAAGTTTCTGGGGTGGGTGATAAGGCAAGCTGCCCTTCTGACATCCCTCAGGGGAAGTGGATTCTGACAGGATGTGAAACAAGAAGGAAGAGAACAATGAGGGTGGAGTCAGACCCTTTTAAATATTTACCCAGTCATCTTCTCTTCCTTTTTTAGAAGCTTAGGTAAATTTACTTCTATTATAGACAGAGACAAATAACTACTCAGGGCAAAAAGAGCACTAGAGATGCAAAGTAAAGAAAAAAGAGAGAGAGAAAGAAAGAAAGAAGGAAAAAAAGAAAGAGAAAGAAGGAAAGGAAGGAAGGAAGGAAGGAAGAAAGAAAGAAAGAAAGAAAGAAAGAAAGAAAGAAAGAAAGAAAGAAAGAAAGAAAGAAAGAAAGAAGGAAAAAAGAAAGAGAAAGAAGGAAAGGAAGGAAGGAAGGAAGGAAGGAAGAAAGAAAGAAAAAGAAAGAAAGAAAGAAAGAAAGAAAGAAAGAAAGAAAGAAAGAAAGAAAGGAAAAAAGAAAGAGAAAGAAGGAAAGGAAGGAAGGAAGGAAGGAAGGAAGGAAGGAAGGAAGGAAGAAAGAAAGAAAGAAAGAAAGAAAGAAAGAAAGAAAGAAGGAAAAAAGAAAGAAAAAGCACTAGACTTAAGAGCTGGAAGACTTGGCACCTGTGTTTAAAGCCCAAGCTTTTTGACTTGTGACCTTGGGCAAGTCACTTCCTCTCTCTGTACCTCAGTTTCCTCACCCGTAAATTAAGTGGTCAGACTAGTTGATTTCTAGATCTCTTCTAGCTTTAAATCCTCTGAGCTCTGAGTGTTATTATTCCCCAAACCTGAGGCTTAACTTAAGCCTGGTAAAGCTTATACACTCTACAGGTGCTTAACTTCCTCCTCTGGGGAAAACATGACATGCGCAGGGTTTTACATTTTATGATGACCTAGCAAAATAAATTTCTTTCCTCCTTTTTCTTTTATTATATTCTCCAACTTCCCAATGATGCCCAGCTGCTCTTTTTTTTCTTTTTTTAAAGGCAATTGGGGTTAAGTGACTTGCCAGGGTCATGAAGGCAATAATGTCTGAGGCCAGATTTGAACTCAGGTCCTGTTGACTCCAGGGTCAATGCTCTATCCACTGTGCCACCTAGCTTCCCCCACTCTTTTTTGATATTTGTCTGATCAGGAACCTGTCACCAAATATTTTTGCCATTGAATTTTATAGAATCACCTCTCAGCTAATGAGAAGATCAATTCAGGTGACAAAAATTAAAGATTACTTGCTGTGAAAGTGAATCAAGTAATAATTCTGCTACCTAAAAATAAGAAGCTAACAGAGGCGAAGGAATCATGCTCCCATTACATTTGCTTACTGGAGAAGGGATTTACTTTTTAGAGCATATTATATTGTTGTTCCTTTCCTAATTTGTAGGAGAAAGCTACACTGCTTCATTAGGAGGCCTGTTGGGGAATCTTGAGAGAAATGTCCATCTCCCTCACGTCCCCAGCCATGAAATGGCCAGTATTTCAATGCTCCCTTGTCGAGTCTCGGTGCCTCTCCTCTTCAATCCAAATGCAAAGCATGTCAGGGTGGGGAGGGTGCTAAGAAACCTCATTGAGGCTCACACACCATCAGAAGCAACATTCCAAATTCTATTGAACTCTGGCCAAGTTCTTTCTGATTCAAGTCGACCAAAAGGATCATGCCACAGTGATGCTATTGTAGTAGGACCAGGGTCCCAGCCAAATTGTATATCCAGCCCTGACCAATCTTAGGACTTTAAAAGGCATGGCAATCTGACTTCTAGTTTTTTATTGGCGTTGTGACATATTTTGGTCATTGATGAAGTTGAACTAGCTTTCAAAATCTATGTGTGTAACAAGGTACCAGCTACTTTGAATGTTTTTTTTCTACTCTAGTTTATTTCTTTTTTGTTTTGTTTTTGGTTTTTTTTGCTTTTTTTTTTTTTTGGAGGGCAATTGGGGTTAAGTAATTTGCCCAAGGTCACACGGCTAGGCTTTTGTTTGTATGTGTTAAGTGTCTGAGGCCCTTCTGACTCCAGGGCCAGCACTCTACTCACTGTACCACCTAGCCACCCCTCTAGTTTATTACTTAAGGATGATTTGCTAAAAGGAGCTACCTTCTAGATATCAAACTATTCCAAATATCCTAGTAATTCGTTCATTCAATAAATATTTATTAAGCATTTACTATGTGCAGAGGTATCTAGGTGGCTTAGTGGATAGTGCATTGATCCTGGAGTTGAGAAGATCTAAGTTCAAATCCAGCCTCAGACACTCACTAGCTGTGTGACCCTGGACAAGTCATTTGACCTCTGTTTGCCTTATTCCACTGAAGAAGGAAATGATAAACTGTTCTAGTATCTTTGCCCAGAAAACCCCATGGGCAGCATGGTCCCTGGGGTCATAAAGAATCAGACACTACTGAACAACAACAATGTGCAGAGAACTAGAAAAGATTTTAGAGGATACACAGGAATTTAGATAAGACACAGTCCCTATCTTCAAGCAGTTTAAAGTCTTGTAAAGTGATGACACCTAAACAAAAAGCTATAACACATGATATAAAATATTAAATTATTAAGCTTACAAAACAAAGAACAACATGAAATCTCATGGGAAAAGCCATTTTGAACCATGAAGATATTTTCTTCCACGTTTTGATGGGCACAAAGATTATGGTACTTGGGGTTGCATGGGGACAGTTTACTCATAACAAAATACTGGAGCATGTGGTCTAGTGGAATTCCAATTTATGTCGGTGAGAGGAAAAGGTGATGTCTGTAGTCATTGGTTAAGCACCAAAAATTCCTAAGCCAAGCAGAAGGCTATGGGAGTTGTGATATACTGAAGATGCTGTTAAAACCCTTCACACCCTAAGGCCTTCCTGCCTATCCAATCTTATTACATTTTATGTTCCTTCACATACTCCACACTGATCTTCTGACTGTTACTCCCACATGACACTCACCTTCAATTCTGTCTTTTTCAATGGCTGCCCCTCCTTTCCCTTGCTTGAAATGGCTTTCCTCCTTAGCTCCAACCTCTTGGCTTTTTTTGGCTTCCTGGAAGACTCTCACTTTCTTCAAGAGGCTTTCCCCAATCTTCCCACCCCTTCCCCTTGAGATTATCTCCCCTTTATAGTGTATATATCTTGTTTTTGTGTACATAGTTTGCATGCCTTGATAGCAGGGATTATTTTTGCCTTTCTTTGTAATTATAGCCCTTACCATAATGCTTGGCATATAGTAGGTGTTTAATAAATGCTTGTTGATGAGGAAAAGGAGGAAGAGGATGCTGATAGGCTATAGAACTGCCACCTGAAGGAGAAAAGTGGAAGAATGGGTATGCACCTATTGGAATAAAAGAGCAAACCAAGGCTCCAGAGAGAAATAGGAGAGAGGCAAAAACACCAACAAAAACAATCTTCCAATACTGCCCTTCAATGAGGTCTCCAATTCCTCTCATGCTCCTGAAATCTCACCCATCAGTGTTATAAGTTTATTCAGCAGAGTCTGAATGACCCTCTAGGCAGGAGAAAGAAAAAGCACTTACCTGGGAAAGAGTGTTCCCTTACAAACTGGGTCAGAACATAAATGCCTCCTCTGTTCTTTACTTTTGATAGGATTATAGAACTAGAATTAAAGGGCACCTCAGAAACCCATGTAGTCTAATTATCTCATTTTATAGGTGAGGGAACTGAGACCCATCAGATTAACTGACCCACCCACAATCACACAGTATAAATATAAGGGGCATGATTGGAACCCCTGTCCTCTGACAGAACTTCTACTTAACTAACTCCTGTTAACTACTTAACTAACTCCTGTCTCTGTCTTTATACAGGCTGGTTTCCATGCCTGCAGCATATTCCCTCCTCACAGCTACCTTGGATTTTCATAAACCTTTATATGTTAATGCCTTTGTTGCCTCACTTGTTTATAGGGAAATTAAATATTCCCAGGTGTGAGCTACACATGAGCTAAATTCAGATGTTCCCAAAGTTGCCTTGGGTAAGGATCAAATAAACCACAGTGTTGTGATTGAGACACCATCAAGACTGAATCTGGTCAATGTGAGTTCAGAGCTTTGATAATGGGCCATGGCTAATGATGATCATATCTCAGAGTTCAAGAACTTGGGAAGATCCTTTTTAGGTTGTGGAAGGCATTTTTAGTACCTCAAGGGCACTAAAGGTAGATTAATTACCTTAAAAGGTAACTAACTTACAAAATCCTGAGGAATGTGGGCTAAAAATATTAATAAATTCATTAAAGGATCATAGAATTTAGATGATATAGCAGATCCCAATGGGTAAGCAAGATTCCCACTGCATTGACATGTTAATTGATTTATTAACAAAAGTAATCATGATTATTCGGGAAAGTGTGACTTGTGGAAATCCTATAGATATCAAGTTTCCTTCCTTGTTAATTCCAAATAGCAGCCCAAGATATAATAGCCCTGTTTGCTCATCTTTCAAGGTTGCTATTGAACTCCCATCACCTTCATGAATCTTTCTCTCACTACTCCAGCCCAGAGTGATCCTTCCATTTAATGAGTGTCAGGACAAGTCATTTAATCTCTCTGGGCTTCAGTTTCCTTACCTAAAAAAAGAAGGGATTTAATTGGATGACTTCTGAGGTCCCTTCCTGTTCTAGCTTTGTGGTCCTATGGCAATAGAATCTAGAATCCATATTAGGCATTTTAATACTTAATTATCATCTAATTGTTTCATATATTTTTATTCATCAATTAGATTTCTTCTCATTATTATTATTTCAAAGACTGGATCTCTCTATATCTCCCAAGTTGGAAGTTGAATGGCCACTGACAACCACTCAGCAGATAGCAACCTGATTCCAATAATGATCAACTTGGGAGTTTGGATTTCCTCTGTTTCTGACCTATCTCATTTGTTCTCCCGCACTCCCCAACTCCAACCACTATATTTAATGCAGAACTTAGTGTGGGTACTCAATCAGCATAGCCACATGCAGTTTAGAACTCCCAAACTCAAGAGAGCAGACAGTCTCAGCTTCCCCAGTAGCTGGGATTACAGATGTGCCACCATGCTGGGCTACACTACAAATTCATAAACTACTTTTGTCTACATGTGGCAATTTTAAGATAAGTCTAAGTATTCTAATTCCTTGTTGAATCAGAAGATGTATTATTTATCAAATTGTATTGTTCATTGAATGCTTAATGATTTATTGAAGGAAAATGCATAAAAAATGAAATTCAGTTCCACATATTTATCTTTCATGAAGATGTTTGCAACTCTTACTGTAACTCTGAAATTGTCTGTGATTTGTTCATCTTTCCAGATTGCGATAAATTAATGTTGATGGCAGCCCTAAGGTTAGCCCAGAAAAGTCCATGTTTATTCTTCTCCTTGGGCCATTCCAAATAGGTTCTTCGTGCCATGAGAGATTTTAACTTATGATACCTGGTAGGAATGCTATACTGGGGAATTGGTTCCAGTAATATGAGAATTAAATTGTTAGAACCTTCATGAAATAATTTGTGGTGAGCAAAGTAAAGTTCATAATGGCACCATTCACTCTGAACAAAGTTAGAGGACAAAACAAAGATAGATTTGTAGCTTTTCTCAATGCAGTTTATAATATTTTCAATAATGCTCTTACCCGGAATGAAGTGTCTCTCATGGAGACAAATCAATGTGGACCTGTCTTCTTTCTCTAGGTTTGGTATCAACTCATTCTTTACCCAGAGAGAATCCCCCTCACTATATGAAATAAAAGCATGAAATTGGACTGTTCTTTTGAGTTCTTCTATGGGCACATTCCTAACTCTGTGCTGGGTCTGTGTCCACTGAACTATCATCCTCAGGTACCAGAGCAAATCAAAATGGATGCAGAGTGCTGCTGTGACAACTGTACAAATTAAGCCAACTATCAGAATCACAACAATCAATAGGGGTGTATTACAGGATAATTCTGGCAGATCAACATTCTCTAATGGAATTCCCTTTAGTTCTAAAGGATATTCACAAGTATATGCATCTGGCCATCCAATCATCAAGCCTTGAGATTTTTTTTCTAGGTTGATGAAGTTTCTTAAGTCACAGGCACATCTAAATGGGTTGCCTCCTGCTTTTAATGATTGTACTTGCTGACAAGTCTGGAAGAAATCAAGAGATGGGCTAATAATGGAATTCATTTCAATATTCAGCACAGAAAGCCTTTGGAAATTACCACACCCAGGAAGATCAGTTAGAGAATTGAATGCAATATTTAGCTCCTGCAAAGCTTTCAGATCCACAATTTCTCTGGGGATGGTCCTTATGTCATTATTATGCAGATCAAGCACTTGGATGCTCTTTGGTATGCATTTGAAAACAGAGTCAATAAATTTATTGGATGACAAATTCAGGGTAGTGAGGGTTTCTGGCCAGTAGCAATCTTTTTCATTGGTGGCAGCATACTGTAGTAAATTCTGGCTTAGATCTAAGTGTACCAAGGGTGTTTTGGTAGCAAAGGAACTCACTGTGGAAAGCATTTCTAATTTATTCCTTTGCAAAATAAAAGTTTTCAAATATGGCAATTGAAGAGTGTTTACAAATAATTCATCTGTCAAGGTATTGTTAGCAAAATTCAAATGCTGAAACTTGGTGGGATAATCAGGAAAAACTATATGTGGCATCCCGGCACCTGTTATTGTCAAGTTTTCAATGTCCATGTGGGTAAAGAACAAGTAGATTATCTCCTGTGAGAAGGAATATATCTTAAGAGTCACATGCTCCACCTTTAGGGCTTTTATTGAGGTATTAGAGTAGTTAAATGGTTTGCGTTTAAATTCACTTTGGGCACCAATGGTCAAATTTTGTATTTGTAATTGTTGGATTGATGAGTGCCAAGCAAACTTCAATATTTGGACAAACTCCTGCCAGGGTCCATCGACATTACTGAGTAACAGATGAGAAGTTTTAGAGTCCTTTGGGCTCTCCAAAAGAGGATTCTTCTGACTTTCATGGCTTGTAAATTGATCCATATTGATATTTGTCATTTCTAAGATTTTTGAAGTGTGGATTCCATCGTTCAAAATAAACCTATAATCAGCACTCTCTGGAAAGACTATATGAAGTCTCTCAGTGTTTAAGAGGGATAAGCTGCCTTCTTCATAGTAAGAAAGATGCTTTAAGCCCAGGAAGATAGTGCTTAGGGGCAAATGAGCCACTTTCTGTAAATCTGATTTTCGTATCTGTGCCCCACTCAACCCTAAAAATTCCAGTTGTGACATGCTGACAAACTCCTGACAGATGGGAATATTGTTGAAGTCATTAAAAGAAAGATCTAAATGTTTGAGGGCCAGAAGTGAATAACAAGAAATATTCCTCAGGTGATTATAAGATAAGTCTAAATATTCTAATTCCTTGTTGAATTGGAAGATGCTCATATCCAGGTGTTGGATTCTATTATGAGAGAGAATTAAAACTTTGAGTTTAGAGAAAGGACTAAGGTCCAAGTTCTGAGGCTGACACGTGAATTTGTTGGATAGATCCATTCTGGTAGTTTTTGGTGACATATCCATCAGAACATTTTTAAGATAGTCCAGAGAACAGTTGGTAGCTAATTTATTTGTTTCAGGCAGTAGCAGAGCCCCACATAGCACAGATAAGTCAATACTATACAGAATGTAAATGATTCTGATGATGCTCATTATTTTTTTTTCTGATTGCTATCACTGATTCTCTCAAGTCACAGATGAGGATGAATGGAAGCCTAGAAAAACAATTGATAACATTATTTGGTCATTTGGCTAATGATATCTCATAGATAAAACAAAGAATAGACCCAGCTCTCAAGGAGCTTCCATACTAATAAGGGACACATGTAAATAAATAAATGCACACAAGATACATACAGAGGGGCAGCTATATGGTGCAGTAAGTAGAGCCCTGGCCCTGGAGTCAGGAGGATCTGAATTCAAATCTGGCTTCAGACATTTGACACTTTCTAGCTGTGTGACCTTGGGCAAGTCACTTAACCCTGATTGTCTTTCCTCCCCCCTCCAAAAAAAAAGATACAGAGCAGAAGGCAGCTAATCTTAGAGAAGAAGACTCATATGACTGGGGGCAAGGAGAGATAGGGAGGGCCTCCTGCAGAAGGTAGTGTTTGAGGTGAGTTGTGAATGGATGTCAAGATATAGAGGCAAGGAGGCAGAGCATTCCAAGCATGAGGGACAGCCTGTGAGGTTGGTACAGATGCTAGCTTTTTCCCAAATGGAAGAAAGTACTGAAGGATCATGGGAAGCAGGACCCACACAGCACTTAGCACACTGCCTGGCATATAGTAAATGCTTAATAAAAAGTAATTGACTGTCTAGTTGGCTTGTCCATGGTCCCAAAGTTAGTGATATTAGGATACAGATCCTCTAGACTCCATGTCCAACATTAAATCACACTGAAAGGCTCTAGGAGATCAAGGGCACAGGTGGAAGCAGTGATTTTAGCAAACTTTCTCTAAGACTAGAAAGAAGATGGAGATTTTAAAGTGAGGAGGAAACAAAATGTAAGAGCTCCCATCGAATGACTTTAATATTTTTGGTAAAGTAGGAGGTGAGATTTGCTGAGAGTATAGGGAGTTAGGGATGGAGTTGCAGGCAGCAGAAAACAAAAGTATTGGAGATAAGCACTGTAGGAAAATCAGATAAAGGAAAAATAAGGGAAGAATGAAAATGTTGTCATGAAGAAATGTGGGTCTTGATAAAGTCAATCAGTGAGCCAGTTAGCATTTATTAAGTACCTAGTATGTATCAGGCTAGTGCAGGATAGTTAGAATACAATTGTAGTAGATCAAGTGAGCAAGAGGTTGTTACTCCCTGTGGTACTCACTGTTCTGCTGTTTAGGAACAGTCATAGAGATGGCAGGTTATCAGGCGAAATCTAGAGTTGGGAACTATCAGGGCCAGAATGGCCAAAAGTCAGTGGAGATAATGAGGAAGGTAAAGAGATATTCGGGAAATATAGTGATGAAGAAGTTTAGAAAAGAGAGAGAGATTACAGACAGGGATATTTCAGCATTCAAGACCTTGTAGGTTGCAGTTTGGCACATGACCATGGTGGGTGGCAAAATTAAAGTAGACATAAAGTTCTAGGAGCTGAGGAGTCATTCATTTAGTCAACAAGCATTGATTAATTATCTACTACATACCAAGCACAGTGCTAAATACTAGATATAAGAAGAAAGGCAAAAGATAGTCCAAGTTAAAGGGAAAGATAATTTCTCCTTTCAAGGAGGTCACAGTCTAATGGAGGAGGTGACATGCACATATCCCTATATAAACACTATATAGACAGGATAAATCAAATATAACAGAAGGGAAGTAACAAGGATTGGAGAAGCTTTCTTGAAGAAGATGGTGTTTTAGCTGAGTCTTGAAGGGAGACAGGAGAAAGCCTCTAGGAACTTAGAGGCCAGGGTGACAGAACCGTCTTCAGTGCAAAGTTGTAAAGGATGGTGGGAACAGAGAATGGGGAGGAAAGACTATAAACCAATTATTGCTAAAGTGATTGAAGAATGTAAAGATCAATGGATGGTGGGGACAAGGATTGGAACTATCAGATGATATGAACTTCAAAGAAAGAGTCCTTATTAAATGATGGTAGCAGAGGAACTGGTTGGTGAAGGTACCTTGGGAAAAGTTATATTAATCATGGAGAATTGATAGCCAGAGAGGGAAATGTTGAACATAGTTAGACACATTCCCTGGACTTTAAGGAAACTGATTTCATAAAGCTCATCGAAAAGGTAAATAAGATCCCATGTTCTAAGAATACAATTCAAAAAGAAAGGAGGATTCTCAGAAAATAACTCAATTATGATTGATACCCAGGCAGTAAGGATAATGTAAGGACTCATCTCACTTGATCACAGGAAAGAACACTTGATGTGTAGTTAGAGGATGTGGCTTCATTCAAATCCTTTTCCTGGCATCGCTAGCTCTGTGATCTTGGACAAACCAGTTAAATTGTCTGCCCCTCAGTTTCCTGATTACAAATCTAACATTAAATTGTGCTAAAAGACCCAGATGGAAGCATAGATTTTTTTAAAGCTAACTTTCACAATCTCCAAGGCCAGAAAATGAAGGAGTTGGACTACACAACTTCTCAAACTCAAAATCTAAGATCCTATGATCCCATGAAAAGGGGAAATGTATTAAAGGGGACTGAAGTGGCTTCCTACTCAGCACTTCCACTGAGCTCAGATTAACAAGGTGGGAGGGGGGGAGTGGAGTTAAAGAATGAAAAAAGAGATCACAAGCACAGAAGATCACATAACCAAAGAAAAATGCACATGAGGATCACAGATCCCTAAAATAATGAGGTGAGGCTGGAAAGAAAAAGGGAAAGGGACATAAAAATGGTTTTCAAAGCTGAATTCAGGGTAAGAAAACAAACAGTAAAGATAGGTCTACTGTTTGGAACAGATGACACATTTTGACTATATGACCATGGACAAGTCACTTAACATCTAAGTGGTCTAAGTCTATAATTTACAGAGGAATTATCAGTGTGCATCGGGAGAAGGAGATTCCTTGCCAGGAATTTCCTCCAAGATGAAATCACCTGTGTGGATCAAAATAAGTAAATAAAAATGAACATAAAACATAGTGAATAAATATAAACAATTCAACTTAAGTACTTTATGCTTTCTCAAGAGAAAAGGCTACAGAGACAGAGTAAAACTATAGGCAAAAGCCAAAAGTTTGCCATGAACCCATGTGACTTCACGATGACTTTAAGTGTACAAGTTTGGAATTTCCCCACAGCAACTTCCTCAGAGATTACCCTCAGCTCAGTCTGAGTTCTCAGTCTTTGTTCTTCATTCCAGTTATTAATTTTTTTAAACCAACAGTTCATTGTTAAGGGGCTTCATCTTTCTCAGGAAAAGCCCAATTTATAAGTGCACATAGGGAAACAAAGGGTCATCAACTTAACTGCTCTACCTAGAACCTCCTAGAACATAAAGGAAAAGAGAAAATATACAGTCTTGTCCATCCCAACTGGAGGAGTTTTCTGAAGGAGGAAGATGAGAAGAACTTGGTTCCTGAATTCTCATACTCTAATTCTAATCAGTTACTTTCCCCCTCCCATGGCTTATATTTAAATTTAAATATTCTTCCATTGCTCTGTTCCTCTGAGGGGATGTACTAGGCCAGCCAAGGACAATAAAAATGTTTTTAGAGAAAAAGTGATTTTAGAGAAAAAAGAAATCTAAACTTACCCGAGAGTTTCCCTACATGACCAGTTCTCGAGTCAGAATTTAGGCTTCTAAGAAGGTAAAATTTACCTCCTTGCCCCCTTTCCCTTCTAGGAGGTCATTGGATCCTTCTCAATTCAGTCTCTGCAAATGTCTTTGGAGAGACCTCAGAGTAGTCACACTCGAATCAGCTATCGATCTAGTTCTGTCCCCCCCAGGCATGTCCCATCAGTGGATTGAATCCAAAAATTTATTAAACATCTTTGTGCAAAGCATTGTGTTAGATGTTTGGAGTTACAGAGACAAAAAAAAAGTCGGTCTGTTAAGAAGCTTTCATTTTGATTAGGATCATGCAACAGACATGGAGAAGTCAACACCAGGTAGTTTGAGGGGAGGGAGGGAAGGAGGGAGGAAAGGAGGAAAGGAAGGAAGGGGGGAGAGAGAGTGAGAGAAAGAGAGACAGAGAGAGACAAGACAGAGAAAACAGAGAGAGATAGAGAGACAGAGAGGGAGAGAGGGAAGAGGAGGAGGAGGAGGAAGAGAGAGAGAGAAAGAGAGAGAGAGAGAGAGAGAGAGAGAGAGAGAGAGAGAGAGAGAGAGAGAACGAACTAACAGCTAGGGAGTACAGAAAAAAATTGTTGAATTGAAGCGTATTAGAGTTCAATTAGAGCCCTTTGACCTGAGTCTCAAAGAAGCTAGGGAATATAATAGACAGAGGGGAGAGTAGAGTAAATTCCAGACATGGGGGAGGGGAGACAGGCTGTGCAAAGGAATGTAGATAGGAGAGGGAGTGTTGAAAACTCAATTTAAAAAATACACCAATTGGGAACTGAAGGTAGCAACCAGATAAAATCTCTCCTACTTCTCTGGCAGCTTATTAGTTACAAACTTAAGCAATTCTTCTGATGACTTGGGGTTTCAGGTGTCCATTCTTTGGATTTAGCAAGCACATCCCAGAAGTACCCAAGCCAGTCTACACCCACATTCTTAGATCCTCAGGTATAACAGTCTCAACATATTTTGAGCTTTTGTAGTCTGAATTTTGAGCACGGGAGTAACCTGATTAAAGTAGTATATTAGGAAGATTAATTGGGCAGCAGTGAGCAGAAAAAAATTTAAAAGGCAGAAGACAAAGAGCTGAGAGAATGGTTTAATTCAACCCAATGGCATTTAGCAAATATTTATTAGTTCCCTATTATATGCCAAAGCTACTGCCCTACAGATTAGAGTTAGAAGATTAAATGATGTTTTAGGCTTGAGTGGTAGCTGTGAAAAGGGAGTGAAAGTCACAGTATGGGTTTGTTTTCTCAGTCCAGGCATAATGGTGCATTCATCTAAAGTTCTGGTGACTCTGGGATATTACAAAAATCAATATTTTGGAGGCCCTTACATGCCTTAAAAGTCTTTGCTGGCCATTTACTTTTATAGACTGTTTTAAATTGTCTCTCATTAGGCAGAATTAGTTTCATTGCTTCATTATAGAAAATGCCTTATTCTGAGTATCAGAGAGCTATGTTATCTAGAGGGCAATATTATTGTTAGGTTTTCTGTAATAGAAGATACTGTAGAAACATCAGTCATCAAGATGTTATGTTATCCATCAACATTTAGTATTGAGCACCTACAATGTGTAGAATATTGTAAATTTCAAAGGTCTTTACCTATTTGGAAGTGTGACATTTAGAGAAAAATTGTTATAAGTGTGAATTGAAGAATGATGTGGCATAATGTATGGAGTTACTTAGTTGTGTCTGACTCTTTGTAAATTAATTAATTAATAAATATTAAATCAATTAATTAATATTAATTATAAAAAACTCATTTGGGGTTTTCTTAGGAGTTACTGGAGTGGTTTGCCATTTCCTTCTCCAGCTCATTTTACAGATGAGGAAACTGAAGCAAACAGGGTTAAGTCTCTGGTGCAGGGTCACACAGATATTAAGTGTCTGAAGTCAGATTGCAACTCAGGTCTTCCTGACTTCAGGCCTGGTGCCTTATCCACTCTACCACATCACTGCCCTATAGTGTACAGAGAGCTGATCTTAGAAATGAGGAAGATATGGATTCAAGTCCTGCCTCTGACATATATCTGCTCTGTGACCCTGGGCAAGTCACTTAACCCCTGAGGGTTTTAGGCAACTCATAAATTACAGAGAAGGTACCAACTTGCAATGGCAGGGGGAATTTCCCCATACCTATAATATCATAGGTCCAGTCCCTATCCCTAGTAAGTATGAACATAAAGAGAGACAGAATGAAATAGTGAAGTAAAGGCTGTCTCTGGAATCTCTAGGCTTAACTCCTGCCTTTGACACATATTGACTATATGACCACAGACAAATCACTTAATATCTAAGCAGTCTTTCTAAGTCTTTAATTTATGGAGAAATTACTAATGTGTATTGGGAGAAGGAGATTCCTTGCTAAGAATTTCCTCCAAGATGAAATCACCTGTGTGGACCAAAATACATAATAAAAATGAACATAAAATATAGATACTGAATAAACATCTCATAAACAATTCAGCTTGAGTACTTTTTGCTTTCTCAAGAGAAAAAGATTGCTTAAGAACTAATTGTCTACCCCTGGTTAAATATTAGTAATCTTTCACAATACTGTAGTTAATTTCCTATTACGATAGGTTTAAAATTTAGCAGTATCTAGATTAGTCATCATTTAAAAAATATCAGATTTTCCTCCCTTTTGGAAAAAAAAATACAGCACAAAGACATAATATTAATTGGGTCAAATGGCAACAGGTAAGCTCCAAACTACAAAAAGCTGCATTAAACAGATGTTGATAAGAGGTTTTGAATCAAGAACAGGAAAAGTAAGAGAAGAAAGGGCACCAGTAAAACTGACCACCAATGCCTAAACTTGGACTTAATTTTTAAAAAATGATACGATATCTTTATTTAATTTAAAATTTTATTTAAGACAGTTTCTAATTCAAGCCCACATCAATCTAGAATCCTTTAAAAAAAAAACTCTCAGTGCAATAATCCCATTTACTATTCATTGATCAATATGAGAAAAAATTTATAAATACTAAAATCTAATTTTAAAATGAACTTTTCTTTCCACTTTGAGTCAAACCAATATTATGTAGTTTGTAAAGACCTGAGCCGTTCAAGATCTTTACTCTATGTCAGAGTTTCTTAATCTATTTCTGTACTGTGAATCCCTTCGACATTCTGGTAAAGCTTAATTCATCTGTGGTTGGCTGCCTACATTTGTAACTAAAATAAATCTCAATTTCAGTTAGAGGTTAGTGAAAATAATCCCCATCCAAGTTCACAGCCCCCCTGAAATTTATCCAAAGTCCCCCTTGGTACTTTGTGGACCCCAGGTTAAGAATCATGTAAGTAGACAAGTAAAATGAAATATTCTTACCCTTAAGTTTGCAACTGTCTCAACAGAAATAGCAGGTGCACATGAGAAAAGAAAACCAGTTTGTGCCACTACAAATGTCTGCCAAGGGTTTTGATGAAATCTTGGCCCTCTGGGGCAGAGGGAGACACCTACTGACTATTTGCAGTATTATACATGATACACAATGAATTCTTGAACTTCAGTTTTATTGTCTCTTTTATGTATTTTTAAGCAGTCAGAATGGGTGGGGCAACTTAGCTTGGGGCCAAGTAGGAATAGAATCTTAAATGACCCAGTCCAGGTCAAAGGATTGGGCATTATAAGTAAAACAACATGTTTAAGGCATTAAGAGAAGAAAACACAAACTAGAGAAGGAAATGTATTCGTTTCCTGGATCAAGCATTTGAGTATTTTACTTAGGTAACATGCGATGCTAGTTTTTTTTGTGTAGAAAGAAGAAAAATAAAGACAAAGATGAGAGTACCCGAAGTCAGTTTGCTGTGGACTGGTTTTCTGAGGGAGGATAATTACATTCAGCATTTGGTGTAAAAAATACATGTTTTAGGCCAACTCATGACTTTCAAACAACTTTTTAAAAACCCCTTCCTTTGGAGTTTAAAAAAAATTGTTTATTTTTAGTTTTCAACATTCATTTCCACAAGATTTTGAGTTACAAATTTTCTTTGTCTTTCCCCTATCCTCCACCCAAAAATAGCAAGCCTATTGAATACCCTTTCCCCCAATCTGCTCTCTCTTATATCCTCCCCCATCTCCCCTCTGACTTTCTAGTAGGGCAAGATGGATTTCCATACCCCAGTGCCTGTAAAACACAGTTGCATGTAAAAAACAAAAAAAAAATTTTAAATACTTGTTTTTAAAACTTTAATTTCCAGATTCTTTCCCTTCTTCCCTCCTCACCCACCCCCCCCCCACTGCAAAGATAAGCAATTCAATGTAGGTTGTACATGCGTAGTTACGTAAAATGTTTCCATAGTAGAAATATTGTGAAAGACTAACTGTATTTCCCTCTAGCCTATCCTGCCCCTCACTTATTCTATTTCCTCCTTTGACCCTATCCCTTTTCAAAAGTGTGTGCTTCTAACTGCTCTCTCCCAATCTGCCCTCCCTTCTATCATCCCCCCCTTGTCCCTTTCCCCCCTACTTTCCTGTAGGGTAAGATACTCAATTGAGTATGTATATTATTCCCTCCTTAAGCCAAATTCAATGAGAGTAAGATTGACCCATTCCCTTTTGCCTTCCTGTTCTTCCCCTCCATTGTAACAGTTTTCTCTTGCCTCTTTAATATGACATAATCTATCCTATTCTATCCCTCCTTATCTCCTTCTCTCATTATATTCCTCTCTCACCTCTTAATTTTATCTTTTAGATATCATCCCTTACTATTCAACTGATCTGTACTCTGTCTATGTATACATATAAATGTATATACGGACACTCACATATGTATTTATACACACGCATACCCTCCTATACAAATATATATACATATATGTATGTATACACACATACATATATGTACGTATACATACATATATGTATGTGTATATGCATATATGCACATATATGTATATATATTCCCTTCAAGTATCCTCATACTGAGAAAAGTCTCATGAGTTACCATGATAATTTTTCCATGTAGGAATGTAAATAGTTCAACTTTAACAAGTTTCTTATGATTGCTTTTTTCCTGTTTACCTTCTCATGCTTCTCTTGCTTCTTGTATTTGAAAATCAGATTTTCTGTTCAGCTCTGATTTTTTCATCAAGAATGCTTGAAAGTCCCCTATTTCATTGAATGACCATATTTCCCCCTGAATCATTATACTCAGTTTTGCTGGGTAGGTGATTCTTAGTTTTAATCCTAGCTCCTTTGACCTCCAGAATATCATATTCCAAGCCTTTTGATCCCTTAATGTAGAAACTGCTAGATCTTGTGTTATCCTGATTGTGTTTCCACAACACTAAAATTGTTTCTTCCTGGCTGCTTATATTTTCTCCTTGACCTGGGAAGTCTGGAATTTGTCTATAATATTCCTAGGAGTTTTCTTTTTGGGATCTTTTTTAAGAGGTGAATAGTGAATTCTTTCAATTTCTATTTTCCCCTCTGGTTCTAGAATATCAGTACAATTTTCCTTGAGAATTTCTTGAAGGATGGTTTCTAGGTTCTTTTTTTTTTATAGGTTGGCATTTTTTATTTAAGCTGAAGAACAGGTTATGAGCGGGGTAGGGGCAAGGGAGGAGCCAGGGAGCCAAGAGCCCCTCATCTGTGTCTGCTCCAGATGGGGTTGATACTGATTTCTGAGCCTTGGTCCAGGGCACACAAGGAAGCACACACTAAGATGAGGTTCTAGGAGTACAGGCTGAGGAAAACATGGGGGTGGCCAGAGTTACACATCTAGCAAGAGGTGGGTCCTGGGATTCTCCTTGGATCAGCAGCACTGCTTCCTTTTGGGAACTGAAGCCTAGTGAGAAGTCCCATCCCACATACTTCTTATAAAATATTCTTGTAGTTAAAGTCTTTGTGGTAAAGAATTCTTTCATCACCTCTCTAACTTCTTGTACTTTGCTTCTAGCTTTTTTGAATACGAATCCAACTTGTACGAAGCCTGTTCAAGAGAGGCTACTTGCTCCTCAATTAAAGTGATCTGATCCAAATAAGGCTGAAGGGCGGCATATTTCTGGTTTAAATCCTTTAGGTTTCTACTTATGTTTACTGCAATATCTTTCATTTCTAGACACTTCAAGCTAGTCAGTTTGTTCATATTTTCTAGAAGTTTATAATCTTCACTGGTAGCTGTCAGCTCACCGGTCAGGTACATGGCCATTTTGGAGAACATGTCCTGGCACAGCCTGGTGATGTCCACCTCGGCGGGTTCTGTGGCCTCCTCAGCCATCTCCACTATGGCATTGTCTAGGCCGGGAAAGGGAGGATGGAGAAAGGATGGAGGGAAGGATGGGGAGGGGCAGGGGGAAGGGGACAGGGAGAGGGAAGGGAAAGGGGACAAGGAAGGGGGAAAAGGGAAAGGGTGAGCAGTTGGGGAGGGGCTGAGGAGGGGGTGGTAGACCACTGTCTGGGCCCTCTAGGTTCTTTTTTTGATCATGGCTTTCAAGTCGTCCAAAATTTTTTAAATTATCTCTCCTGGTTCTATTTTCCAGGTCAGTGGTTTTTCTGCTTGCTTTGACCTGCTTGGATCTGAGTCGCTGTCTTGGATGGTGGTACTGGGGTGAGATATTTCACATTGTCTTCATGTTTGGGAGAGTACCATAGAATAGTGAGAGTGCTATAGAATTACCTAGCACAGACTTACTCTGTGTCTAATGTAAGAGAATTTTTAATAAACTCTACTTTTCTTTGGCTGAGAGAAGACTTGAGTCAAATTCATTTGGCAGGACCTGGTGTGTTGGTATTTTGGGGTCTCCGGAGCAACCCTAACCCCCTTTATGGGTAACTTCTTCAATCTCACAATCTGCATTCTAATGCTTTTAGTATTATTTTCCCTTTGAATTTTGTAGTCAATGTTTATATTGTTTTCTGGTTCTTCTTTCTTTATTCTGAATCAGTTTAAATGTGCCTTCCTAACTTTCTCAGAATTTCACCTATTTATTGTTTCTTATGGTACAAAGTTATACCATAACATTCATAAAGCAGCATTTGTTCAGTCATTCACCAACTGATTGGCACCTATTTGGTTTACCAATTTTTAGCCAGCACAAAATATAGCATCTCACTATCCTTTGACTTCTCTGAACTCAGCTAAATTCAGCCTCTTTTACCCTGACAATGAAAATTAATTATTGAATTAATCAATCTACTCAGTAAAATAGAAACTGAAAGAATTGGGTGTAGGCAAAAGTAAAAGTATTCTGTGCAATTATTTTACTGTTTTTTTTCTGTTTGATTAACCCCAGTTGGCCAAGAAATTATTATACGTGTGGATAAGGTTTGACTTATGTCACCCCCAATACTGTACTTTCACTGCACTCCCCTCTTTGCTAACTTGAGCTTAGATCTCTAGAATCTCAAGAGTTGGAAAGGATCTCAAAGATTATGTTGTGCAATCTCAACCTAAAATATGAATCAGTCTCTACATCGCTAATAACTGCCCATGCAGACTCAGTTTAAATCATCTCCAGTGACAGGGACTTCATTACTTTCTGTTCCATGTTTGGATTGCTGTAATTATTAGAGCTTTCCCATAGTTCTTCACTGCACAACAACAGCGATGAAGCTATTCATTTGTCTCTCCATTTGGAATGTGAAAATTTTACTTTTTAAAAAATATCTTTATTTTGTGTTCCTTTTTCTTCCTCTTTCAATTAATCAACAACTCATTAGTAAGCACTTAGAATGTTTCAGGCATAGTGCTAGCTAGGGCTAGGCACTGAGGCCTATAAAGACAAAAATGAAATGGTCTTTGCTCTCAGATGAGATGCTATTTGTAAACATAGTGCATGACACTTAGGAGGCACAGAAGTAAACACGAAATGTGCCCTAATTTGGAAGGGGAAGGTACGGGAATTAGGGGAATCAGGAGAGACTTAACTGGACTGTGATGTTTGAGCCGAGCTTTGAAAGAAGCTAGATGTTCTTTCTAAGAGATGGAATTGAAAAGGAATCATATTCAGGGATAAGTAAAGGCCTATTCAAAGGTATGGAGAAGAGAAAAGGAATCTCACATGTGAGAAAAACAAAAAGGTCAATTTGGCTGGACCATAGAAAGTGTGAAAGAAGTTAATGGGTATCAAGTCTTGGGAAGAGCTTTAAATGTCAAACAGAAGAATATGTATTTTTTTTTCCAGGTGACAATAGGGAGCCATTGGGACTTTTTGAGAAGGGGAGTGACATGGCCACACCTATGATTTAGGAATGTCCTTGGGTTGTTGCATAGAGGGTGACTTGGAAAGGATAGAAACGAGATCAGGTGTCTGATTGGGAAACTAATGCAGGTTGTCCAGGTGAGAGGTGAACATTGCCTAAATTAGGATGATAAATGCAATGTTATGAGAGAAATGTTGAGGCAGAATTGATAATATTTGGAAACTAATTAAATATGCAAAGTGAGGGAAAGCGAAGACCTGAGGAAGACACAGAGATTAAAAAAACCTGGGTGACTGGAAGGGTGGTGGTGTCCTTGAGAGAACTAAGGAGATTCAGAAGAGGAGGTTTTAGGGAAAGATATTAAGTCCTGTTTTTGACATTGAGTTTCAGTTTGAAACTCTGTTTGATCAAACTGAAATAAACTCAGTTTGCCTATTGGTCCTTCAGTCTGAAATGTCCAATAAGCAGTTGGTGATGTGATACTGGAGCTCAGGAAAGAAACTAGGGTTGTAGATATAGATCTGGGAATCATTTATACTAAGATGGTCATTAAACCTATGGGAGCTGATGAAGTCACCAACTGACCAAGTATAGAGTGAAAAGAGAAGGGAGCTCATGACAGAGCCTTGGGGACACTTAAGGTGAGTGAGGCATGGATAAAGGTCCAGCAAAGCAGACTTGGAAAGATCAGACAGACAGGAGGAAAACCAAAGGGGAAGTCACAAAAACTCAGAGGAAAGAGAATCAGGAGGTGGGGCGGTAGTGGTCAACAGTGTCAAATACAGCAGAGAAGTCAAGGGGAATAAAGATTGAGAAAAAACCATCAGATTTGGCAATTAAGAAATTGTTGGTAACTTTGGAGAAAGAAGCTTTAGTTGATTTGGAAGTCAGATTTCAAGAGTGAAGAGTGAGTGAAGCAGTGAGTGAAGTCAATTTTTTCTAGTTTAGCTGTAATAGGGAAGAGAGATAGAGGATAGTAGCTTGTTGGAGAGAAGGATGACAGACTCTAGTAAGTTTGGGATTTTGTTTTCAAGGATAAACCCTTTAGCCCCAGCCTGTCCCTTTCTGCTTATGCCCCAAACACACTTTTTTATTTAGTTTTCCACAGCCTAGGTCTTCTTTTCTGTCTCCACACTCTATGGTCTCATTAAGTCTTTGGAGTTCAATTTTCATCACTATGTCAAGGACACCCAAATAAGCATATCCAACCCTAGTCTCTCCCCTCAACTCCAGTCCCAAATCACAAACTGCCTGCTATACATCTTCACTAGCATGTCCCATATGCACCTAAAACTTAGAATGTCAAAAATGCAACTCAATTCTTCCCTCCCAAACCACCTTTCTTCCCAGCTTCTCTGTTTCTACCTAGGATACCACTATCTTTCCAGTAACTTGAGTTCACAACCACAGATTCATTCTTCTCTCTTCCTTATCATCTTCTATCCCCTATCCTTCCCCCTATATCCAATCAGTTGGACAAATCTATTGATTCTGCCTCCAACATCTCTTATATCCATCCCCTTCTCTCTACTCTCATGATCACCACCCTCATTCATTCCCTCAACACTTCATAAAATCTTAGACTCACAAAATTTCAGAATTGGAAGAGGTCTCCATGGTCATCTAGTTCAACCCATACTGAAAAATAATATTTACTATAACATGTCTTATAAATGATCATCCAACCTCTGGGAGAAAACCAACACAAAGGTGGAATTATAGACTCTCTCAAGGCATGGCATTCTATTTTGGGGCAATTCTGATTATTAAGAAGATTTTTTTCTGACATTGAGCCTGAAATTGTCTCTTTGAAACTCTCCCCTAACATTCCCAGTTCTTCCCTCTGAGACCAAACAACACAAATCTAATATCTCCTCCATATGTGGATAGCCCTGTGGGAAATATTCAATCTTTTCTGCTCCCTTCCCACTGCTAGAAGGAGAACAAAATCCCATCCAAGTCTCATCACCCATGTCTTGCATATCTTGCCTCCTGCCCTTTTCCATTCTCACAAGTGACTGAAAATTTAATCAACCACACCCTGTAACAATACTTAGCTTACTTTGGGAATAGGCAAAATATCATAGTCCTCAGGTCCCTTTCTCTGCTATTTTATGGAGTTTATAACATAAAGTTATTAATGTAATAACAATAGCTCATAATTCCAAGTAAGAAAATTTCTAATATTTGGACAGAGATTTGATTCTCTACCCTAACTAAAAGTTTGTGCATTGCAAGCTAACTTCTGGTTTTTTCATATGTGGAGCAATATCAGGATATAGAAATGCTTAAGTAAAAGTAGACAGAATATATTAGTGTCTGTTACTAGAAGGGAGTTTAGGGAAAGAGTAAGACTTTCTCAGTCTTTGAAGAGGTGAGTTCCTTTCTCCAAAATGCCTGAAGATGCTACAGAATAGGCAGGTAAATTATTAGCCTCCCTCCTGTTATTCACATCCAACATTCCATTTTTCATTTCTTTGTTCAGGAAACTACCTATTTATTACCTCTAGGATAAGACACAATCCCCATTGTTTGGCACTTAAATCTCTTCATAATCTGGCTCCCACGTATCTTTCTTGACTGAGTACATATTTACTGATTATGTATACAACATTCCACTTCCCATATTTGTTCATTTCTTCAGGTTGTCTTCCATGTCTACAATACTCTCCTTCCTCACCTCTCCTTTTTGGAATCACTCCTTTCCTATAAGGGCAGCAAAATGGCACCATAGTGCATAGTGTGCTGGGCCTAGAGTCAGGAAGACTCATCTTACTGAGTTCAAATCTGACTTCAAGACACTTACTAGCTGTGTGACCCTGGGCAAGTCACTTCACCCTGTTTGCCTCATCTATAGAATGAGTTGGATGGGGCGGCTAGGTGGTGCAGTGAGTAAGAACTCTGGCCTGGGAGTTGGGATGACCCGAGATCGAATCCGGCCTCAGAAAATGAGCACCCACACACAAATAATGACTGGCTGTGTAACCTTGAGCAAGTTACTTAACCCCAATTGCTTTAAAAAAAAAAAAAGAATGAGTTGGAGAAGGAAATGGCAAGCCACTCTAGTATCTTTGCCAAAAAAAACCCCAAATGGGGTAATGAAAAGTCAGACATGACTAAAAAGACTGAACAAGAACAGTCCCCTTCAAAGCTAATCCCAGATGTTACTTCCTATATGCAGTCTTTTTTTATTCACCCCCCCCACCCTCTTTGCCTAGTTATTACTGCCCTGTTCCCCTTAATTCGTTGTGGGTACTGGTTTTACTTTTGTTCATTTACTTACTTTTGGTTTTACTTTGTTTACATTTACCTACTGGTGTTCATATTGACCCCTCCCAACCTACCCAAAACTGAAATGTAAATTTTTTGAGGGCAAAGAACTTCATTTTCTTCATTTTAGACACAGAACCTAACACTATTGATGGCACATAGTAAGTGTTGAATGGAACTGATTTTAATTCTGTTTCCTGCATCTGTAATAACCTTCCACTCCAGATCATTCTCCTTATACCTCAAAGACCCTTTCATAACTCAGCAGTCTTGCCTCTGTGCCTATCTTCCATTTTGTCTTTCCTGTCTGATTATACTGATCAGATTACAGAATCTAGTCACCGTTGTTTTGTATTTTCTAAACCCTAAAATTCTAAACCCAGATGGAATGTTAACTCTACATCCAAATTTCATACTGATATGATATCTTTTTTATTGATACTTTTGGTTTTGACTTATCAGATACATCCTGACAAACAAAATTCTCCTACAAAATGCATTCCCTAAAAACAGCTTAGCAAAACTGAGGGTGGTTGTGACTGAGATTATGTGCCAATTTTCATTTTTGTCACTTAGAGTTTTTTTTTAAACAGATAGGAAGAATACATGATTTTATTTAAAGGATTTGGATCTAACTTTGTCCATTAAATTTTAGTTGTTTTATTGTCTTCATTTATACTGTTACAGTCATTGTGTATATTGTTTCAGTCTTGCTTTCTTCACTCTGTATCAATTCTTACTAAGTTTCTTTGAATTTTTCATATTCATTGTTCTTTATGGAGCAATGATATTTATATACAACAGTTTATTTAGTCATTCCCAAATAATTTGGAAGTTTGTTTCCAGATTTCTACTACTACAAATAGTGCATCCATGAATATTTTTGTATATATGGGCCTTTTCCTGCAATCAATTACTTCCCTGGAGATATGAATCCACTTGTAGGATGACTGGGCCAAAGGATATGAATGCTTTTTAAAAATAATTGCCGATAGTTTTCTAGAATTCTTAGACCAATTCACAGCTCCACCAGCAACAGACAGGTATATCCATTCTTTTATAACCCTTCCAACAATTAATACATTGTCTTAAAATTCCATTACACTCTTAAGAAGCCAGATCAAGTCTACTTCTTTGGCCCACCTTCTAACCCATAGTGATCTGTCTTTTGAACTCTCACATCACAATTATTGTCTTTTCCCTTCACCTGGCACTTATGATTGTTGTCTTGTATTGTTAGAGAGGTCATCTGGCTTAGTAGAGAGAGTGTAGGACTTAAAGTCAAAAAGACCCATCAATGACACCAGTTTTATGACTATGGGTGAGCCACTTAATTTTTCTGAGCCTCAGTCTACTCTCTAAAGCAGTAAGTTAAAGAAAAGCTATCCCCAGGATGAATCATTATGTCCTTAGGGGACTTAGATCTTATTTTCCCAGACAGGGTTATATAAGCCCCTGAAAGGTAGAGGTCCTCTTTTATCCTTCATTGCACCACCCATACCATGTTTTATGTGCCCTACACTTAATGTCTGTTCATGGAGTACCCAGTTGGGGAAAGATGGCAGTCAGACACTGAATCTCTCCGATAGATTTATACTTCACACAAGCATTGAGGAGAGCAATGTAAGTGTGTGTGCATATGTTGTAAATAAAGAGTAAATCAGTGTGAGAGGCAGTGTGATATAGTGGATGGGGAGCTGGCCAGAGTTAAGAAGACCTGGGTTCAAGTTCTGTCTCTGACACATACTGACTGTAACCCTGAGCCAGCCATTTATCATCACAGTGCTTAGGCATATAAATTGATCTTTATTGTTAGAGGAAGTTCTTCACCAGAAGCTCTCCACAACAACAAAACCACAGCTACAAAAAAAAGTAGTTGTGAATATGAATATGTGTGTGTGAGTGTGTGTGTGTGTGTGTGTGTGTGTGTGTGTGTGTAAGAAGCAGTTTCATGGTACAGTGGAGAGAGTGGTAGGCTAGGGAGATCTGAGTTCAAATCCATCCTCAGAAACTATCTGTGTGACCCTTGGGAAGTCACTTATCCTCTCTCTGCCTCAGTTTCCTCATCTGTAAAATGGGAATTATAATAACACCTATTTCCCAGAGTTGTTGTGAGGTTAAAATGAGATAATATATATTAAAGCCCTTAACACAGTGCCTGGCTCTACTAGTAGGTACTTAACAAATGCTTATACCTCTCTTTCCTTCCTTCCTTCCTTCCTTCCTTCCTTCCTTCCTTCCTTCCTTCCTTCCTTTCTTCCCTCCTTCCTTCCTTCCTAATATATATGTATATTTTCTATAAGCATATGTAAAAGGGATAACTGATGGACAGCCTGGAGTCTCCACCAGCATCCTCGTCACGTCAAGAGAAATCAAGAAGGTATTGCCCCTTGATAGCTAAAAGAATCCCCTGCTTCTGTACTTAGGGGAAGCAATGAACAGACAAGAGACCCACTGGCTAGGCAGGTATGGCTAGGCAATTGGAAAGGATATCCACAATGTTGAAATCACAGGTGCTTTTGCTACTTAACATTATGTCCTATAAGTAGAATATGTGATCATGTTATATTATGTTATGTTATTATGCTACACACATATAGATAGCAGTCAGCAAAGAGAATTATCCACAAATTTATGTTTCTCTTCTGATATGAAATATAATCATTATTTATAATTCATAGATTTCCTTTAAAGGTGATTATTAAATATTGGTTGAATCAAATGTTAAATATAAACTTCCTATGTAAATGTGTGAAAGTACTGACTGAAGTCAAGAGAGAAAAGACTGGGAAATTCTAACATACTTGCTAAATTAAAAAAGATTCTTATTTGCTTAAAGACATTAATACATGAAAGTAAAGAAGAAGCTAAGTTCAAACAAATAGTTGATTATAGGTAACAACTTGGGGGGGGGCGGTGGAAGAGGTCTAACTAATTTGAAGAATGACAATAAATATTTTCGCACCATTGGCTTGCACTCAAATCAAGGGTTTCAGTTAAGCTAATAAGTATCTATTCACAATAGTAGCAGAACAAAAACTGTTTCTCCCAAAGAAGGTCTCCCCAGCAGTCACAAGCATTGTCTGATACTCCTCCCTCATCCCTTTCCCCACTTGACTTGGCTTGAACATAGGTCTTGACTCTGTGCCTGTTTCTCAAAATAATCCTGCTTTCTCTGCTGAAACCCTACTACACTCACCATATGATCGCCAATGCTTTTTTACTCTCTAGGTAGCTCAAAGCCTTCTCAGAGAAGAAAGCAAAGAAGAAGCGGGAGGAAGGTGAAGAAAGGAAGAGAGAAAATGAGTGAATGGAATAAAAACAAGAGAGTAAAGAGTGGTGGGGAGAGAGGATTGATGAAGCCACAAAGGGTACAAGAATCCAAAAGGAAAAGAAAAGAAAGAATAGAAGGAAAAGTGGAGAAAAACTGGGATAGGTTCTGAGGGAAAAACATAATGTGAAAAGAAAAGGAGATGAGCTAAGATATAATGGTGAGAAAATTAAGGATGCAGCATAAAAAATAACATGGGGAACATCCTGAAAAGCTAAAGGAAGGAATGCAGGTGTAAGAGAAGAGGAAGTATGAAGTCAGACACCAGGAGGGGTTATTGTGGTCAAAATGATAGTTGTGAGTAAGCCAGACGTAGGCTCAGCTTTCCTTCCAGGAATTTTTGAAGAAATAGGAGATGATTCTGAAGTGGTCATGCCGATCAACACAGATTTTTGTTGTCCTTCATGATTCCCTAGGCTCACTTATTTATAGACAATAATACTTATCACATTTATTTTGATTAAATGTAGAAAAAACCCCACCCAAACCACCATTCTCTTTCTGGAGTTGTCCAAGTATCTGAAAGAAAGGGAAGAGCATTTCTCAAAAATCAAGCCCTCGTTACTTGGAAGAGAACCATAGTTGTCTGCTTTCTTGTGCCATCTCCTGAAATGTATTGGAATTACACCTCAGAAATCAATCTTAGAGGATCAATTTATACAAGGACAACAATGTTATCAAGCAAAATAATCTTTAAAACACTCAGGAGCTCTGATTAATGCAATGATCAACCATATCTCCAGGGAGCCAATGATGAAGTCCAATATCTATCTCTTGCCAGAGAGGTAATAAACTCCAGGTTCAAAAAGAGGCCTACATTTTTGGACATGACCACCATATGGATTGTGTTTGACTATGATTATTTGTCAACAATATTTTTTTTTCTTTCTCCTGTTTTTTAATTGAGGGACAAGTTGAAAGCAAGACACACTAGTAATAACACTCCCAAACCCCACCCCTCCCCAAAAGGAGGGCTATTGAAACATTTTTTAAAATGCACAGAAGTGAATTAGGAGGAAGTTCAGAGGAAACACAGTACATACAAGTGGGAGAGTCTTGAAAGTAACGTGTGGAATTATGTACTTTTAACAAAAAACAAGTGATATGACATGGAGATTCACAGTGTTGTAGAGAAACTTCTTTTTGTGTTCTGCTCTTTATATGAAAATGCCTTTGGGGAATGTTTCAGATTGGAATAAAAAAAATTCAGTTGGGGCAGGTAGGTGGCACAGTGAATAGAACACCTGCCCTGGAGTCAGGAGGACCTGAGTTCAAATCTAGCCTCAGACACTTAACACAAAAACTATCCCTGTGACCTTGGGCAAGTCACTTAACCCCAAATTGCTCTCCAAAAAAGCAAAAAAAAATTTTTTTTAATTTCATTTAGAAAAATAAAGAATACTCCAAAATCACAGGACTTAGGTTCAAATTCTGCTGAATAATTACTGATAACAGTCCTGATAATTACTACCTATGTGACCTTGGGCAAATGATTCAGCCTCCCTGGGCTTCTGTTTCTTCCTTTGTAGAATGGGTGATTGGAGCAGATGGCCTTTGAGGTTCCTTCCAACTCCACATGTTTGATCTCATTAAGTTTAGAAGGTGCTATCAGCACTTACTGCTCTTTAGTAGCCCAGAAATAACATTCTTGCTTAGCAAGAATGAGTATTTAACAGAGGAATTTCCAGGAGCTTCTTCCTCTTCCAAGTGATGCCCTAGATAAACCCCTTTGGAACCTCTCTCCCCAATCCTGAATATAATTGTTGCTTCTTTTCAGGGGCACAAAAAATGTTGATTAAAGCCTTGATAGACGCAACCTTAGGTCTTCAGAGACTATGGCAGTGGAGTGGAGAACAACCTCCAGTAGAATCTGCTAAGCTGGGAAGAATTCAACGAAGGGTCAAATAATAGGCTATTCCTGTTTTCTTTTTTAAAAATTCTGCACTTTGGTTCAGTGGCACTGGCCTCCATAGTGCTCCTTGAACCAATTGCCCTCCAAAAAAAAAAAAAAGCAAAAAAAAAGCTTCCTAACAATTAGAACCACCCTAAAATGAAATGGACTGTTTTGAGAATTAGATAAATATTTCTAATGAATACTAATACAAAAATATTGTATAAAATATTTAAATTTTAATTTAATTTTTATTTTTAACTTAATAAATTTAATATAATATTTAAAAACTAATTTAAAATAAAAATGTTTAATAAAAAATTAACCTATTTAAAAGAGTATACACTATGATCAGGTTGGGTTTATGTGGAGATTTAAATTAACTGATTCTGCATGATCAGAACAAGAAGAATGATTTTTTTTTTTTGCTTTTTGGAGGGCAATTGGGGTTAAGTAACTTGCCCAAGGTCACACAGCCAGGTTTTTGTTTGTGTGTGTTAAGTGTCTGAGGCCAGATCCGAACTCAGGTCCTTCTGACTCAAGGGTCGGCGCTCTACTCACTGTGCCACCTAGCTGCCCCAAGAAGAATGATTTCTACAATGACCACAATATTATAAATGAAAACAACTTTGAAAATCTTAAGAACTTTGATTGATGCAATAACTAATTTTGCCTACAGAGGACTGATGATGAATTCCTTTACCTTTGGGTGGGCTGTGGAGGTACAGAAGGATACATAGATTTTCAGACACAATCAATGAAACACAAATTTGTTTTGCTTGACTATATTTCTTACAAAGAAAGGCTTTGGCGAAGGGAGGGTAATAATTAGGGGAGAAGTAACACCAATACAAAGGAAAAAGAGAAGAAAAAAACGAGCATCAATGAAGCATCTAAAAATATACAGAAGAAAGCTTAAGGAGGCTCAAACACATGGCTTTCATTGTGTATGGAAATGTTCATGCTATTGATAATTTCCTAGTTAGCAATTTTCAAAAATAGTGTAGATATCAGACTTTGAAAAGCTTATTTTGCATCAAAAGCCTTATTAATTCAAACACAAGAGTTCAGGATAGGAATGGATTCTGAACTAACAAAGCACACATTATCTGGATTTTATTTTTTAAAAATAGGTTATATAGTTGACAGGAGAATATTATATCTTCAAATGTCATGTTATTTTGAATAGACCATTATGTTTCTCCAAGTCTTGCTATATTTGTTTTTAATTGGAGAGGTTGGAGGGAAAGACTGAATGAAATTGAGGAAACAATCCAAAATGTGGGGAAAGGACCATGAAAAGACATTTAATCTATCCATCTGGACAGGACTATACTCAGAAGGAAGGCCTATAATAACCTATAATTAGGTTGGTTTTAATGACTCCAAGATCTTTTCACAACATTCCTTAGTTAATCTATCCCATTGTCAAGACTGTCAAGAAGATTTCTTTGTTACATCTAATGTATGTTATTTACAATATAGTTTAGACCCATTTCTTCTCATCAGCAAATTCTCTCTTCTCCCATCTTATTTTTTCTGAAACTTACTTGAGAATACTGGGGAATCTGGAGGTATAATTTCATAGATGTAGTAGGGAAGTTACGGTGAGGAAATTCCCTCTATCAATGGAGATCTGTAGTGTATAGCCTTTAGAGTTATTTAGGGCAACATGAGGTTAAGCAATTTGCCCAGGGTTACACATACAGTATGTGTCAAAGTCTCCTTGATTCTGAAGCTGGTTCTCTATTCCTCCCACCATTCTACCTCTCTCTCTGTCTCTGTCTCTGTCTCTGTCTCTGTCTGTCTGTCTGTCTGTCTCTCTCTCTCTCTCTCTCTCTGTCTCTCTCTGTCTCTGTCTCTGTCTCTTTTGCTTTTTGGAGGGCAGTTGGGGTTAAGTGACTTGCCCAAGGTCACATGGCTAGTTTTTGTGTTAATTGTTTGAGGCCAGATTTGTACTCCAGGGCCGGTGCTCTATCCACTGCACCACCTAGTCACCCCTCTGCCTCTCTTTTGAAAGATACTTCTGACAATATAGAATATTTTCCCATAAAGAGGTGTGTATAGTCACTTTTGTTGTTGCTGTTTGATCATTTCAATCTTGTATGTCTCTCTGTGACCCCATTTTGAGGGATTTTTTTTTAGCAAAGACACTGGAGTGGTTTGCCATTTCCTTCTCCAGCTCGTTTTACAGATGAGGAAACTAAGTCAAACAAGGTTAAGTGACTTGTCCAGGGTAACACAGCTATTAAGTGTCTGAGGTCAGATTTGAACTCAGGAAGGTGAGTCTTCCTGATTCCAAGCTCAGTGCTCTATCAACTGTGCCACCAGTGTTCACGTTATGGGCTCTCTTTGACCCCTCTAAGGAGACTAAACATTCATGCAGTAATGTTCCAAGTTCTCTTTGAACAAAACTTCAAGTAGTCAGGAAAATTCAAAATGCTCTAATCACTTTCTCAAGTGGATTTTTCTTTGGGCTATAGGTCTTGGGCATATACATCTGGTGCCACTGGTTAGCTGAAAACTTGATTATGAAATCCTGAGGTTTGGTTTCAGAAGTTGCTAAATTCTTCAGTTTCAATGCAACGACCTCAAAGAAAACCAGATCACTGAGCTACAACAACTTTTGTTAAAGAACAGAGTTTATTTAAGGTTTTTCAGCACAAGTTGCATAAGGTAGGCTTTATTTGCATTGTAATTTGCCTTGTAGAAACTGGAAATATGCCCTCACTTCCTCTTGAATAAAACCTTTAATATTTTTCATAATCTAGCTTCCTTGTTCCTAGAATAGGAATCACAGACTCTCAAACGTATGAGGGAACTGAGATGACACCAAGTCCAACCTAAACCATTCCTATGCCAGGATTCCCTTCAAAATATTGCTGCCAAGTACTTAGCCAGCCTCAGCTTGAAGACAGAAGCAATCCCTCTTCAGAATATCTGATTGTTAGGGAGGTATTCCTTCTGTAGAACTTGAATCTGCCCATGAACCATCTACTCCACTGTCCTCATCTACCAGGAAGTATCTACTCACTGACCTCATGGAGCCAAACAGTGGAGTTGAATTCCTCTTCCTCAGAAGGGTCCATTCTACTATATTCCTTTTAAGTCTTCTCTTCTACAGCATAAACATCCTCCATTTCTTCACCCACTCCTTTATTGCATGGTCTCTTATTGCCTCACCATCTTAATTCCCCACTTCAGGATCAGCCTCAGTTTATCAATGCCGTTCTTAAAAAGTCTGTTGCCCAGAACCAAACATGATACTCCAACATGGTCCAAACTGTCAGAGTATAGCAAGATCTTCATCTTCCTTGTTCCAGGTATGAGGCTTCTCTGAATGTAGCATTAGACTAGATTCCTTTGTGGCTGGCTAGATCTATCAGAAAGGGAGGGGTGCTTTTTAGTTTGCTTGGATTAAAAAATGTATTTTAAAAAATTGAGTCTACCTTTATCTCAAGTAGGTTTCCCCTTTTAAAACGTCTCCCAAACACTATGCTTCTGGCACTGGGAATGGCTTCACTGCCTACCACAAACCTTTAGGTTTAACTATTATCTCCATGGACCCTTCCCCAATCACAACAGTTAGAAATGACCTCTCTTATCTCCCAACTCCAACTGAAAAGCTTTTTTTTTTGTTTAGTATTTTATTTTTCCCCAGTTACATGTAAAAACAATTTTTACATTTGTTTTTTAAAAATTTGAGCTCCAAATTCTCTCCCTGCCTCCCTCTCCACTCCCCTCATTGAGAAGGCAAACAGTTTGATATAGGTTATATATGTGTAGTCATGCAAAACATTTTCCCATACTAGTAATATTGTGAAAGAAAAAATAGACAAAAAATTTCAAGAAAAATAAAGAAACTTAAATGCTTCAATCTGTATTCTTTCTCTGGGGATAGATAGCATTTTTTCATCATAAGTCCTTCAGAGTTGTCTTGAATCATTGTACAGCTGATCATTTTACAATATTGCTGGTTTTTGTACACAGCACATTACATTTGCATCAGCTTCTGTTAAGTCCTTCCAGGTTTTTCATGAGAGGATCCTGCTCATCATTCCTTACAGCACAATAATATTCCATCACATCACATACCACAATTTGTTCAGTCATTCCCCAGTTGATGGGCAGCCCTTTAATTTCCAATTCTTTGCCACCAGAAAAGAGCTGATATATATATATATATATATATATATATATGTATATATACACACACACACATGTGTGTGTATGTATATGTATATGTGTGTATGTATATGTATATGTATGTATATGTATATGTATATATTCCTTTTTGTTTTTTTCTCTTTTTAGATACAGACTTAGTGGTATTGCTAGACCAGGGGTACACATAGTTTTGTAGCCCTTTGGGCATAATTCCAAATTGCTCTATACTGGCAGAACTTCTTAAACTGTGGGTCACAACCCCATATGGGGTTACATAACTGAATGTGGGGGTCATGAAAAATTTGGCAACAGTAAAATGTTTTTGAATGATCAATGATCAATGATCAAAACTCAATTTAAAATAAAACATGTAATGAATCTGAAGTGTTTCTGGTGGCACTTTCCCATGTTGTATCACATGACTTCAATACAGCCTTGGTTCTGAACATGCAACATGAGCATTTTGCATTATGCATACTGTCATGTCACACAGTGCCAACAAACACTGCCAGAAACACTTTGGCTCAAATTCAAGACTATTGTACAGTATGAATTGCAGTGTTTTTACTGTACCTACAAATTTTTCTGCTCTTACAGAACCATAATAGTTTAATTACAGAAAATTAAGACTTTTAATATTTTTCTACCATCATTCCTCAGCACATAAGTGTCAAATTAGTATATCTTCAGACTATATTGTGTTAAAATGTCTGATATTTAAAATTGCTGTTATCTCTTTTTACAGAAACACAAAATTACTTTAAATGAAGGAAGTAAAGACAAAAGTCCTCTAATAATATTTCCCCACTATCACTGTTGTATATGTATATAAGTGTGAAATCAATTATTTAAATTAAGCACAAACAAAAGTAATTTCATCAGCTAAAGTTAGTATTTATTTGAGAAATTATTAGCAATAATTATTTATATTTTAAGACAAAAATATTTTTTGATTATAGATAAGTAGCTAAATTTAGACAGAAGAAATAAAAATACTGAAGACAATGAAACAGAATCTTCACTACCATGTTGTAGTACACCTAAATTGACAAGAAAAAGAAAATATGTAGAATAATTTTTGCAATATGGATTTATTACCAAAAATGATGATGGTGTGGAAAAACCTCTTTGCTTAATTTGCAATGAAGCTTTGGCTGTGGAGAGCATGAAACTAGACAAAATAAAATGGCATCTTAATACCAACCATGCAGCATACGCAATAAACCAAAGGAATATTTTGAATGACTTTTACAATCTTCCTATAAAGAAAAACAATGCTTTGAGAAATTTGTTACTGTCAACAAAAAGTATTTACTTGCTTCTTATGAAACTTCTTATTAATTGCAAAAACTAAAAAACCCTACGTGATATGAGAAAATCTTGTGTTATCTGCTGCTATTAAAATATCAGAAACAGTTCATGGGGAAAAGCATGAGGCTGAAATTTGTAAAATTCCCTTATTGAATGATGTTGTTTCCAAAAGAATTTCTGAAATTAGTTATGACCGATTCCAACAGCTTATTACCAGGCTTAAGGGCATCCCAAAGTTTGCAATTCAGTTAGATGAAACAACTGATATTTCTAACATGACACTATTGTTACTTTATGTAAGATGTTTGTGAAGGAAGCATACATGAGGAATTATTGTTTTGTTGCCCTTTGGAAGGGCATGCAAGAGGGGAAGACACACACACATATCTCTTAAAGTGATGAATTTTTTACAAATGAAAGTTTACAGTGGCAAAATTGCATTGGAGTCTATACAGATGCTGCTTGAGTAATGGACAAGAATGTTGGATGTATAGCACAAGTTAAAACTGATGGCAATGAATATGTTACTTTACTCATTGTATGACCTATCGGGAGACACTTATAGCCAAAAAAACTATCACCAGAATTAGATGTTCTGCTTCACAATGCTATCAAAATCATTAACTTCATTAAAATTTATTCCCTTAAGAGTTGTTTGTTTTCAAACCTTTGCAAAGACAATGATTTGGATTTAAAAAGTTTATTACTACATGCAGAGGTAAGGTGGCTCTCAAAAGGGTGAAGTTTAAACAGATTATTGAAATTGAAAGATGAAGTTGTTAAATTTTTGACTGAGCAGAGATCCAATTTTGAAAATTTTTTTATAATGACTTATGCTTTTAACCTGTTGCTTCAAGGAAAAAAACTGTAACATATTTATATTAAAAGACAAAATTGAAAGTTTTACTTTAAAAAGTTAACATATGGAAAAATAGTGTGGAAAATGGTTCTTTAGAAATGTTTACTGATACCAATGACTTTATAAATCCCCAAAATTCAACTGTAAGAATTATAATTAATCATGTGAAGCACCTGGATACACAGTTTCAGAAATATTGTTATAACTGCCATTTTGTGAACATCCCCCATCCCTCCACATCTTGGGTAAGCCCACCTAGGAGACTTGCCCAAACCTGCCAACAAAGCCCAACCTGTCCAAACCCACCACCTGGAACGAATAGCACCACCACCCCCCTTCCCAGTTCTCAGAATAGACTTGGGGACTTTCCAGTTGCTATCTTTTGGCTTCTATATCTTCCCCTCTTGCTCACAATAACTGTCAAGTTGTGGTTTCCCCTTGGTAACAGTTATGTTGTGGCTTTTGTTTATATAAGCCATATGCATCTCAGGGCTGCTTGATTTGGGTTGTGTTCACCCCTGGCAGTTTCCAGCTATTAAACTCCATTTATGATTTCTTGGTACAACAATATTTCCCTTTAAATTATGATTCTAAAAAACTAAGCTGGGTTCATAAACCAAACTCAATTGAAGTAAAAAATGTCAACCATCTACCATTAAAAGTTAAAGAAGAATTTGCTGAGTTATCAAGTGACACAGGTTTAAAACTTGAATTTCCTAAAAAATTGTTGAATGAATTTTGGTTTGGGATTAGGACAGAATTTCCTACAATTTCTGAAATGGCCCTAAATATACTTCTGCCATTTTGTACTACATATTTATGCAAAACAGCATTCTTCTCATTGATGATTATGAAATCAAAATATCAATCAACTCTGAAAAATGTTGATGACACTCTTTGTCCTACAGTATCAGATATCCCACGAAGATTTAATTTTTTATGTAAAAACAAACAAGCACATCCATCTCACTAGCATGCAAATTTGCCTTTGTCTTGAATAAATGGTAAACATTATATGTATACAAAAGAATTGTTTTAAAATAGATTTCTTTATGATTTGTTGTCAGTAAGTGTTTGATTTGTATACCTATTTTATATACCTACATAACTGGGGTCATGTAAAAATTTCTCAGGTGAAAAGGGATCGCAAGTAGAAGAAAATTTAAGAAGCTCTACTTGGTAGAGGGCCAGTACTGAGTCAGTCCAATTATGGACTGGCTATATAAAAGTCTGGGTCAGGATTTCCCTAGGCCCTGCTCCTCATGCTGGCTCCTTGTTGTTCAGGGTGATTGGCTTACCATCTTTCCTTGATTATCAAGGGAATAGGAGGTGATTACTGAGAAGTGATTACCAAAAAGTGATCACATGTACACATAATGAATAAAGTACTAGGAGGTAGAATACCAGATGTAATCACTTTTTCTATTAGTATATAAACCCTTACCCTCAGATAAATAAATGGACTGCCTTGACAGCTTCCTGCCTGGCTCATGTCTCATCATTCCCACACTCTCACATTTGGCCCACGTCCCTTCGGTGTGGGCATCACTACTCTACAGAATGGTTGGATCAGGTCACAACTCCACCAATAGTGCATTAATGTCTCATTTTTTCCCATATCCCCTCCAACATTTGTAATTTTCCTTTTCTACTCTATTGGCCAATCAAACAGGTGGGAGGTAGTACTTCAGAATTGTTTTAATGTGCATTTCTTCAATCAATGGTGATTTAGAGAACATTTTCCACTTAAATTATTTTAACCAATCTGATAGATATGAGATGGCATCTCAAAGTTGTTTTAATTTACATTTCTCTAATCAATAATAAATTAGAACATTTTTTCATATGAGTATATATGGATTTGATTTCTTTTCCAAAAATTGCCTGTTCCTATCCTTTGATCTTTTATCAACTGGGGAATTGCTTATATTCTTATAAAATTGACAAAGTTCTCTATATATTTGAGATGTGAGACCTTTATCTGAGAAACTGTCTATAAAAATTTTTCCCATTAAAAATAATTTCCGGGGGGTGGAGCCAAGATGCCAGAGTAGAAATAGCACTACCAAGGCACTCCAGCCCACACCACTTTCAAACCATGTAAAAGGTGGACTCTGAACAACTTCTGGAGCTCCAGCAACCACAGAACAACACAGAGAAGCTAACATCCCACTGAGGACAGCCTGGCAGCCTGGCAGGGAACGGCCAGTGCAACATGCTGGGAACAGCCAACACAGTGTGCACTCTGGGATCTGAGCCCAGGCCTGCCTGAATCATGGTTTTAGCCCCAGGGTGGCCAGACAAGCAGCTGGCTGGAGGGACCCCAGAACACCAGCAGCTGTGGCAATTCCAGAATTATCAACACAGATATGCCTAGGACAAAGTGAGAGGTTAGTGCCCTAGGGATTTTGGGACCAGTATTTGGGGAACACGTCGGCTTCTTCCTCTGGGGGAGAGAAGTGGCTGAGGAGACATGGCACAGACGCCATTTTGCAGCTTCAGTGGCAGCTTCAGCTCCTGGCCTATGAACTGTAGGGAGATCCAGCGATCAGTCTTGGGGGGGTAATCACACTTGCTTTAACCTCCCTGGATCTGGATTGTGGTCTGGGGTGGAGGTCTGGGGTGAGTATCCAGCTTGCCAGAGCATGTGGAGGCTTCACAAAGGCCACCCAACTAATACCTCCGGAAGCTGTGAAGACCCCAACATTTGGTACAGAAGCTCCCCGTCTGGTAGCAGAGTCCTACTGTGGCAACAAGCCCAAAAAGGCAAATAATTAAACAGCAACATGCCTAGGCAAAGGAAACAAAATAAACAGAAAAATGCAACATTAGACTCTTATTTGGGGGGCAAAGAGGATCAAAGCATGGAACAGGAGGAGGGCTGTGAGGTCAGAAATCCTGCACCAAAAGCCCCAAATGACAATATGAGCTGGTTACAGGCCATAGATGACCTTAAGAAGGATTTTAAAAATCAAATAAGAGAAGTGGAGGAAAAATTGGGAAGAGAAATGAGAAGGATGCAGGAAAAGTATGAAATGAGAGTCAACAGCTTGACTGAGGAAAATAATACCTTAAAAATAGACTAACTCAAATGGCAAAGGAGGCTCAAAAGGGCAATGAGGAGAAGAATGCCTTAGAAAGCCGAATTTGCCAGATGGAAAAAGAATCTCAAAAGCTCACTGAGGAGATTCATTCCTTCAGAGTTAGACTGGAGCAAATGGAAGCTAGTGACTTTATGAGAAATCAAGATGCTGTTAAACAGATCCAAACAAATGAAAGAACAGAAGGCAATGTGAAATATCTCATGGGGAAAAACCGCTGACCTGGAAAATAGATCCAGGAGAGATAATTTAAAAATTATTGGACTACCTGAAAACCATGATCAAAGAAAGAACCTAGAAATCTTCCTTCAAGAAATTCTCAAGGAAAATTGCCCTGATGTTTTAGATCCAGAGGGCAAAATAGAGGTTGAAAGAATCCACCTATCACCTCCTGAAAAAGATCCTAAAAAGAAAACTCCTAGGAATATTACAGCCAGGTTCCAGAATTCCCAGATCAAGGAGAAAATACTACAAATAGCCAGGAAGAAACAATTTCAATATTGTGGAAACACAATCAGAATAGCTCAGGACCTGGCAGCTTCTACACTGAGGGATCGAAGGGCATGAAATATAATATTCCAGAGGTCAAAAGAGTTAGGATTAAAACAAAGAATCACCTACCCAGCAAAACTGAGTATCTTGTTTCAGGGGAAAATATAGTCATTCAGTGGAATAGAGGACTTTCAAGAATTCTTGAGGAAAAAACCAGAGTTGAATAGAAAATTTGACATTCAGACACAAGAAATAAGAGATGCTTGAGAAGGTAATCCGGGAAAAGAAATCAAAAGGAATTTATCAAAGTTGAACTATTTACATTCCTACATGGAAAAACAATAACTGTGACTGATGAAACCTTTCTCAGTATGAAAATAATGGAAGAAGGGTATATGGTCATATGAATACATATGTGAATGTGTGTATATATGTTTACAGGTACACATGGATAGAGGGCACAGGTCGAATTTGGTGGGAAGGGATGATATTTAAGGGGTGAAGTTAAGAGGTGACAGAGGAATGTGGCAAGAGGAGATGGGGAGAGACAAGGTAGGGTAAACTATCTCATGTAGAAGAGGCAAGGGGAAGTAATTGCAGGGGAGGGGAAGAACAAGAAGGCACAAAGGCAAAGCCATATTCTCATTGAATTTGGCTCATGGAAAGAATGACATACATACTAAATGGGATACCTCACCCTGCAGGAGAGTAGGGGGGATGGGATGGGGAGGTTGGAGGCACCCACTTTTGAAAAGGGACAGGATCAAAGTAGGGAATGGACCAGGTGGGGGGTGGGATGGGTGGGAGGGAAATATAAGCAGTCTTTTACAATATATCTACTATGGTAATGTTTTGCATAGCTACATATGTACATCACATAGTGAATTGCTTATCTTCCCAAAGGGAGTGGGTGACAAGGGAGGAAGGGAATGGATCTGAAATTCAAAGTTTTAAAATTAAATGTTTCAAATATATATATAAATACTATTATTAATACTATTTTGCATGTAATTGGGAGATAAGATGTGCAGACATTGAAGCACAGAGTTTCACCTTGCCCTAATGGTAAAGTTGAAGTGGGTATGGGAGAAGATATGGGAGAGAGCAGATTGGATGAGGGGATATCTTGTGGGACTGCTATTCTGGGGTGGTGGGTGGGGGAAAAATGGGGGAAAAATTGTAACTCAAAATCTGGCAGAAATGAATGATGTAAACCAGAAGTTAATAAAGCATTTGTTTAATTAAAAATAATTTCCTCCCTATCTCAGATATAGTGGTTTGAGATTTAATGTATTAATTTTAATTTAATTTATTCAAATTCATCATTTTATATTTCACAGTGCTCTCTTTCTCATTTATTCATAAAAGCTTTTCCTATCCATAAATTGTATGGGTAATTGTATCAACAATACAATATTCACAATGCCTACAGTAACTATAAATATGCTGATATGGTTATTAATCACAAAATATACCAGGTTCTCTACATGGAGGACAAAGCTAGAGCATTTATTCAAATACCAGATAACTGAGTCCCAAAACCAGAAAGTCAAAGCCATCACAGTAGTTATCAAGTTGGCACACATACTTAATGTAGTAAACACCCATATTCTCAAGCCTTCAAAAGAGAACAGGCTACCTCAGGCAAAGATCCTCCTCTCCTCACTCATGGCAACTGCTCAGAGTCCATGCATCTATCTCCCACCAGCTCTGGACCCCCGCAGTTCCTGTCCCTGGCAGTCCTCAGCAGGAGTCCTTAGCAGAAATTCTGTCTGGTCCCCCCCAAAAAAGGAATTTGCACTGCCGCTGCCGCTGCCGCTGCTGCTGCTGCTGCTGCTGCCTCCATGCTTCCAGTCACTGCACACACTCTAGTTTGGCTCCCCCTTCCTCTTGCCCCACCCCTTCTTGCTATGTCGGCAAGTTCAAGGGGCATGGAAGACCTTCAAATCCCACAACCATTACAGTAACATGCTCCATGTTCTTCTAATTTACTTACAATATCTCCCTTTATGTCTATGTCATATATCTATTTTTGAACTTATCTTGGTAAATGGTCTAAGATATTGGTTTATACTTAGTTCCTGTGAGACTGAGCTCCAGTTTCCCCAACAATTTTTCCCCAAATAGTGAATTCTTATCCTGAAAGCTTAAATCTTTACATTTATCAAACAAAAGGTTACTATAATAATTTACTGCTGTGTATTATATGTATGCTTTATTCTACCATTCTTCTTCTTAGCCAGTACCAGATAGTTTTGATAATTACTGCCTTATAATACAGTTTTAAAATCTGACACTGCTAGACCTCCTTCCCATTTTTTCCATTAATTCCTTTGATATCCTGGGATTTTTGTTCTTTCAAATTAATTTTATTATTTTTTCTAGCTCAAATATATTTTTTGGTAATTTAATGTGGATAGCCCTAAGTAAATTAATTTAGGTAGAACTATCATTTTTATTATGTTGGCCCTGCCTATCCATTCACCATAGTTCTCCAGTTATTTAAATGTGACTTGTTTTGTATTAAAAAACTGTTTTATAATTATGTTCATATAGTCCATGGGTTTGTCTTGACAGATATATTCCCAGGTATTTTATATTGTCTATGGTTATTCTAAATGAAATATCTCTTGCTATCTTCTCTTGTGAGACATTGTTGGTGATATATAGAAATGTTGATGATTTGTGTGGGTTTATTTGATATCCTGCTACTATGTTAAAACTATTGCTTCAACTAGCTTTTCAGTTGAATCTCTAGGATTTTCCAAATATACCATCATTTTATCTGCAAAAAGAGATTATTTTATTACTTCATTGTCCATTCTGATTCCTTCCATTTCTTTTTCTCTTATTACTTTTGTTATCACTTTTGGTACAATATCAAATAATATTGCTGATAATGGGCATCTTTGTTTCACTCCTGATTTTATTGGGAAGGCTTCTAGCTTATCCCCATTATAGATAATGCATGCTGACAGTTTTAGATAGATACTTCATACCCTTTTATTTATTTATTTGTTGATTGATTGATTGTTTTTTGGATGGCAGTTGGGGTTAAGTAACTTGCCCAAGGTCACACTGCTAGGTTTTTTTTTGTTTGTTTGTTTGTGTGTGCGTTAAGTGTCTGAGGCCGAATCTGAGCTCAGGTCCTTCTGACTCCAGGGCCGGTGGTCTACTCACTGCACCACCTAGCCATCCCTGTTCATACCCTTTTAATGAAAAATTAATTTATACCTCAACTTTCAAATATTTTTTTAAGAGAAATGACTCTTGTATTTTGCTAAAAAGCTTTTCCTGCATCTATTGATATAATCACATAATTTTTGTTATTATTATGATCAATTATATTAATAGTTTCCTTATACTGAACCAATCTGCCTTCTTGGTATAAACCCCACCTTGGTTACAATATATTATCTTTATAATATATTGTTGTAATCTCCTAGTTAGTATTTTATTTATGATTTTTCATCAATATTCATTACTGAAATTGGTCTATAAATTTCTTTTCTGTTTTTGCTCTTCCTGGTTTAGGTATCAGCACCATATTTGTTTCATAAAAGGAGTTTGGTAGGACTTCTTTGCCTATTATTCCAAATAATTTACTTAATATTGGAACTAGCTGATCTTTAAATGTTTTATAGATTCCACTTGCAGTTCCATCTGATCCTGATGCTTTTTTTCTTTGGAAGTTCATTTATGTCCTGTTTAATTTCTTTTTTTTAATTTAATTTAATTTTTATTTTCAGTTTACACCATTCATTTCCACAAGATTTTGAGTTACAAATTCTCTCCCCATCTTTCCCCTACCCATCACCCCAAAACAGCAATCCCACTGTATATCCCCTCCCCCAATCTGCTCTCTCCTATATCCTCCCCCATCACCCCTCAGACTTTCCAGTAGGGCAAGATAGATCTCTATACCCCACTGCCTATATATCTTATTTCCCAGTTGAATGTAAAAAAATTATCTATCTATATTTTAAACATTTGTTTTTAAAACTTTGAATTCTGGCAAAGGTCAGACCACACTCCCAGATTTCTTGTTCCCAAAGTTTACACTGACCTCTCACTTTGTCTTTGGCATTTATGGGTTGATAATTCTGGAAACCACCACAGCTGCAAGTGATCTACTCTACTGACAACCCTTGAGCTGGGGCTGGTCCAGGCCACCCTGGGGCTAAAACCATGGGCTCACTTGGGGCTTGGCTCTGCTCCCAGCATGCTTAGATGAACCCTTCCTGTCAGCCTGCTGGGCTGTCTTCAGCGGGAGATTTTTTTCTCTCTATCATTTTGTGGGTTCTGTAACCCTAAAGTTTTTTTAGAGTCATTTTTATAGGGATTTGAGGTGGTTATGTGGGGAGCACAGGAAGTTTTCCAGCTTCTACACTGCCATCTTGGCTCCACCTCAATTTCTTTTTGTAAAATAGGTTCATTTAGATATTCTATGTCCTCTTCTGTTAATCTTTTAAATTTATTGGCATGTAATTACGCAAAATAACTCCTAATGATCGATTTAATTTCATCTTCATTTGTGGTGTACTTATTTACCCTTTTCATTTTTATTATGAGTGATTTGGTTTTCTTCCCTTTTAAAAGTCATATTAATCAATGGTTTATTTTATTGTTTTTAAAAATAAAACCAACGCCTAGCTTTAATTATTAATTCAGTAGTTTTGTTATATTCAATTTTATTAATGTCACTTTTAATTTTCAAGATTTCCAATTTATTGTTTAATTGGGGGTTTTTAATTTGTTTTTCCAGTTTCTTCAATTGCATACTCAATTCACTTATTTGTGCTTTCTCTATTTTATTGATGTAAGCATTTAGAAATATAAATTTTCCTCTGATTTGTTACATTCCATAAGTTTTTATTTGTTGTCTCATTATTATAGTTTAATAAAATTATTTATTGTTTCTATGAGTTGTTCTTTAACCCACTCATTCTTAAAGATTAGGTTATTTAGTTCCAATTAATTTTAAGTCTGTGTATCTATGTTCTTTTGGTGAATATAATTTTTATTCCACGATGATCTGAAAAGAATGCATTTAATATCTCTGCATCTAAGTATAAAGTTTTTAAGGTCTAATGTATAGTTAATTTTTGTAAAGGTGCCATGTACCTTTAGATATATTCCTTTCTATTCCCATTTATTTCTCTCCATATGTCTATCATACCTAGCTTATCTAAGATTCTATTCATCTCCTTAACTTCTTTTTTGTTAGTTTTTTGTAGAGAAGATTGAAATCCCATATTATTATAGTTTTGCTACCTATTTCCACCTATAATTTGCTTAGTTTTTCCTTTAAAAATTTGGATGCTATAGCATTTGATACATATGTGCTTGGTATTGATATTACTTCATTATCTATGACACCTTTTTTAGTTAAATTTTATGTTTATTTTTAGTTTACATCATTCATTTCCACAAGATTTTGAGCTACAAATTTTCTCCCCATCTTTCCCCTACCCACCACCCCAAAGCAGAGATCCCACTGTATATCCCCTCCCCCAATCTGCTCTCTCCTATATCCTCCCCCATCCCCTCTTCAACTTTCCAGTAGGGCAAGATGGCTCTCTATACCCCAGTGCCTGTATATCTTATTTCCCAGTTGCATATAAAATTATATATATTATATTATTATATATAATGAAAATATATTATATATTTCAATAATATATTGTTTATATATTATATTATTTATACATTATTTTAATAATGTATATTATTATATACAATATATACATATATATCTGGGGGCAGAGGCTGGACCACACTCCTAATCCCCCTCACTTCCAATAGAGTTCTACACTTAGCTTTTACTTTGTCTTTGGCACTTATGGGTTGATATTTCTGGAAACCGCCACAGCTACTGGTGGTCCATTCTCCCAAAGTCCAGCCACTGTTGGTCAGGGCCTCCCTGGGGCTAAAGACATGGGCTTATGTGGGGCTGGGCTCTGCTCCCAGCACACTGTGATGGACCCTTCCTGTCCATCTGCCAGGTTGCCCTCAATGGGAGATTTGTTTCTCCCTGTCACTTTGTGGGTTCTGTAGCTCTAAAATTTGTTTAAAGTCATATTTTATAGGTATTTGAGGTGGTTATGGGGGGAGCTCACAGAGTATTCCTGCTTCTGTGCTGCCATCTTGGCTCCACCTCAAGATAAAAGGTCTATGACACCTTTAAACATAATGTAGTTTCCCTGCTTATCACTTTTCATTAAATCTATTTTATCTTGAACTTTGTCTGAGATCATGATTGCTGAGATCATGATTGCTACCCCAGCTTTTTTTGCATCAGCTGAAGCATATGTTCTACTCCAGTCCTTTATTTTTACTCTATGTGTGCTTCTCATTTTTAAATGTATTTCTTGTAAACAACATGTTGTTGGTTTCTGAATTTTATCCATTCCACTGTTTCCATTTTATGGGTGAGGTCATTCCATTCATATTCAAAGTTATAATTAATAGTTGTGTATTTTCCTACATCCTATTTTCCTTGCTGTTTCTCTCTCTGTCTCTTTGTCCCTCTGTCTCTCAGTCTTTCTCTGTCTCTTTGTCTCTGTCTCTTTCTCTGTCTCTCTGTCTCTGTCTCTCTGTCTCTCTCTCTGTCTCTCTCTCTGTCTCTCTCTGTCTCTCTCTCTGTCTCTCTCTCTCTGTCTCTCTCTCTCTCTCTTTCTGTCTCTCTCTGTCTCTCTCTCCCCTGTCCCTCCTCAAAAGTCTAATTTACTTTTGACCACTGTCTCCCTAATCCACATACCCTTCTAAGAGTCCATCCATTATCTTACCTCCTTGCCCTTTTATTTCTCTGCAAGTTTAGAAGACTTTTATACCCTATTAGATGTATATGTTGTTCCAACTAAATTTCAGTTAAACTCTAGTTCTATTCCTCAAAAAACTTCCCTCCTCTTTTTTATTATGTCCCTTTTCTCTCCCCCACCCAAAAAGTCTTCACTTATGACAAATTATTTTAAAAGAAAAGGGGGAAAGTCATTCTAAATCTAAGCTACACATCATCTGACAATATATACAATATTCTATACCCATAGTTCCTACCTATAGATTTTCTCTACTTTTCTTCAGGCCAAATGAGAAAATATGGTTAAGTAACACAGTCAATTCTGAATCTACCTAAGTCTACTATCATCTATCTCATGTCTTTCCATACTATATATAGGGATATCATGAGATACATGACAAATGTCTTGCTAACATCATGATATAATGTCTTTATTCTCTTGATTTATCAGTTTAGTTATCTTTTCAGAAAATAGTAACAATTAACATTTGTTCAATAATTCAAAGTTACAAAATATTTTTTCTTATGACAACCCTTCAAGGTAGGGCAGTGAGTGTAAGAATGATTGTTCCTATTGTACATATGATGAAACTGAGGATAGAAGAGGTTATGTGACTTAGCCATGGTCACATGGGTAAAGTATATGAGTCACACACATAAAGTATATGAGGCAGGATTCAATCTCAGGTTAACAGGGTTTTCCATTAGGTTTCTTGACAGGAAAGGCAATACAATTGGCCAGGCATGACTTCTTTCTTGATAAACTCATAGTGAATTTGGGAGAATCACTGTTTCCCTTTCAGATGCACACAGCCCATTCTTTAAATATATTCTTGATTGTTTCCAGGGATTGAAGTCAAACTCATAGTCTAAAGAATACACTCTATATATTCAAACAAGGTATGAACAGGGAAAACAGGAAGTAATTAACAGAGGGAGGGCACTAGAATTGGGAAGGGTTGAGAATATGAGCTTTTAGTTGGGACTTAAAGGAATTCAGGGAAACTAGTAGGTGGAGATGAAGGAGGGATTCTAGGTATGCATTATAGGCATGTGTAACAGTAATGAGACTCGAAGTTCATTTTGTATTGCTAAAATAAGAGGTACTTAGCACCTAGTTCAGATGAAGCCTCTGTTAAAGAAACAGAAGGTATGACCTCCTGTCTCCTGTTGCTTATGTAACAGGAAGGGTCTGAACAGGGAGGGGCAATACTGTATATAAGGAAAAACCCAGAGAGGAAGAGACAGATCTTCTTGGAGCAAGCCCCATGGAGGCAGAAGCTGCTGCCACCTGGGAGGCTGAAGAGGAAAGCCTAGCCAGGCTGAAGAGAATGAGATAATTAGAACAGAGCCCATGGTCACATAGATTACATGTATCAGAGGAGATTAGTCTAAACTGTGTTTCATGAAATCACATATGAACATATCTTCAAAAGACCTACAATTTCCTTCATAGGGATACTACCTCCATTGATACAGATTGAAATTCCTTCATATTTTAGGAAGAGAATTAATGAATTGTTGTAGCTGAAACAAGCCCCGGGTGTCCAGCCCTCTGGTAATTAGGATTTTGTTTAGTCAGTTGATAAACACTTATTAAGTGCCAGGCACTGTGCTAAGCATTTTGGATACAAATGAAAACAAAGATTGTCCCTGACCCCAAGAAGATTACAGTCTAATGGGGGAAGAAAACAGAAAAAAGAATCTAAGAAAGGTAGGAGTGGAGTAAAGGAAGGGGAGGAAAAGGAAAGGGAGGGTAGGAGGTATCTGGTTTGGGGGCATGTTGGAGAGCCCTAGGGAAGTTCAAAAGGAGTACAGGTGGTGGGAAATGAGGAAAATTGGGCTGCACCTCTTCTTTAAATAGAGGCCCTGGAGCCCATCGCCCTCCCCTCTATTCACAGGGTTCAATAAGAGGGGCAGAGGATATTGATGAGATGTAAGTACCAGGCAGTTTCAATCTTGCAGTATAATGAGATTTCCCATAATGAGATTTTTGGTGAATTTAGCTAGGTTTGTATTCTACTGACAAACACAGTCTGTTTTAGCCAGGTCCATACCAAAGCTTTTTCAACTTATTCATTCATTCAACAAACATTTATGAAGTGCCTACTACATGCCAGGAGGGCAGCTAGGTGGCACAGTGGATAAAGTACCAGGCCTGAAGTCAGGAAGACACATCTTCCTGAGTTCAAATCTGGCCTCAGACATGTACTACCTGTGTGACCCTGGGTAAGTCACTTAACCCTGTTTGCCTTTGTTTCTCACCTGTAAAATGAGCTGGAAAAGGAAATAGTAAACCACTCTAGTTTCTTTGCCAAGAAAACCCCAAATGGGGTCACAAAGATTCAGATACAGTTGAAACAAAAGTACAGATGAGGAAACTGATGTTCAGAGAAGAACTGAGTAGTTAAAGGTCACACATAAGGCTCCCACAAGTGGTAGAGGTGGTCTCCTGGTCCCCTGCTTTTCCCATTTTTATATGTATCCTCTAGCCTAATAGCATGAAGTACCTGCTTTTTACCTCTTCTCATTTCATTGATCTGTTTGCAACCACACTGGCATACCCAAGATAGCTGCTAGCACAGGTTGCTAGATCTGCTTCACTAGGAAAGATAGTTGTTTAAGGAGTCAACAATCTTTTTAAATTGCATTCACTAGTTCAGGGGAAAAGTCAGCATGCTGAACTTCAGAGAAAATACAAGCAGAAAAATAAAGACCAAAAGACAGAGCTTCTAACTGTCTGAGAAATTAGCACAGATCAACAGACATATCAAACTCTGAACAAGGCAAAACACATATAGTTACCAGAGAGAGAAGCACCAGCACCTGGGCTTTTCGAAGCCAGGGGGCTCCTGGCTTAACAGCTACTCAGAGTCTCATCTGGTCAAATCACAAGAACACTCTTCCAATGAGTAAGCCCCAAAGCAATATGCTAACCTCAGAGTATACATACCCCTTTTTTGGAGCCAGAGGGCATCACAGCCCTCATGACTCAGTGCCTACTTAGAAATTAACAAAAGGTATGAAAGTCTTCTGACAAGGAAGCTTCCCCTAAGCAAGCTTCCCTTAATGGGCTGCACAGGTGAGGCCTATTAATGGGGAGGGGGGAAGATTTTCTATCCCATTAACATTACACTGACAGTGTCAAAAAAAAAAACAACCTATCTATTTCTTTTCATTTTATTCTGCTCATTCATCAATTTCCTGAATGACTAAATAGTGGTGAGCAATGGATTGATGGAAATTTGGAGAAAGGAATTCAGTGAACCACAACAATGGAAAAGAAAGTTCTTTCCAAGACTTACATTAACTGATGTTGAGCGAAGTAAGCAGAACCAGTAGAACATAGTACACAGTTGCTGTTAAGCAATATTGTACAATGACCAACTTTGATAGACTTAGCTCTTCTCAGTAATACAATGATTTAAGACAATTCTGAAAGCGTCATAATGGAAAATACCATCCACATCCAGAGAAAGAACTATGGAGTCTGAATACAGATTTTCTCTCTTTTTTCTTTCTCTTGGTTTTCCCCCTTTGTTCTGATTCTTCTTTCACATATGATTGTACATGTATAGCCTATGTGAGATTGTACGATGTCTTGGGGAGGGAGAGGAGAAGGAGGGATAAAAATTTAGAACTCACAGTCTCATAAAAGTGAATACCGAAAACTAAAAAGTAATTAATAAAAAATTTTAAAAGGAAGTTCTTTCCACTAAAATCCTTGGCACTGTCCAAATGGTGAAACAACAGAAATGGCTACGGTTTTGTTGATGGAAATAACTTTAAAAGATAGCTTACCATGCTGAGGATCACCTTTCCATATGGCTTGCAGCTGAAATCTTATTTTTGTCTTTTCCTTTGGAATATTAGCTCCTTGAAAGCAGGAACTGCCTTGATTCTTTCTATTTGTATCCCCAGTGTTTAGCACAGTACTCTGCACATAATTTTTTTGTCCAGTGGTTCAGTCATGTCTGACTCTTTGTGACCCCATAGCACACCAATACTGTCCATGGAGTTTTCTTGGCAAAGATACAGGAATATCTTTTCCAATGGATTAAAACAAACAGAGGTTAAGTGACTTGCCCCAGGTCATACAGCTAACAAGTGTCTGAGGCTGGATTTAAACTCAAGTCTTCCTGACTCTAGGCTCACTGAGCCTTTTAACTGCCTCCTCACATACTTAGCATCTAGTGACTGCTTTTTCATCCATCTATCCATTCATTCATCTTGCTCAGTATTTTTGTACAAAGTAATGAAGGAATTCATCCCACAAAAGCTGGGAGGTATGGCTAGTAGTAAGGTAGATAATAACATCAAGATTATAATGGAAAGGGTGCAATCAAATGAAATTTAACAGGATGAAGTTTTGGACTGAATAAGAATGAATGTAATTCCTTTTGCTGTTGAGTCATTTTTTAGTCATGTCCAATTCTTCCTGACACCATTGGTGGTTTTCTTGGCAAAGACATTGGGGTGATTTGCCATTTCCTTCTTCAGCTCATTTTATAGATGAGGAAACTGAGGCAAACAGGGTTAAGTCCCAAAGTCATAACAGCTAGTAAGTGTTTGTTTAAGACAAGATTTGAACTCACTCCACATCCAAAGAAAGAGATATGGAGTTTGAATGCAGATCAAAGCATACTATTCCCCCCGCCTTTTTTTGTTCTCATTTCCCCCCCTTTGTTCTGATTCTCCCAAAGACTTTATATTTGGTCTTATAGGTAACAGGAAATAAATGACATTCATTGAGAAGTAGATGCTATTGAAGAGCTGTACTTTAGAAAAATCTCTTTGACAGTTAAGCAGAGCATAGAATAAAATGGAGATAGACTTGAGGAAAGGTCACTCACCAAAAAGGTGTTGTAGTAGGTGAGGCATTAAGTGTTTTAAATTCAATCAAAATGAAGGCTGTGTGAATGATAGTCAAAAAACATATTTGAAAGATATGTTGAAGGTATAAACAAAAAGAATGGGCAAACTGAACATATTGTATACAAGGGAGGAGTTAGGAATGATATAATAGCTAAATGAAGCAATGGACCACTGGAGTCAGGAGCAGCTGAGTTCAAATTTGGCTCCAGACACTTATGAGGTATGTGAACCTGGGCAAGTCACCTAAACACCGTTTGCCTCAGTTTACTCATCTGTCAAATTGTGAAAATAATAGAACCTACCTAGCAGAATTGTTAGGATCAAATGAGATAATAATTGCAAAGTGGTTAACAGTGCCTAGAAAACAGTATAATGTCAATTGTTATTATTGTTGCTGTTATTGTTACTGGAACAGTGGTGTTGCCCTTAATAATAATAGGGAAATTGTAAACAAGGGAGTGTTTTGAGGGAAAAAAAAAGATTTGAACTCACAAAGATGAGACTTCCCAACTTCAGGCCCAGCACTTTATCCACTGTACTACTTAGCTGCCCTTCCTTTACATAAATTCAAAATATCAACAGCCTAAGTACAGACTGGGGGAGATCTACTTGGTTAACCATTTATATTAAAAAGATTTAATTGAGTAAAGGTATGTAAAGCAATTTGTAACTATAAGCTACTGTATTTACTAATATTATTAAACAATGTTGATAGAAGTACAGTGTCCAGAATAATAAACAATGGAAGGAATAGTTCCAGGGTATTCTAAACTGATCTGACCATACCTGTGGGTTTGTGATCAATTCTGGGCACCATATTATATGAGGACCACAGAGAAAATAGAGTGTGCCTAGAAGAGAACGATTATGGTGGGAGAATGATGAAAAATTGTAGGAGGAATTAGGAATCTTTACTTAACACCATTTCTTCCTACCAAACATCCCCCAGCCCATGCTCCCCAAGCTGATCTTTTCCTCCATCTTCCTAAAGCATTTAGTCTGGACCTCTCTTTCACCTAATCACTCCCTACCGTAGACTATATTGTATTTCTTTGTGCCTATGTCATATATACTGTAGGCTCTTCATCTGCCCCTCCTCCAACACATACCAAGTTTAGTAGAATGAAAGCTCTTTGAGGGATAGATCTGTGATTTTTAAAAAAATTGTATATCCAATGTCTTAGTGCAGGGCCTCAAGCCTAGTAGCACTTGCCAAGTGTTTGCTAAATGAATCACAATTAGGTTACTTGAAATGACGTGTTACTTTGAAATATTTGAAGGATTATCTAGTGGGAAAAAAAAACTAGATTTATTCCATATAATTATGGTAGGCTGAACTAGGAGCAGGGATAAAAGTTTTAAGGAAGCAGATTTTAGTCCATACAAGGATGAATTTTCTAATAATAGATAGTGTTAAAAATGTAATGGATGGCTTTGGGATGTATTAAGTTCATTTTCTCTTCACCTAAGCAGAGGCTGGGTGACTATCAGCCAGGGAGATGATAAAAGCAAGTCTGATGGGGGTTAGAGAGTTGGACTCAATGATGTCTGAAGCCCTCTCTGAGCCTTGAATTGTGTGATTCTAAGACAGTGCTATCAACATTTCCCTTTGCAAATGTACAAATCCAATCCAGCAGCAATGAAAAAGATGAGGAGGTACTTCCAAAGATAATATAAATTTTCTGCCAAAAGTGGTGAATGAATAAGGTAAAGCAATTTTTTTCCTGTTTAGTATGTTTGTGGCTTTCCAATGAACATAGTGTGGCAAGAAATGGGAGCTATCCATAGATGTCTTTTTTTTTTGTCTGCTTGGTTATTTGCGACATTTTTGATTGGGTTTTGGACCCAAACTATGATTTCATCTGTGTGAGGACCTTCTGCTATGAAATAACTTGATTCATTGATGCTCTTGGGAATTCTTCTATAATCTAAGTATTAGACAATTGCCAGTTGATTGGCAATTAACTGGCATCTAGAGGTTAACTGACTTATTTGTCCATTTGTGGACAGCTAGTACACATCAGAGGAAGGACTTAAATCCAGATCTTCTTGACTACAAGGATAAGTCTCCTCCTTTCCACTGTACTAGGACTGCCTCTTTATTAATATTTTTTTAAAGTTTGATAGCAGCAGAGCCAAGATGGTGGAGTAGAAACAGCACATCCAAGGCACTATCCCCCCAGATCACCTCCAAACTATGTAAAAGGGGACTCTGAACAACTCCTGGAGCCCCAGAACCCACAGAATGACACAGAGAAGCTAACCTCCCTCTGAGGACAGCCCAGCAGCCCTGCAGGAAGGACCAGTGCAGTGCTCTGGGACCCAGCAGCACAGCACACAGTGCGTGGAGAGCCGAGCCCAAGTCCACATGAGCTGCGGTTTTAGCCCCAGGGCAGCCAGGCCAGCAGCCGGCTGGAGGGACCCCAGAACACCAGCAGTTGTGGCGATTCCAGAATTATCAACACAGACATGCTTAGGACAAAGTGAGAGGTTAGTGCCCTATGGACTTTGGGACCAGTATTTGGGGAACGCGTTGGCTTCCTCCCCTAGGGGCTAGAAGCCGCTGAGGAGACACACCATTTTGCAGTTTTCAGTGGCAGCTCCAGCTCCTGGCCTGCGAACTGTAGGGAGATCCAACGATCAGTCTTGGGGGTTAATCGCTCTTGCTTTAACCTCCCTGGGTCTGGATTGTGGTCTGGGGTGGAGGTGGTGGGGTGGGTAACCAGCTTGCCAGAAATAGAAGTTGTGAAGACCCCAACATTCGGGACAGAAGTGTTCCCCTGTCTGGTGGCAGAGTCCTCCTGTGGCAACAAGCCCAAAAGTCAAGTAATTAAGTGGCAACATGCCAAGGCAAAGGAAACAAAATAAACCTTAGACTCCTATTTTGGGGACAAAGAGGATCAAAGCATGGAACAGGAGGAGGGCTGTGAGGTCAGAAATCCTGCTCCAAAAGCCCCAAAGGAAAACATGAGCGGGTTACAGGCCATAGAGGACCTTAAGAAGGACTTTAAAAATCAAATAAGAGAAGTAGAGGAAAAATTGGGAAGAGAAATGAGAAGGATGCAGGAAAAGTATGAAATGAGGGTCAACAGCCTGACTGAGGAAAACAACACCTTAAAAAATAGACTAACTCAAATGGCAAAGGAGGCCCAAAGGGCAATGAGGAGAAGAATGCCTTAAAAAGTCGAATTTTCCAGATGGAAAAAGAATCTCAAAAGTTCACTGAGGAGATTCATTCCTTCAGAGTTAGACTGGAGCAAATGGAAGCTAATGACTTTATGAGAAATCAAGATGCTGTTAAGCAGATACAAACAAATGAAAGAATAGAAGGCAATGTGAAATATCTCATGGGAAAAACCACTGACCTGTAAAATAGATCCAGGAGACATAATTTAAAAATTATGTCTGAAATCCATGATCAAAGAAAGAACCTAGAAATCACCCTTCAAGAAATTCTCAAGGAAAATTGCCCTGATGTTTTAGACCCAGAGGGCAAAATAGAGGTTGAAAGAATCCACCTATCACCTCCTGAAAAAGATCCCAAAAAGAAAACTCCTAGGAATATTACAGCCAGGTTCCAGAATTCCCAGATCAAGGAGAAAATACTACAAATAGCCAGGAAGAAACAATTTCAATATTGTGGAAACACAATCAGAATAGCCCAGGACCTGGCAGCTTCTACACTGAGGGATAGAAGGGCATGGAATATAATATTCCAGAGGGCAAAAGACCTGGGACTGAACCCAAGGGTCACCTGCCCAGCAAAACTGAGTATTTTTTTTTCAGGGGAAAATATGGTCATTAAGTAGAATAGAGGACTTTCAAGCATTCATGAGGAAAAAACCAGAGTTGAATAGAAAATTTGACATCCAGACACAAGAAGCAAGAGATGCCTGAGAAAGTAATCAGGGATAAGAAATCAAAAGGAACTTATCAAAGTTGACCTATTTACATTCCTACATGGAAAAACAATAACTGTGACTGATGAAACCTTTCTCAGTATGAAAATAATGGAAGAAGGGTGTATGGTCATATGAATACATATGTGAATGTGTGTACATATGTTTACAGGTATATATGGATAGAGGGCATAGGTTGAATTTGGTGGGAAGGGATGATACTTAAGGGGTGAAGCTAAGAGGTGAGAGAGGAAAGTGGCAAGAGGAGATGGGGAGAGACAGGGTAGAGTAAACTATCTCATGTAGAAGAAGCAAGGGGAAGTGGCTGCAGGGGAGGGGAAGAATAGGAAGGAAAAAAAGGCAAAACCACATTCTCATTGAATTTGGCTCAGGGAGAGAATGACATACATACTAAATGGGATATCTCAACCCGTAGCAGAATAGGGGGAAGGTGGATGAGAGGAGGGGTGATAGATGGAGGGCATTCTTGGGGGGACTATAGAAGAGGGACAGGATCAAGTAGGGAATGGACCAGGTTGGGGATGGGATGGGTGGGAGGGAATTATAAGCAGCCTTGTACAATATATCTACTATGGTAATGTTTTACATAGCTGGACATGTACAACATATACTGAATAACTTATCTTCCCAGAGGGAATTGGTGACAAGGGAGGAAGGGAATGGATCTGAAATTCGAGGTCTTAAAATTAAATGTTTCAAATATATATAAATACTATTGTTAATACTCTTTTTTTCCTTTTTTTGGAGGGCAGTTGGGGTTAAGTAACTTGCCCAAGGTCACACGTCTAGGTTTTTGTTTGTGTGTGCGTTAAGTGTCTGAGGTCAGATCCAAACTCAGGTCCTTCTGACTCCAGGGCTGACGCTCTACTCACTGAGCCACCTAGCTGCCCCTATTAATACTCTTTTGCATGTAATTGGGAGATAAGATGTGAAGGCATTGGGGCACATAGATTCACCTTGCTCTAATGGAAAAGTCAAAGGGGTATGGGTGAAGATATGGGAGAGAGCAGATTGGATGAGGGGATATCTTGTGTGACTGCTATTCTGGGATGGTGGGTAGGGGAAAAATGGGGAAAAAATTGTAACTCAAAATCTGTCTCAAATGAATGATGTAAACTAGAAGTTAATAAAGTATTTGGTTAATTAAAAAAAAGTAAAAAAAAAGTTTAATAGCATTTTTTTCCAGTTACTGTCAAGAAAAATTTTAGCATTCATTTTTTATAAGATTTTGAGTCCCAAATTTTCTCCCTCCTTTCCCTCTTCTGATAATGGTAGGCAGTTTGATACAGGTTATATGTGTGCTATCATGTAAAAAAAATTACCGTGTTAGTCAAAGTTGTGAAAAGGGAAATATATTTTTTAAAACCACAATAAAGAATAAATTAAATGGGGGGAAACATGTTTCAATCTGAATTCAGAGTCCATCAGTTCTTTATCTGGATATGGATAGCATTTTCCTTTGTGAGTCCTTTATATTTGTCTTAGATCATTGTGTTGCTGAGAAGAGCTGAATCATTTATAGTAGATCATCACACAATGTTGCTGATACTGTGTACAATGTATTTCTGGTTCTACTCATTTCACTTTGCATCAATTCATATAGGTCTTTCCAGGATTTTCTGAAATCTGCCTGTTTTATCATTTTTTGTTGCACAACAGCATTCCATTACATTAATATACCACAGCTTGTTTAGCTATTTCTCATTTGATGGACACCCCCTCAGTTTCCAATATTTTGTCACCATGAAAAAGGCTTCTATAAATAATTTTGCACATATAGGCACTTATGATCTCTTTGGGATACAGACCTAGTAGTGGTATTGCTGGATCAAAGGGTATGCACATTTTGATTGCTCTTTCAGCATAGTTCAAAATTGCTCTCCAGAATGGTTGGATCACTTTACAACTCTACCAACAGTGCATCAATGTCCCAATTTTCCCATATCTTCTCTAACATTTATCATTTTCCTTTTTTTGTCATATCAGCCAATCTGATAATGGTGAAGTGGTATCTCAGAGTTGTTTTTTTTGTTTGTTTTTGTTTTTTTATTTTAACAGATGCTTTATTAACTTCTGGTTTATATCATTCATTTCAGCCAGATTTTGAGTTACAATTTTTTCCCCATTTTTCCCCTACCCATCACCCCAGAATAGCAGTCCTACAAGATATCCCCTCATTCAATCTGCTCTCTCCCATATCTTCACCCATACCCCCTTTGACTTTGCCATTAGGGCAAGGTGAATCTCTGTGCCCCAATGCCTGCAATGTTACCTCCCAATTACATGTATAATAGTATTAATAACAGTATTTATATACATTTGAAACATTTAGTTTTAAAACTGAATTTCAGAACCATTCCCTTCCTCCCTTGTCACCCACTCCCTCTGGGAAGATAAGCAATTCAGTATGTGTTGTACATGTATAGCTATGCAACATATTACCATAGCAGATATTGTAAAATACTACTTATATTTCCCTCCCACCCATCCCACTCCCTACCTGGTCCATTCCCTACTTTGATCCTGTCCCTCTTTGAAAGTGGGTACTTCCAACCTCCCCTCCCCCCAGAATGCCCTCCTCTCCATCATCCCCCCTCTTATCCCCCTTCCCCCTACTCTCCTGCAGGGTGAGATATCCCATTTAGTATGTATGTCATTCTCTCCCTGAGCCAAATTCAGTGAGAATATGGTTTTGCCTTTTTGCCTTCCTGTTCTTCCCCTCCCCTGCAACTACTTCCCCTTGCCTCTTCTACATGAGATAGTTTACCCTAACCTGTCTCTCCCCATCTCCTCTTGCCACTTTCCTCTCTCATCTCAGAGTTGTTTTAATTTACATTTTTCTAATCAGTAGTGATTTAGAGCACTTCTTCATATGCCTATAGATAGTTTTAATTTTTTCATCTAAAAATTGCCTATTCAGATCATTTGACCATTTATAAATTTGGGAATGGCTTGTATTCTTCTAAATTTGACTCAGTTCTCTATATATTTGAGAAATAAAGTCTTTATCAGAAACACTTGCTGTAAAGATTATTTCCCAGCTTTCTGCTTTCCTTCTAATCTTGGTTGCATTCATTTTGTTTGTATAAAAGATTTTTAATTTAATATAATCAAAATTATCTGTTTTACATTTTGTAATGCTCTCTATCCCTTGATCACAAATTCTTCTCCTCCCCCACAGATATGACAGGTAGACTATTCCTTGGTCTTCTAACTTGCTTATGATGTCATCCTTTATGCTTAAATCATGCACCCATTTTGGCCTTACCTTCACATATGGTGTGAAATATTGGTTTATATATAGTTTGTGTCTTATTGTTTTCCAGTTTTCCCAGCAATTTTTGTCAAATAGTGAGTTCTTATGCCAAAAGCTGAGGTCAAACTGTGGTATTGACTACTGTGTCTTGTTTTTTTTCTTTTTGGAGGGGGAAAGGTAGGGCAATTGGGGTTGTGACTTGCCCAAGGTCACACAGTTTTGTGTTGTCTGAGGCTGGATTTGAACTCAGGTCCTCCTGACTCCAGGGCTGGTGCTCTAATCACTGCACCACCTAGCCACCCCAACTACTGTGTCTTACGTACTTACTCTATTCCACTCTATTTCTTAGCCAGTACCAGATAGTTTTGATGATTACTGCTTTATAAAATATTTGAGATCTGGTAATTGCTAGACCACCTTCCTTTGTATTTTAAAAAATTCATTCTCTTCATATTCTTGACCTTTTGTTCTTCCAGATGAATTTTGTTATTTTTCTCTAGTTCTACAAAATAATTTTTGATAGTTTGATTGGTATTGCACTGAATTGGTAAATTAGTTTAGGCAGAATTGTCATTTTTATTATATTAGCTCGGTCTACACATAAGTGTTTGATATTTTTTCAGTTGCTTAGATCTGATCTTATTTGTGTGAAAAGTATTTTTTTAGTTGTGTTCATATAATTTCTAGGTTTGTCTTGGCAGGTAGACTACTAAGTATTTTATATTGTTTATAATTATTTTAATTTGAATTTCTCTTTCTATCTCTTGCTGCTCAGTTTTGTTGGTCATATAAAGAAATGCTGATAATTTATGTGGGTTTATCTTATATCCTGCAACTTTGCTAAAGTTGTTAGTTATTTCAAGTACTTTCTTAGTTGATGCTCTAGGGTTCTGTAAGTATGCCATCATATCATCTGCAAAGAGTTATAGTTTTGTTTTCTCATTGCCTATTCTAATTCATTCAATTTCTTTTTCTTCTCTTATTGCTATAGCTGATATTTCTAGTAGTATATTGAATAATAGTGGTGATAATGGGCATTCTTGATTCACTCCAATTTTATTGGGAAGGTTTCTAACACCCCCCCCCCCCTTACAGATAATGCTTGTTGTTGGTTTTAGATCAATACTGCATCATTTTCAAGAACACTCTCTCTATTCTTATGCTTTCTACAATTTTTTTTTAATAGAATGGGTGCTGTATTTTGTCAAAAGTTATTTAGCTTCTATTGAGATAATCATATGATTTCTGTTGGTTTTGTTATTGATATAGTCAATTATATTAATAGTTTTCCTAATATTGAACCAACCCTTCATTCCTGGTATAAATCCCACCTGGTCATAATGTATAATCCTTGTGATATATTTCTGTAATTGCCTTGCTAGTATTTTGTTCAAAATTTTTGCACTGATATTCACCAGGGAAATTGGTTTATAATTTTCTTTCTCTGTTTCAGCTCTTTCTGGTTTAGGTATCAGCACCATATTTGTGTAATAAAAGGAGTTTGGCAGGACTCCTTTGCCTGCTTTTTCCAATAATTTATATAGTATTGGAATAAATTGTTCTTTAAAGGTTTGGTAGTATTCACACATGAACCTATCTGACCCTGAAGACTGTTTTCCTAGGGAATTCATTAATGGTTTGCTCAATTTCTTTTTCTATAATGGGGTTATTTAGGTATTTTATTTTCTGATCCTTTTAATCTAGGTAATTTATATTTTTGTTAATATTCAACCATTTCATTCAGATTGTCAGATTTATTGGCATATAATTGGGCAAAATATTTCCTAATAATTGCTTTAATTTCTTCTTCATTGGTGGTGATTTCACCCTTTTCATTAAAATTTTTTTTTGCTTTTTTGGAGGGGGGAAGGCAGGGTAATTGGGGTTAAGTGACTTGCCCAAGGTGACACAGTTAGTAAGTGTTAAGTGTCTGAGGCCAGATTTTAACTCAGGTCCTCTTAACTCCAGGGCTGGTGCTCTATACACTGTATCACCTAGCCACCCCTACCCTTTTCATTTTTTTATACTGGATATTTCATTTTCTTTTTTTTTTTAATCAAATTAACCAAAGGCTTATCTGTCTTAATGGTTTTTTCATAAATCCAGCTCCTAGATTTATTTATTAGCTCAATAGCTTTTTTTTTACCTTATTAATCTCACCTTTGGTTTTCAAGATTTCCATATGGGTGCTCAACTAGAGATTTTTAATTTGTTCTTTTTATAGTTTTTTTTAGTTGAAAGCCCAATTCACTTCTCTTGGGTCTTGATATTAGAGATCAAATTTTTGGTTTAGTTCTGATCTCCTTATTAAAGCTTGAAATCCCTCTATGACATTGAATGATCATTTTCCCCTTGATCTGCTATACTTAATTTTGCTAGGCAAGTGATTCTTGATTGTAGTCCTAGCTTCTTTGCCTCCCAGAATATCATGTTCCAGGACCTCTGATTCTTTAATGTTGCAGCTTCCAAGTCCTGTGTAACTCCTGAATATTCGAATTGTTTCTTTTTTCCTGCTTGTTTTTGTTTTTTGGAGGGAGGAGGGTAGGGCAATTGGGGTTAAGTGACTTGTCCAAGGTCAAATGGCTAGTTTTTTGTGTGTTTGTGTGTGTCAAGTGTCTGAGGCTGGTTCCGAACCCAGGTCCTCCTGACTTCAGGGCCAGAGCTCTACTCACTGCGTCACCTAGCCACCCCTTCGAATTGTTTCTTTCTAGCCACTTTAGTATTTTCCCCTTAACCTGTTAGTTCTAAAATTTGTCTATAATGTTCCTTGGAGTTTTGATTTTAGCATCCCTTTTCTGATCAGTGGATTCTTTCAATGCCTATTTTTCTTTCTCATTCCAAGACATCAGGGCAATTTCCCCCCATAATTTCTTGAAAGTTGCTGTCCAGGTCTTTCTTTTAATTATGGTTTTCAGGTAGAACAATGATTCTGATATTGTCTCTCCTAGATCTATTTTCCAAGTCACTTATTATACACACATGAGGTATTTTACATTTTCTTCCATTTTTTCATTCTTTTGATTTTGTTTGATTGATTCTTGTTGTCCCATAGCATCATTAGCTTCCACTTGCCCAATTCTAACTTTTAAGGTCTTGTTTTTCTCAATTAGCTTTTGTATTTTCTTTTCCATTTGGCCAAGTGTACCTTTTAAGGAGTTGTTTGCTTCAGTGGATTTTTGTGTCTCCTTTTTCATTTAGTCAATTCTACTTTTTAAGCAACTATTTTCTTTTTACAAGCTATTGACTTTTTTTTCGTAATTCTCTTGCATCACTCTCATTTTTTCCAATTTTTCTTCTTCCTCTCTTATATGATTTTAAGCTCCTTTTTGAGCTCTTCTAAAAGTTCTTTCTAGGCTTGAGACCACTTCCCATTTTCTTATGGTGTTTTGTCCATAGGTGTTTTGACATTGTTGTCCTCCTTATTCATATTTTAAGCATATTTATTACTGATGAAGTTGGTCAGAGTGGAAGACTTGAAATCAGAAAGACCTGAGTTTAAATTCTGCCTCTTACAACAACAACTACTACTACTACACACACACAATCTCATTTGACTTGATATTGATAGAGACACATAGAAATAGAGACAGAGATAGAGACATATAGAGATAGAGAGAGCATTAAGTGCCTTACATAAAACTTATTTAAGCCTCACAACTACACTCCAAAGACAGTAGTAGTGACTTTATCACCACCAATTTTACAGATAATTCCATTTCAGAGAGATTAAGTGACCTGCCCACGGTCACACAGTTAGTTTCAGAGACTGAATGTAAACCCAGGTTTTCTTGAATCATAACTATAAATTATGAAATAATCACAAAAGAAACACAACAATTGACCCAAGGCACAGTGGAAAGACGCATGGTGATTTTGAGGAGACTGGAGCACGTTACTCATGATAACTTATCTACAAGACGCTGCATAAAATACTTTACTCACAATATGTTTGAATGAAAAAGGAGGTGGATGTGTGTCATGGAGTGAAAATAAGAGACATTGAAAGCACACTGTTAGTGACACACTGGTGCCCCCAGACACTAACAGGAAAAAATATGGTAGAATTGGAATCTGCACCAGTAGAGATAGCATTACTCACACTATCCAAATCACAGACTTTTTAAAATATTAAATGAAATCTCAGGGGAAACGTGTAGTAGATAGAGAACCTCAGAGTAGGATGGCCTAGATTCAAGTCCCAACTCTGAAAAATACTGTGTGGCCACAAGCCAGTTGCTTAGTCTCTAAGTGCTCCCAAACAACATGTGGATGGAGTTCCCTACATCTCTTAAATGATAGGTCCAGTTCAACCTCATTAAACTAAATAAACAATATGAAATCAACTATGATATTGCTACAGACATAAGAACATCAAGCAAGTCACACAATTAAGTAGATACAAAATATATTTGATTCTCAGTCATTTTACATAGTGAAAAATTTCAAATGATCTACATGTCCTTATCTTCTTCAATTAATGCCAATTTCATATTAAATGCTGCTCTGATGTTAGCCCAAAAGAGCGCCTGCTTACTCTTTTCTTTGGGCCATTCCAAATACGTTCTTTGTGCCATGAGAGCTTTCAATTTGTGATACCGAGCAGGAATGTTGCACTGTGGGATGGGTTCCAATAAGATAAGGATTAAGTTACCTGAACCTTCATGAAAAAGTTTGTGGTGAGCAAAATAAAGCTCATAATGGCACCACTCACTCTGAATGAAGTTGGGGGACAAAATAAAGATGGACTTGTGGCTTTTCTCTATACAGTTGATAATGTTTTCAATAATACTCTTTCCAGGGACAAAGTTTCTCTCATGAAGGCAGATCTTTATGTCTTCACCCTCTAGGTTTGGAAGCATCTCATGCTTCACCCAGGCAGAGTCAAGCTCACTGTATGAAATAAAAGCATGAAACTGGAACGTTCTCTCAAGTTTGTCTAGGGGGATGTTCCTAGATCTGTGTCGTGTCTGAGTCCATTGAAATATCATCCTTAGATACCATGGCAAATCAAAGTGGATGCACAAAAAAACTGTAATCATTAGCAGAGCTAAGCCAATGATGACAATAGTGATAACCAACAGAAATAAATTACATGAGAAGGAAGACAAGTGAAAATCCTTTAACTGTGTCCCCTTAAAGATATCTGGAAAAGTACATTTATATGAATGTGGCCATCCACTTACCACTTTGTTTGATAATGTGGCCATATTTTCCCTAAATTCTCTTAGCTCACAGGTACACAGGAATGGGTTGTCTCCTGCTTGTAGGGATTTAATATTCTGACAGCTGTTGAAGAAGTGAGCAGATGGATGGGAAACTGAATTATATCTGATGACCAATACAGAAAGGCTACTAAAGGTGCTGCACCCTGGAAGATCAGTTAAATAATTAAAAGCAATATTTAGTTCTTGCAAAGTTTCCAGATTGGACATATTTTTAGGGATGATCCTGATATTGTTTCTGTGTAGATCAAGCACTGTGATGTTGGGAGGTAAACATCTGAAGACAGAGTCAGTGAGCTCATTGGAAGACAAATTTAGGACTAATAGACTTTCAGTCCAACTGCATTTTCCCTTATTATCATAACTGATGGAATTCTGGCTTAAATCTAGATGTTTCAGAGACTTCATTGTCTCTGTCACTTGAGCTATTTTGGAAAGGTGTTTAAATTTGTTCTTTTGTAAAATAAGTGTTTGTAAGAGGTTTAAGTTTTTACAGTCTTGGAAAAGACCTTCTGTCAAAAGACTGTTAGTAAAGTCCAAATACTGAAATGGGCTAGGGTTAGAAGGGCAAGGGATATGCAACATACGGGTATTCAATAGCGTTAACATTTTTATGTTCATATCTGAAAAGATATGATACAAATCTTTTTGTGAAAATAGATAAACTTTGAGGGTAAAAAGTTCTATTTTTAGTCCTTTCAGTGGAGTTTCATAATATATAAATGACTCATGATCAATTTTTTCCACCAATGTTAAGTTGTAAATATCAAGATATTCTGTGGGTTTGTGCCAAAGAAATTGAAGAATTTCCACAAAACATTTCCAAGTAGTTTCAATATGATAGATGGTAAGATTCAGAAATCTTAAATTACTAATTATTTTTGATAAAAAACCAGCAAAAATTAAGCAATTATCATCATCCAAATTAACATTAGTTAGTTCTAAACTTCTTAAGTTGTTCACTGACATATCCAATTGAACAGAGAATGCCCTATTTGGAGGAAAGATAATCTGTAGCATTTTTGTGCTCAAAACTGGAAAACTCTCCCATTTGTCTTTTTTCCCATAAAATCTTTCTAGGTCTAGTAGAACGTTACTTAGATTCAAATGGTGAACTGGTAGTAAGTCTGATTTTTGTATTCTTGCAGCACTTAGTCCCAGGAAATCTAATTGGGACATGTTGGCAAATTCCTCACAGATGGGGAGGGCTTTGAATTCATTGAATGAGAGATCTAAATATGTGAGATTCAGGAAAGGATGGCATGAAATCTTCCATAACTTATTGTGGGATAAATCCAAGTATTCCAGATCTTGGTTGAATTTGAACACATTGATATCAAGGTGCTGGATCCTATTATGAGAAAGTTTTAAAACTCTCAGCTTTGGTAGACGTTTGAAGTCTTCAATCTGAAGCCCAGTTATATTGTTTAGTGACAGATCTAAGACTGTTGTTTTTGATGACAGGAGTCTTGGAACATGACTGAGAAAGTTGTTTGAATAGTTGCTCACAAATTCATTTTCCAAAGAGTGTTGGATTCTACTTCCGAGGATCAAAATAAAGATGTGAACAAAATGAAATGTTCTGATGATTAGTGTGCTGGGATTAGCCATAGTGTTGCAGTGGACATCCTTGAAGGTCACTGTCTTTCTTCAGAATATTTTAATATAGGTTCAAATTCTAGAACAAAATCCATATGACATATATGTTAAATGAATACTAATTCATAATAATTAAGTTCAGGTATGTTACCCCCATCCCATCTAATATAATAATGGTTGGTGTTTATATGGCCATTCAAAGCCCACAAAGTACCTACAATACCCTAGCTCATTTGATTTCCACAGGAACCTTGTTAGGTAGAGACCAAAGGTACTGGTATCCCTGTTCTGTGTATAGAAAAATTGAGAGAGAGAAGGAGAAAAGTTAAAGTGGCTAAAGAAAGGAGAAAGGTTAAGTGGCTTCAGAGGATAATGGATTTCTCACTGGTAGGGATCTCAAAGGCCATCTAGTCCAACTCCTTTATTTTGTAGATAAAGAAACAGATTTAGAAAGATTATGTGATTAGCCCAAGTTCACACAGCTAGGAAATGTCTGGTGTGGGACTTGAACCTAGGTCTTCCTGATTGCAGTTCTACATCTTATTCTCTATGAGACACTATTTCTCTGGTGACTTGCCCATAATTACACATCTAACAAGTCTCAGAGGAATGTGACCCCTGGCAGCAGAGAAGAGAGTCAATTGTGGACTAAAAGGAGAATTAGCCCTGACAGCTTGGGGTTGAAATGCAGAGAGAAGAATCATGGAACCCAGCTGAGGGACCTCCCCTACAGAGATGCTGCATCCAGGGTGGAGCATTGTGAATACAACACTAAAAAGAAGAAAGGACATTGGGACCCTGAAATACTGAAGGAACGAGATGACTCAAACAGGTGTATCCCTGTGCATGTGCCTCACTACCACTACTCCCTAAAGTTGTTTCTAGTCTTTTCATAGGCACTGTATATATTTCTGGGGTAGTGCGCCCCAGATTTATGGTAGGAATGTTGTACAGCAATTCTTCTTACTATGCCATCTTAGCTAATGCCTTTGCTTTGAACTAATTCTGTTTACTAGTTGACTTTTTAAGGTAGCAGTAAAGTCTCATGGGCTACATCCCACAGGATACCCCTTAAACCTTGGAATCATAAAACTGAAAACATTCCTATAGTGCCTGAAGGGGAAGCTACTTAGGGAAAGTTTCATCAGAGAATAGCTCTCAAAGTTAAACAAGATTATATATATATATATAAAGTACTTTGCAAATGCTAAAATATTACTTTATTAATAGTCTGAAGAAAAGTAAATTAGAAAGGTATAGAAGTGTCTTGGAATATATAGCATGGAGACAAACAGGTTCAACCCATTTTAATAATCTGTGAACACATCAGTGTATTGTAGCAAAACACAAGGATGTTTTGTATACTCTACTCAGAAAGACAGGGAAATGTAGAAAGCATTTTTAAAATTTTTCAGGGTCTTAAAGGACTTTAGAGTTGAAATGTCTTTTTGGCACAATACAGTTGAACACTTTTTTTTTCTGCCTTTTTTTTGGAGGGCAATTGGGATTAAATGATTTACCCAAGGTCACATGGCTAGTTTTTGTGTTAAGTGTCTGAGGCTGGATTTGAACTCAGGTCCTCTTGACTCCAGGACTCGTGCTCTATTCACTGCACCACCTAGCCACCCCAAGTTGAACACTTTCAATTGTCAACATTTAAGAGAAAAGATTCAATATTTAAATTATAATCTTCGGTTATCTAGAAATTGATTTCTCAGTACTAATTATCCACCAATGCCAGATAAATGAATATTATTAGAATTATAGATCAATCTTATCTGGTTATCCAAGCAGATGACAAAAAAATTCTGTTACTAGTTCTAGTTATTCTTTTGTATTTAAAAGTTACAAATCTGGGAGCATGGAGCCAAGATGGTACATTACAGGCAGCATCTCAGCTGAATTCTCTCAATATTCCCCTCCAAACAGTTTCAAAATTATGCCTCAAATAAAAATTTTGGAGTGGCAGAGCCAACAAAAGGTCAGGATGAGACATTTTTCTGGTCTAAGAAAACTTAGGAGGTCCACAGGAGGGGTCTATGACACTGGAATGCAGGCCAGAATGCACACATGTGGTGGCAGCAATAGCAGCAGAACCAGTATCACCTCCAGGAGCTCATAGTCCAGAGACAGTAAAGGATTCAGACAACTGGTCAGAAAGAGATCAGAGGGTACCCTGTGCTAACACTGGGTGTAGTTGACACTGATTGACAACTCTATTGCACCTGTGCATTCTGGGTCACAGTTAAAGGGCAAAGAGGAGCACTGGTCAATCATGAGGGAGCAGGTGCCCTGGTTAGAGTTTCAGGGCCCAAAGGAGTGTTAGCACTTGTGGTTGCAGGAGAATATGGGACCTGGTTATAGTTCCAGGGTCAAGAGAGGCATTAGTGTTTGCAGCAGCAGGGAAACAGGGGACTTGGTTATGGTTCCAGGACCAAGAAGAGTGACAGTGCTTGAAGCTGAAGGAGATGAGGGGTTCTACCCTGGTAAAGACCAGAGCACAGACCAGGAGAGCAGTGACCATATCTCTCGCTACATCATACTACCTTGGAAACATCAAAAACTTGCAGGCTTCCAGAACTAGCTTTGAAAACAGCATCATGAAAAAAGCCTGAAGCTTGGGACAATGCCTTCCTACTCCAGGGTGAGCAGAGCTCAACTTTAACATGAAATTCAAAGGCAAGAAAATTGACTGGGAAAATTAGCAAAAAGCAAAAAAAAAGAACTTTACCATAAAAAGCTATTATGGTAGCAGGGAAGACCAAGACACAAACCCAGAAGAAGAAACAATGTAAAAACAGCTAAAACCAAAGACTCAAAGAAAAATGCTAATTGGACCCAAGCCTAATTGAAGTGTTAAAGAAAGAAATGAGTGGTAAAGGAAATATTGGTAAAAGAAATGATAGTGATGCAAGATTATGAAGAGAATTAACAGCTTAGTAAAAGAGGCACAATAAAATAGTGAAGAAAATAACATTGCAAAAAGCAGAATTAACCTAATAGTAAAAGAGGCAAAAAAAAAAATCAGTGGAGAAAAGCAGGATAGGCAGGAGCAGCTAAGTGGCACAGTGAATAGAGCACTGGCCCTAGAGTTAGGAGGACCTGAGTTCAAATCCAGCCTCAGACACCTAACAAACACACACACACACACACACACACACACACACACACACACACACAAACTAGCTATGTGACCCTGGGTAAGTCACTTAACCCTGATTGCTCTACCTTGTCCCCTCCAAAAGAAAAAAAAAAGCAGAATAGGCCAAATGGAAAAAAGAGATACAAACATTCATTGAAAAAAAGAACGCCTTAAAAAGCAAGATTGGTCAAATGGAAAAAAGGTTTAAAAGCTCATTGAAGAAAATAAGCCCTTTAAAAATTAGAATGGGGGTAGGGGGGAACAGAGTCAAGACGGCGGAGTAGAAACAGCTCTTCCGCATAGTTCTTGCTCCCACCACCTCCAAATTTATATAAAAAGGGACTCTAAACAACCTCTGGGGCTCCAGAACCCACAAAATGACACAGAGAAGCTAACCTCCTGCTGAGGACAGCCCGGCAGCCCAGCAGGGAGTGGCCAGCGCAGAGCTCTGGGAGCTGAGCCCAGGCCCTTGTGAGTTGGAGGTTTTAGCCCCAGGGCGGGCCTGACCAAACACCAGCTGGAGGGACTCCAGAACACCAGAAGCTGTGGCCATTTCCAGAATTATCAACATATAGATGCTAAGGACAAAATGAGAGGTCAGTGCAGTATGGATTTTGGGACCCACTAGTTGGTAGTGTATTGGCCTCTTTCCCCCAGGGCAAGAAGCTGCTGAGGAGCCCTGGCAGCCACCTCCACATAGCAGCTTCAGCTCCTGGCCTGCAGACTGTAGGGGGACCAAGCAACCAGTCTGAGGGGTAATCCCCCTTGCTTTAACCTGCTTGGATCTGGATTGAGGTGGAGGTCCTGGGGTGTGTGACCAGCTTGCCAGAGTGTGTGGAGGCTTCAGAGAGGGCACCCAACTAATGTCTCCAGCAGCTGAGAAAATCCAAGTGTTTGGGATGGAAGCTCCCCTGTCTGCTGGCAGAGTCCTTTTGTGGCAAAAAGCCCCGGGGTCAAGTGACTGAGTGGTAACATGAGTAGGCAAAGGAAGCAAAATAAACAAAGTACCTCAACTTTACACTCCTACTTTGGCGACAAGAAGGATCAAAGCATGGAACAGGAGGAGGACTGTGAGGTCAGAAATCCTGCACCAAAAGCTTCCAAGAAAAATATGAGCTGGTTACAGGCCATAGAGGACCTTAAGAAGCAAATAAGAGAAGTGGAGGAAAAATTGGGGAGATAAATGAGAACAATGCAAGAAAATTATGAAATAAGAGTAAACAGCCTGACTGAGGAAAATAACGCCTTAAAAAATAGACTAACTCAAATGGCAAAAGAGGCTCAAAAAGGCAATGAGGAGAAGAATGCCTTAAAAAGCGAAATTTGCTAGATGGAAAAAGAATCTTAAAAGCTCACTGAAGAGAATCATTCCTTCAGAATTAGATTGGAGCAAATGGAAGCTAGTGACTTTATGAGAAATCAAGATGCTGTTAAACAAATCCAAACAAATGAAAGAATAGAAGGCAATGTGAAATATATCATAGGAAAAACCACTGACCTGGAAAATAGATCCAGGAGGGATAATCTGAAAATCATTGGACTACCTGAAAGCCATGATCAAAGAAAGAACCTAGAAATCATTCTCCAAGAAATTTTCAAGGAAAACTGTCCTAATATTTTAGAACAAGAGGGCAATGTAGAGGTTGAAAGAATTCACCAATCATCTCGTGAAAAAGATCCCAAAAAGAAAATTCCTAGGAATATTATAGCCAGGTTGCAGAATTCCCAGATCAAGGAGAGAATATTACAAGCAGCCAGAAAGAAATAATTTGAATATGGTGGAAACACAATCAGGATAACACAGGATCTGGCAGCTTCTACACTGAGGGATTGAAGGGCTTGGAATATGATATTCCAGAGGGCAAAGGAGCTAGGATTAAAACCAAGAATCACCTACCCAGCAAAACCGAGTATCACATTTCAGGGGAAAATATGGTCATTCAGTGGAATAGAGAACTTTCAAGTATTCTCGATGAAAAAAACAGAGTTGAATAGAAAATTTGACATTCAGATACAAGAAGCAAGAGAAGCTGGAGAAGGTAAACAGGGAAAAGAAATCATAAGGAATTTATCAAAGTTGAACTATTTACATTCCTACATGGAAAAACAATAATTGTAACTTATGAAACTTTTCTCAGCATAAAAATAGTTGAAGAAGGGTATATGGGCATATGAATACATATGTGAATGTGTGTATATATGTTTACAGGTATACATAGAGGGCACAGGATCATTTTAATGGGAAGGGATGATACTTAAAAGGTGAAATTAAGAGGTGAGAGAGGAATATAATGAGAGGAGATGGGGAGAGACAGAATGGGGTAAACTATCTCATATAGAAGAGGCAAGGGAAAATGGTTGCAATGGAGGGGAAGAACAGGAAGGCAAAAAGGCAAAACCTTATTCTCATTGAATTTGGCTCAGAGAGAGAATGATATACATACTAAATAGGATATCTCTCCTTACAGGAGAGTAGGGGGGAAGGAGATGAGAGGGGGGTGATGGAAGGGAGGGCAGGCTGGGGGAGGGAAGTTGGAAGCACCCACTTTTGAAAAGGGACAGGATCAAAGTAGAGAATAGAAGAAGTGGGAGATAGGATAGGAGGGAGGGAAATATAGTCAGTCTTTTACAATATATCTACTATGGTAATGTTTTGCATAGCTACACATGTACAACATATACTGAATTGCTTATCTTCCCAGTAAGGGTGGGTTACAAGGGAGGAAGGGAATGAATCTGGAATTCAAAGTTTTAAAATCAAATGTGTAAAAATGTATAAATACTATTATTAATACTATTTTGCATGTAATTGGGAAATAAGATATACAGGCATTGGGGCACAGAGATTCACCTTGCCCTACTGAAAAAGTTGAAGGGGGTATGGGAGAAGATATGGGACAGAGCAGATTGGATGAGGGGATATCCTCTGCGATTGCTATTCTGGGGTGGGGGGTAGGGAAAAAATGGGGAAAAATTGTAACTCAAAATCTGGCAGAAATGAATGATATAAGCCACAATTTAATAAAGCATTTGGGAAAAAAAATTAGAATTGGGCACGTGGAAGCTAATGGCTCCATTCCATGAGACATCAACAAACAATAAGACAAACTCCAAAGAATGAAACAAACAGAAGAAAATGCGAAATATCAGAAAAGTGACCAACATGGAAAATAGATTAAGGAAAGATAACTAAGAAATTATTATACTACCTGAAAGGAATGAGTTTTTTTAAAAAAAGCTTAGACCTCATAATTTAAGAAATTATGAAGGAAAACTGGGAGAGTAGAACCAAGATGATGGATTAAAGGCAGTATCTCAGCTGAACTCTTATATCCAGAGGGCAAAATAGAAATTAAAATAAACTACCAACCACCTCCTGAAAAAGATCTCAAAATGAAAACTCTAAGAATATTATAGTCAAATTCCAGAACTCCCAGGTCAAGGAGAAAATATTTCATGCAGTCAAAAAGAAACAGTTTAAATATGGAACCACAGCCAGGATCACACAAGATTTAGTAGCTTCCCCAGAAAAAAAGAGAACAGATCTAGAAATATGATATTCCAGAAGGCAAAGGAGATAGGATCATGACCAAAAATCACCTACCCAACAAATCTAAGTATAATGTTTCAGGGGGAGGGGATGGATATTTAATGAAATAGAGGACTTCCAAGCATTCCTGATGAAAAGCTGAACAGAAAATTTGACATTCAAACACAAAGACCAAGAGAGGCATAAAAACATGAAAGAGAAAGCATAAGGGACTTAATGGGATTAAACTGTTTACATTCCCACAGGGAAAGATGATTCATATAACCCCTAAAGAATTTCACCATTATCAGAAGAGTTAAAAGGAATTTACATAGATAGAGGGCAGGGGTATGAGTTGATTATGTTGAAAAAAATAAAGGGGGGAGAAAGAAAGATTGACTGGGAAAAGAGGGCTAGAATGGGGAAAATTTTCTCACATAAAAGAGACCACAAGGAAGAGCTTTTGCAGTAGAGGAGAAGATGGGGGTGGGGGGAGCATGATGGGCAATGCTTGAACTTCATTCTCATCATAATTGGTTCAAAGAGGGAAGAATATATATATACACACACATACATACATACTCAGTTGTGTATAGAAATCTATCTTACCCAATAGGGAAATAGGAGGAGAAGGGAATAAGAGAAGCAGACAAGGTGATAAAAGAAAAGGTGGATTAGGGGAGGCAGTAGTTATAAGCCAAACAGATTTTTGAGGAGGGATAGGATAAAAAGAGAAAAAGAAACAGAAGATAGTGGGATAGAGGGAAATACACAGTAATCATAACTGTGAATATGAATGGGATGAGTTAATCCATAAAACAGAAACAGATAGCAGTAAGAATTCAAAACCAGAATCCATTTTTAATGAAAAAGTAAAGTTGTATTTCTTTTAATATGTTCAAATAACTTAGACAATTTTAAAACTCTAAAAAGTCACTCTATATATATTTGCCTCAACTTCGAAATGCCAATTAAATCACAAGGACATTTACTAAAACTTGAAGTGACTATGATTTATAAAAACCACTAGAGATGGGAAGGCAGCAATTTAGATAAAAGAATTTTCACCAGAAATCAATTTATTAAAAAAAATAAAACTAATTTAAAAAAATTTTCAAGTGCCATTTTAACCCTCAAAAAAATGGGGGAAATATCAGTTTCATGAATCTGTCATATAAAACACTTACTACTAAAATGGCAAAAGAAAATCAAGGATTAGTGGGGCAGGTAGGTGGCAGATTGAATAGAGCACTGGCCCTGGAGTCTGGAGGACCTGAGTTGAAATCCAGCTTCAGACACTTAACACAAAAACTAGCCATGTGACCTTGGGCAAGTCACTTAACCTCAATTGCCCTCCAAAAAGCAAAAACAAACAAACAAAAAATGAAAATCAAGGATTAGTGTGTCTAGAAATTTTAAATGTCCCTTTCAGAGTCAGGAATGAAATTTATTTATTTACTTATTCATTCATCCATTTATTTACTTATTTATGTTTTAAAACAGTGGTGTTGCTGATTATTTTATTTTATTTTATTTTTGCTTTTTTTTTTTTTTGAGGGGGGAAGGCAGGGCAATTTGGTTTAATTGACTTGCCCAAGGTCACACAGCTAGTAAGTGTTACGTCTCTGAAGCTGGATTTGAACTGAGTCCTCCTGACTCCAGGGCTGGTGATCTATTCACTGTGCCATCTAGTCGCCCCAGGAATTAAATTTAAACACAAAACAAACATAATATTGGTTTAAAATATAATAAATATGTGTTTATTATAGTTGTAAATTAAACAATTTTAAGTAGCTATCTGCAATCTTTTAAACAATGCACTGAAAAGTTTTAATTTCAGACTTTTATTGTATTGCACTAAGGAAGAGTAGGGCAGTTACACAATATTCTGTCATTTTCTGTTCTCAACATCTAAGTTGATGTTGATGATCTAACTTGCAAGTCCTTAAGAATATTTTTTATCACTAGATTGTAACAGTATTAGAACACCAAATTTCTTAGTAAATGAAAATGAAAACATTTAAAATAATTCTAAATGCATTCCAAGATAATTTAGTATATATTCTCAATAGATTCAATAGATTTCAAATAGATTTCTCAATAGATTTTGCTTAAGAATTAAAGTAAATTAATTTTATGGAACTATTAAGGGAAATTCCTAGGTCATGCAATATGTAGGGCTAATATTTAAATGTCAACAAAAAAAGCCCACCATCCTTACATCTGCAAATATATCCATGTATTCTCTACATGATATATGAAGAAACTTATGAGGCTTCCCACAAGGTCACAGATGCAAAGTTTTCAGTTCTTCACAAGCACTTGCTCTCTACAACTAGTTTATACTCCGTCGATATTTTAATAAAACAAAAATAAGCTACTACAAGCTCCTATAAACAAAAACTTTCAACAGACTAAGGACAGTCAGTAATTAATACAATTATTCATAAAATTGTGGCTGTTCCTAGGGAGTACAAGTTCAAATCTTTCAATACCAGAGGTAATCACTTTATACTCATTCATGCATAATTCCATTTAATTTCTTTAAGTATAACGTATGAGAAAATTTTCCACAATTCAAAAATGTGGAAACATTTTAAATGTGTAACATTTAACATTTAAATGTTAAAGTAGTTTTTTTTAAAGTAGTCTTTAGTTAAAGTAGTCTTTTTTAAAAGTAACTGATCATATTCCATAAGCTAATCTTAGAATCAGGTTCTTGTTGGACAGAATCTTTTCACTTTGTGGCTTTTGCATGCACTTAACCAGACTGAGTCTGTTGTATATCGATCTTAAGAGTTCACCAAAACATAAATCATGCCATACAGGCAGTAAAAAATGATAGTAGGTAAAAGGCTAATAATTTACATCATCCTTCTTTCTGACAATATATTAGAATTTTTGTATTCATGATGGTTGTAGGATATGGTCCTGGTCCACTCATCACTGGTCTATTCATATACGTCCAAATATGATATGCCAAGACTGGCATATTGAGACCGTGTAAGCCACTCTGCTGCACAGAGAAACATGACACAGAAGAAAGCATGGATGAGATATTCTTGTACAAGAGGATAGAGGATACTACATTGGTCCACAGGATTCTTGTAATCAGCCCTCAGTGCATCAAATGCTAAAATGTGCCAGAGGGCAAAGAAGATTAGCAAGGTGGTGAGCAGCAGCACCAGCATGTAGCAGAAGGGAGCAAATGTGAATACCATGGCCCAGAGGAAAGAGGAAAATGTCTGTGGCTGATGTGACTGAGGTGAGGATGTTTAATATATTGTTTATAAGAGATACACTTAAAATAGAAACACAGAGAAAGAGTTAAAATAAAGGGCTGGAGCAGAATCTAATATGTTTCAACTGAAATTTAAAAAGGCAGGCGCATGAATCATGATCTCAGACAAAGCAAAAGCAAAAATAGACTTAATTAAAAGAGATAATCAGGGAAACTACATTTTGCAAAAGGTACCATAGACAAAGAAGTAATATAAAAAAATTTACAGCAAGTTTTTCTGAGAGAGGCCTCATTTTTCAAATATATAGAAAATTGAGTTAAATCCATAAAAATGAAAGTCATTCCCCAATTGATAAATGATAAAATAATATGAAGTTTTCCGAAGAAGAAATCAAAACTAGCTATAGTCATATGAAAAAAAATCTCCAAATCACTACTGACTAGAGAAAGGCAAATTAAAACCACTGTGAAGTACCACCTCACACCTATCAGAAAGGACAGACTCTAGAGCAATGAGGGAAAACAGGGACACTGATAAACTGTTGGTGGAATAGTAAGCTGATCTAACCATTCTGGAGAACAATTTGGAACTATGTCCAGAAGGTTATAAAATTGTGTATGCCCCTTGACCCAATATTCTAAAGAGATCAAAGGAAAAGGAAAAGGACCTATATTTACAAAAATATTTATAGCAGCTCTTTTTGTAGTGGCAAACAATTGGAAATCAAAGGGATGCTTATCCATTGGGGAATGGCTGAACAGTTGTGGTTTCAGAAAAGCATGGCAAGACCTATACAAACTGATGCCAGAATGAAAGTGTAGTTCAAGCTGAACTAGAATTGACCTTTTGGAAAGGTGTTCATTTCACCTGATTAGCTCTGCAATGGTTCATGTTTTCTAAACAGAATGTGCTCCCCATAAAAGCAATCCTGAAGGGATTGAACTTGGACATTAAAACTTTTTCAATATAATTAGTTTATTTTATTTTTAATAATATTTTGTTTCTTTTCTCCAATTACATGAAAAAACAATTTTTAACATTTGTTGGGGTTTTTTTTTTAAGTTTTGAGTTCCAAAATTCTATTCCTTCCCCTCCCTGATATGGTAAGCAATATGACATAGGTTATACATATGCAATCAGGTAAAACATTTTCATTTTAGTCATTTGTGGAAGAAGATGAGAGAAAAAGAAGAAGGAGAGAGAGAGAAAGAGAGAGATGGAGGGAGAAAAAGAGAAAGGAAGGAAGGAAAGAAGGAAGGAAGGAAGGAAGGAAGAAAGGAAGGAAGGAAGAGAAGGAAGGGAGGAAGGAAAGGAGAGAGGGAGGGAGGAAAAGTAGAATACTTCAGTCTGTATTCAGTTCTTTATCTGGAGGCAGAGAGCATTTTTCATCATGAATGAAAGAAGTTAATTCTTTGGACACTTAAGGCTCAAAATCAGAATATGATATTATACTTTTACAAACTAGTTTGGGATAGGAATATACAGGAAAGAAATATAGGTCTACAATTCTTAAGTCTTTTTGGAACCATTGTACTGCTTAACCAGAACCAGTGGGAAGTTTGATCTTGATAAAATGCCAATAATAGATCTTATTTTTATTTAAAATACATGATAAATAGTTTCTCAAATGATTATATCAGTCATTAGCAAGTTACTATTTAAACAATGGGGATATAAGGAGAGAAACAAAACAATATGTGCCCTCGAAGAACTTACATTCAAATGGAAAAATACAAAAAATACACAGTTAAATAAATGTGAAGTAATTTAAGGAAGAAAAAATCACTAACAACTAGGATCTATTAGGAAAGGTTTCAATCTAGTTAGAGGAGGTGACACATTAACACATAAAGTGATTTAAGACTACTAGAAAGAAATCAGTCAACAAGCAAAGAATAATATTCCATATGCTCAACACACAAGTATTGAGGGGATATTGTTGTTCATCCTTCATTTTCAAAGTGAACCAATGACATCACAGGTGATATCTTGACTTGCCTGTGAACTGGATTTAAGTAAAGCAGAGTTATATGAAGTCTTCAACCTCACTCTCTCTTCCAGAGTCATCAAAGTCTAATAGCAAGACAAGAGTCAAGACAACTAGCAATGGCCTAGGATGCAGTGGATGACCTGGGTTTCTTTGATGTCTAACCAAGTTCTAAGCACTCCACAAGTGCCTGCTTCAGCCACCTCCTTGGCCACTGGAATAGATTGTCCTCATCTGGCCATTCTGTGTGTGTGTGAGTGTTGAGGGTAGTCTTCACATGCTTAGGGTAGATATCCCCCTAATTCACTGACAGGCCAATAAAGAGACCATTAGAGTCAGAAGGGTTTGATCAGGGGGCTTCTTAGTCGAAGTGAGTTAGGAAGATAGTTTTTAAGGAGGCAAGGGAAAAGAATTGCTTGAGGGGACAGGAACAGTGTATTCTAAGGTAGAATCAGCATTACAGTTAAAAAGTGCCTCTTTATGTCTAACAAAATTTATCAATTTAAACCCATTTTCCTTTGCTCAGCTCTCTGAGAAGTGCTATAATACTTTATGCCTCCTCAGGAGGGTTTCTGGCTCCTGACATCTATCAGAATGACCTAAATATTCTAAGAATCATGGGAAAGGAGCTAACAATGTCATTAAAAAATATAGCTCAGTTATTGAACAGGAAGGGCCGTAGAGTTCATCTAGTCTAGCCCAGGAAATGATTGACTCAGTATCATGTAACTAGTGGCACTGAGGCAGCATAATGGCATAAAATAATAATAATTCTTGTTTTTTTTTTTTTTTTGAGGGCAATTGAGATTAAGTAACTTGCCCAAGGTCACACGGCTAGGATTTTGTTTGTGTGTGCATTAAGTGTCTGAGGTTGGATCCGAACTCAGGTCCTTCTGACTCCAGGGCCAACGCTCTACTCACTGTGCCACCTAGCTGCCCAAAATAATAATAATTAATAATAATAATAGCATTCATATAGTGCTTTAAGGTTTGCAAAGCACTTTATAAATATGATCTCATTTGATCTTACAACAACCCTGGTGCTCATATTATACTCATTTTACGGTTGAGGAAATTGAGGCAAGCAGAGATTTCCCACAGCCAGCAAGTATCTGAGTTGGGGTTTGAACTCAGGTCTTCCTAACTCCCAGTCTAGCTCTCTATCTACATGTGCCTTTTGCATGGCATAGTGGACAGAGTGCTAGACTTGGATTTAGGAAGACCAGAACTCAAATCTTGTCTTGGATACTAACTAACTGTGTAACCCTCAGCAAATCACAACTTCTCTATGCCTGTTTCTTTATCTGTAAAATGGAGATAATGGTAGCCTCTATCTCCCAAGGTTGTTGTGAAGGTCAAATAAGATGATATTTGTAAAGTGCTTTGTAAAGCTTAAAGTATTATTTAAATGCTAGCTATAAAGCTTAAAGTATTATTTAAATGCTAGCTATAATCATCAGCAGCAGTATTTGGGTTTTGTTTGTTTGTTTTTTGCTTTTTGGAGGGCAATTGGGGTTAAGTAACTTGCCCAAGGTCACACAGCTAGGTTTTTGTTTGTGTGTGAGTTAAGTGTCTGAGGCTGGATCCGAACTCAGGTCCTTCTGACTCCAGGGCCGGCGCTCTACTCACTGCGCCACCTAGCTGCCCCCCAGCAGCAGAATTTGTAGTTAGTCTAAGTAGGATTCAAACCCAAGGTTCTCTGAAACCAAAATCAGTCCCCTTTCCACTCCACTTTATTAACTTCAGGAGAAGATGCTGATGGTAGTTTTGTGACTAGCAACATTAAGCAGAATTGTAACCAGATTTTTTTTAATGAGCTATACAGGGAACATTAAGTTCCATTCTAGGTCTCCGAAAATTAAAGTTGAGGATCCACAAAAAGGAAATGAAGAGGCACAGGATGTGGTTATGCTGCATTATATTACCAACCAAAAATTGGGCAAGAGGAATTGCGTAAAGAATAGCATGTAGTGTACAAGATACATAACCAGAAGAAACTGGGAGCTAGTCATGAGCATAGACCAGGAAGTAATGGATAGACTGGATGCTCAACTGATATCTACACCCTGTCAGAAGAACAGAAAGAAGGGTCTCAGCATGGTCAGTGAGCTTATTTCCCCTTCTGCTGCCATGGACATGTTGTGGAAGGACTTAGACAAGGGTGATCTAAGGGTTGAGGGAGGAGCAGGAATAAGCTATAGTCTCTACCACTAACTTGAGATCACAGATCAATTAAATTATGGGTACTGCACATCTGTACTCCAGTTAGTACAGTGTTGGACTCATAGAAAGTGTTTAATAAGTGTTAATTAGCCAGAAGTTTGATGATTTTGTTTTTGTCATTATCTCCCTGCTTCTATCCTCTTTCCTCTCCTATCACTCCATAGCTGCCAAAGTAATTTACATAAAGCACAAGCCTAATAACCATGGTATTCTTGAAATGCTCTGAGAGCATCTAAATAAGACATTTACTTTTTTTTTTGGAGGGCAGTTGGGGTTAAGTAAATTTCCCAAGGTCACATGGCTAGGTTTTTTTGGTTGTGTGTTAATTGTCTGAGGCTGGATCCAAACTTAGGTCCTTCTGACTCTGGGACCAGCACTCTACTCACAGTGCCACCTAGCCGCCCTAAGACATTTCTATATAGAGATGGGGAACACAGAGCAACAGAGGTCCCCCTCATTGGTCTACTGCTCCAAAGGTCAAATCCAGCAGTTACTGTTAATCAAAATGGAGGAAGGCAGTCAGGTCCTCAGTCAGCCTGACTTAGAAATTCTTGATTTCCATCCTGGCCCAAATTTCTGCTGCCAACACACTTCTCTGATACTGGACACCAGCTATCACTAGCTACTTTTTTTCATTGACAAGACTGCCAGAAACACTAGAACACAACCAGATTTCTTGGTTTTAGGATCTTCTGCTTTATATCCTGACAATGGATCTGACTTGCAGTTTGAATTTTTGTTCATCTGATAACAAGAGATAGATTTGATTTAATTTTTACTTATTTAATTTTATTTATTTTAGTCCCCTAAACCTTTTTGAGTCTAATTTCCATTCTGGGGCATCATGATACCCACCCATCCTCACCAGCTCAGACCTGGCTAAGTGGCACAGGACACAATCTTGGACTTCTCTAAAGAAATATGGCATGCATCCACCTAGTACTACTTGTATGGCAAACCAGGTGTTCATTTGGATGTGTCTATATTCAACTGGTTCCTGAAGTCTAAGAAAAAAATGAGAGCATAAACCATCAACACTTTAACTACAAGGAAGGAGGAAGAAAACAAGAGGGGAGTTGAGGAGGGTGGGGAGGGAAACAATAGAAAATAAGATTGGGAAAAAGTGGGAGGTTTTTTTAGGCAAAAAAGTAATTAAGCAGAGGAACAAACAATAGATATAATGGAAGAAGATACAGAACAAGAAGAAAAAGGAGGTACAATCAAAAGGAAAAAAAGAAAGGGGATTTTAAAAAAATGCTTCAAGAGAAACCACCATTCATTTATCCACTTAACAAATATTTACTGAGAAGCACTGACTACATGCAAAGTACTACACACTGTATCAACTACAAAGCTGTACAAGATGTGTATAGGAACTTTACATTCTACTTGAGGAGATAAGACATACATGGATTTCTGCAACACAAAGTCATATGTGATGAGGGCTATGTGTCTAGATTACCTACCTGCTCTAAGAAATCACAAAAGAAAATAGAATAAAGAAAGAGGACACCAATAGGAGGTGAGAGAAGGCAAGACTAACAAACCCAAGGATAATGTTATCAGGTAAAATGAACAAATGTATTTGTTTTCCCCCAATTACATACACACCCTCTTCTCTGTCAACACAGAGGAAAGCAACTGAATTTCCTAAATTCAAATAACACAGAGACTGTAAGGAAAACATACCTGTCTCCTCCATAATCCTCAGAATTTCCTTCTTCATCTTTCATAGTTTTGATTTGAGAAATCACTCTTAACCGGATTCCTCTTCAGAGGAAAAGAAGAGTTTCTTCTAACTTCCCTAAAAAATATAAACATGACTCGGTTCAAACTACAGGAAGTAACCAAAACTTTGAAGGGTTTTGTGCCATCTATTGAACCTTAATGGAACTACACCTTATAAATGAATTGCCCCTACATTCATCTATAAACAAAACATGCTCCTTACTCATAGTATAGGCATAAAACTAAGGGAGGGTAATCAGAGCTTCTCCCCAGGGTGCTAAAATGTATTGGACACTTGTAACACTTGAGCTCTTTTAACAGGTAGAAACAATAAAGTTTAGTACCTAGTTAGAAAGGATAATTCATTCCAGGGTCACATTCTATTTGGCTTTCTCCCAGATCTGTTTTCATCCTGCTCTCTCCCTCAGTAGCTAATCTGTAGTTCCTGTCTTCATCCCGGGATGATGGCCAGGGTCTGCCTTCCCACATGAAACATTGTGTTCTAAGGTCCAAGGTCTCTCACTGTAATCTTAGTCTAACTGAATTTGTATAGCTTCCAAACTTTTTTTGTGATGCTTGCTCATGACACAAGAATTGTTTGTCGTGCTTCTGTGCAGGACTGATTTTTTGAGGTAGGAGACGTCATTTAAAATGCCCTGTTTGCTACAAGAATATAATAACAATGTGCTTGTTTCAGGGATCGCAATAGATTAATGCGGGACAATGTATTGTTATATCTTTCTGTATAGTTGGCACAACAATTTTTCTCTAAAACCATATTTTCAACTAGTAAGTTGAAATATATAGGGGAGAATAAGAAAAGGAGTCTTGTGAACTATTTGTGACTTCCCAGACCTAAGGAGAAAATTTAATCTGCTACTCTGAGAAACTGAAAAGACAAGTGAAGAGATATTTGCCAGGGGTATGGTGGTAAATGTTTAATAAGTGGATCTGGGGGAGAGGGAGGGGAAATGTACTAAAAGTATATTCCACTTAATCTTCATTATTTATATTTTCTTCATCACTTTCTTAAGTTTTTCCAGTCGGTAAATTAATAAATCAAACCCTGATTTGTAGTGTTTGCCAGTTTTAAAGGTAGAAATATTGTAATAGAAAATTTAACAATCAGCTCTTTCTAGCTGATTTGAACTAGCTCTGGTATATCCCTCACATCTACCATTTCTAGCTGAAATTTCAGGTACTCATTGCACAATCTGTGGCTCAAAATACATAACCAGGGAATGGTATGCAGAATATGCTAAGCCAATTTCTTTTTTTTTTTTTAAGCAATTGGGGTTAAGTAACTTGCTCAAGGTTACATGGCTAGTCATTATTTATGTGTGGGTGCTCATTTTCTGAGGCCAGATTCAATCTTGGGTCAACTCCGAGGCCGGCGCTCTTACTCACTGCACCACCCAGCCGCCCCTAAGCTAATTTCTTTAACTGAAAGCTATAATTATTAATGAAAGAAACTGGCTTTAGAGTCAGGGGACCTACAACTGAATCTGGGCTTTGGCCCTTATTACCTGTGAGCAATGTATCACTTCTCCAGGCCTCAGTACTTTCATCTGCAAAATAAGAAGTTAGACTAGGTTAAAAATGTCAAACTGGTAGCTGAGTGGGAACCAGATTAAAATTTAATTGGGAAACATTTAACAAAATAGATAAAAGTACAATATAATATAATGTGAATTTGTGATTTTACAATTCAATGTGCAACTGTTTCTATTTGACCACTGTATTAAATGACCTGTAAGATTACTTCTAGCTCTGAATATATGATCTTATAAGATTAAAATGGATAATTTGGGTAGAAACTTGTGTCAGTCAAAAAAAGACCATCATCTCTTCTTTCCTACTAAACAGAAGCAGACTTTAAATGATTACATTTTAAAATTCTTCTCAGAAAGTAAATTGCTATATTTGACCCAGTGTTTGGGAGAGCCACAGCCTCTCAAAGACAAATATTCTTAGGGCAACATTTATCTAAGAGAGGTTGGAGAATGGATTTTAGATTGTCCTCATACTGGGCATACTGAGTATTCTGGAGTGGCCTTTCCTTGATTTATTATAACTGCTCAGCATTTCAGCAAAATTTTAATTTCCTGGAACCCTTAATCAACTAGAATTTTTTCCTGTGCCCCATTTTAGAAGACAGAGACATATGATAAGAAAACAATATAGTGTTTTTTTTTTAAGTATCTTGCAGGATTTCTCCAAAGATCTTTGCATATTTTATCCTAATATCCTATCCCTTCTGCACTTAATTTACAGTACTATACAACCAGTTCAGAATGTTGGCTAGAGGCACTGCAAAATCCTGAATCATTCAAGAAAGGACCAGTTCTTTTCAATGCCAACAGACTCTGAAAAGATTTTTATTCTTTATCTTGCTGTCACATTTCTTTCTCATTCAGAGATCTATCTGATCATGTTATTCTCCTGCTAGAAACCCTTGACTGACTCCAAATTGCCTCCTAAATAAACATTAGACTTTTTAGACTGATGTTTAAGGTCTTCCACAATCTAGTGGCATCTCAACTTTCCAGTCTCAGCTCATACATTTTCCTTCCATATATTTCATTCCAGACAAATTAGACTTTACCTCCACTAAATGTTCAATGCTTTCCCATTCCCCATGCCTTCGCTCACATTATTCCTTACATCTCGAGTATCCAACCATTTTGAAATCCTTCCCAACCATTAGAGCCTGAATCAAATGGTACCTCCTCTGTGAAGCCTTCTACAATTCCCTGAGTTGGTCAGGATCTTTTCTCCCTATAATCTCACATGGCATTTTATACAACCTATAATTTTGTATTATAATAATTACATGCATCTTATCTCCCCTACTAAGTAATAGGATCCACATTCTATTTAGCAGAGCCTCTGCACACACAGTAGGTCATTTAAAATGTTTCTTGAATTTGAGATGAACAAAGGTCAAAATCAAAAGCTGTCTAGTCTGCCTGAAAAGTAAATTAAATAAAATACTGTAAGCATTCCAATTAAGGTTTTACTGCACATAGGACTTTATATTTTAGTTGAGTGACCATTCAATAATCAATCTTACTAATCAGTATTTTCCCAGTTTTATAGAGAAACAAAATTTTAAGTGATTTTCCTAAGGTCACTAATAAAAAAAAAAAACCACATAATACCCTGCAGCTGGGCTTCATCACTTATGCATTTATTAGGAGGACCAAGGCTTAGCTTCTTCCTCTCATTCATTCTTACTCATAAAAATGTAAGAGGCTTCTCATTTCTCTGCAGGTGGCAGCAAGAAACACAGATTGGCCTTTTTAGCAGTTCTCATAGCATATCAGGATTGAGTTAAGAGAGGCTAGCATCTGTAGGGCAAAGTAAACCTATTTGAGAAAGTGGTATATATTTTAATTTTTTGAGATTTCTTGGGACACTAGGCTTTTCTTAAAAAGAAAAAAGTTAATCCTACAGAAGGAGCATTTCTGTGTATGTTAAAAACTCAGTACAAACTAAAACTCCTATAAAGGAAAAAGGGTAAAACTTTTGTGGTAGGTTGGTCCAGCAAATTGGATCATCATGTAAATAGTAGGCATCAAGGACAGGCAATAGAAAAGTATTTTGATAGAATAGTGGAACTCTGAATTAAATGAGATTTTGCCATCTAAAGGCATAACAGAATAAGAATATGGACAGACACAAACATTTGTTTTCTTTTCTTTTCTTTCTTTCCTTTTTTTTTTTTTTTTTTGGAGGGCAATTGGGATTAAGTAACTTGCCCAAGGTCACACGGGCTAGGTTTTTGTTTTGTTTTGTGTGTGTTAAGTGTCTGAGGCCGGATCCGAACTCAGGTCCTTCTGACTCCAGGGCCGGCACTCTACTCACTGCGCCACCTAGCCGCCCCACAAAAGTTTGTTTTGATGGATTTTATTCTTTATTATCATTCCAAACAGGTTGTTTTCCTCTGATATCATTGGATGCTAGAAGAATAGAATCAAAGTTTGGATAAAAATAGCAAAATGCATTGTCTATCTGAAGGTGTGCAAACTGTAGAAAGAGGAGAAACACCATACCTTAGGTAGAAACAGTTCAAATTTCCATCATGAGTTGGTTCTTTCACGAGTACAGACTAGAAACTATTGATCCTGAACCTCATAGATCCAATAATCAATAGGTAGGGAGTGTTTACCCAGACCATGCTCAAATTGTGGTTTTTCCTTCATTTTGGAAGAGGACCAAGAAGACCAATATCAAAGACAAAGGGATGAGTCACTCTTATTCCAACTCCTTTTTTTATTAAAAGGGGCTAATTTACAGTTGGCAATAAATTTGAAAGGATTTTAAATCCTCAACCAAAAAAAATCATTCTTGGTAATGCTCTTATAGTACCCATGGGACCACCCTGAACAAATAATATAGCTCACATATATTATTTCTATCTATATGTATATATGTATATATATATATATATACACACACATCTATCTATGTCTCTAGATAGATAGATAGATAGATAGATAGATAGATAGATAGATAGATAGACTTAGTAGCCAACAGGTATGAATGTAAAATGCTGAACCTGCAAGATGTCACATACCAAAATCAATTATACTCAGAAAGCATTTTATCAAGCACTTACACTGTACAAGGTGGTGAGATCACTAAGACAAAAAAAAAAAAAAACTAAACCGTCCATGCCCTCAAAGAGTTTATATTTTGGCAAAAACAATCCATTGCTTTAGAATGTCACACTCTGGCAACTTGCTTATACCTCTATATCTGGGTCAGATTGAAGGACGTTCCTCTAAGTATAAGCAGAATTTAACAAAAACATTACCCTTATTACTTTTCTGCGGCAGTAATGAGGTTCTAAGATATCCTTTCACTTTTGTTTCTTAAGATTTAAGTCCATAGACTAAAATACACATTTTCCTGCTCTGGAGGGATAGTCGCCTACCAAAATCAGACATAATAACAAAGTGGGTTATTTCCCAACCTCGAGTGAAATTGATTACAGTATTTTTCTTTGCTCTATCTAGCTGGGCATTTAAAAATGATTAGTATTTCTTACACATGGAAAGAAAGAAGCAAACTCAGAGAAAATGTTCAAGGAAAGGATAACTAAGAGTGACAGTTTATTAGTCAAATTTTCCAACTGGGACATGATATAGTGGAAAGAATACTGAAGTGGGAACGCAGGAGGGTCGGGTTCTAGTCCTAGGGTTCTGCCATTAGTCAGCTGGTTTGACCTCATTTAAGTTCACCTTCCAGGGAAGGAAAAAAAGGAGAAAGACACACACACACACACACACACACACACACACACACAGAAACAGAGAGACACACACACGCATAGAGACAGAGATAGAGACAGAGAGAGACAGAGACAGAGAGAGATCCTTTAGGGATCTCATGGGGGCGAGGTGGGGCAGATTGGGGAAAGAGTCCTTTCCTCCCACATTCTAGGGTTCTAACAAACTCACTAGGAATCACAGGAACTAAAACGAAAGTATGAGGGCTTTAGGGAAGTTGGACAGCTGCGGAAGGTTTGGTCCACAGGGGTTGGGAAGAGCTTGGACCAGATGGCCTTTGAGTGCCCTTCTAGTTCTTTGACTCCCACTTATTAGGGATTCCTTTGGCTGGCGCGGCGGGTTTTCACTTAAGGTTGGAGGCTGCTGAGAGGCGGGGCCCGCGGCCCCGGCCGCCCCGGCCGCCCCATTCAGACCCAGACCATGCATGGCCCCACCCCTGCCCCGCCCACTCTGGATCTTCCCCGCTTCTCCCAGGCCCTGCCGACGTGGCGGGGCGGGGAAGGGCCAGGGGGCGCTCGGGGGACCAGCTCTGCCGGCCTGAGCGGTAAGGAGCCCAAAGCTCCCTTTCCTTTTCTTTCTTCCTTTTCTTTCTCTCGCCCCCAGCGAGGAGGTCACTCGTCCACGCTTCCTTATTCCCCGATGCTCCAGGCCTTTGGCAGGAGCCTGGGTGCCAAGTCCCAGGCGCACCGGGGCTGGGGACAGTTGGAGGGCCAGGGGTGGGGTATCTGGTCAGTGTCAGCAGAGACTCTGGCGCCGAACCGGGCACAAAACTTTGCCATTTGTTACATGCCATTGGCATGGCATGAAGGGCACAGAGTTTGTCGCTGTACTGCTGTCACATCTCTGTGCCTAGCAGGGTAGCTAGGGTACCTGGGCAAGAAGGGGATGCTCCCGGTGTTGAGACTCAGACTTTCGTAGAGGATAATTAAGATCAAGGTCTAAGGAAGGGAAGGCTAGGGCAAAGGTGATAGCAAAGGCGTATTTCTTTCAGCTCTACACCTTCTGGTGAGCGGGAGTTTTTTGTGAATAACCAGGCAGAAACACGCACTCCGGATCTCCTTTGCCCACTAGTCTACAGTGTCCATCCCAGCCTCTCCGGTCCACGCCATTTCCAAACTCTCTATTGGAGCAGAGTTTTACAAAGTTTCCCTGCTTCTAGCGCGCAGGCGAGAGACAGCAGGTGTTAGTAGAACCAAAGAGACCTTGATTGCTGAAGGGGAGGGAAGGAGAGCCTGGGAAGAGGTAGGAGGAAAAGTTAAGCAGGTTTCGCTCCGGGACTCGTTCGGGCTTCTGTGGTCAGACTTTGGGGTCTTTTGTTTCCTTTTCAACCTCACGGCCCTTCTCTACGGCTCACCTCTTTGCCAGAATAGACACTGCTTGCTGTCACTCGCCTCGTAGAGTCTGCGTCTCTCCATCAAATTTGTTCTGGGATCTGATGAGTATTTCCGGATGTCTTAGAGCAAGGCTTTCTTTGGAACTGTTTATTTTCTCTGGAAATTCCCTCTCTGCCGGAAGTTTTGGTCAGGTAGGGCCTTCCTGCTAACTCCCACCCTATTCCTTCTCCAGGATACTGAAAGGATACTGCCAACTCCCACCCTATTCCTTCTCCAGGATACTGCTTGAGGGTTTTCCGTGGAGAATCTTCTTCATAAATTTCCTTGCCACCCTGCTGATCTGTTCCCCTTCCCCAACAAGGAATTCTCAGCCAGATAATGCTGAGGGATGCAAAAGATGTGTGTATATGTCTCTGTGTATATATACATAAGTATGTGTGTATATGTGTGTGAATATTATGCCAGTCCTAAACAAAATTGTGGATTAGACAAACTTTTCAAAAATGTTCTGTCAGTGTCTCCTTTGTGCATCAAAGGATCATATATTTAAGACCGGAACAGACTTTAGAGATTATAGGGTCCAATCATCTCATTTTGTACATACAACAAAACTAGGGCCCAGAAATCATAAGTAACTTGACAAAGATCACAAAAGGTATTAAAGTGCCAAAATTTGGAATGTGAACCCAAGTCCATTGACTACAAATCTAGCACTCTCCATTGTATTCCCCTGTTTTTCATCTATTCTTATCCTTCAGTGGCCCTAACCTTCACTTAGTGCTCCCAATCTCCTTTCTTCTTTTAAAACCTGCTCTTAGGAAAAGTTCTGATACCTTTATACTAAGGCAGGGGTTCTTAACCTGGGGCCTGTAGACTTAAGAAAAATTATAACTATATTGAAATATAATTAGTCTCCTTAGTCATCCTATGTATTTTATTAAATGCATTTTAGAGAAAGGTTCTGTAGGCTTCTCCAGGTGCCAAAGAGGTACAATGATACAAAAAAATTAAGAATCCCTGCACCAAGGTATACACATTTTAAGCCAAGCAAAGAAATTTCTAATGACACAATTTCAAGTATCAAGGAACAAATGGAAGGGTTACTATTTAAAAGGTGGGGTAGAGACTGTTGCTTTCCTGTGTGCCTTCCTGTAAAGCCATCACTGTATCATTTCTATAGCCACTGTCATCAGAAACACTTTTGTATTTTAATTGTGATTCTTTTGAAAGTGCCAGTATTTCTTATCATAATTAATGTAACCTTAAAAATTGTGTGTGTGTGTGTGTGTGTGTGTGTGTGTGTGTGTGTGTGTGTGTGTGTTACATTGGTCCCTGGAAGGGGGAAACTAAAAATTGGTTGAGGTTAATATCAGTTGCCCAGAACTGGTACTTTCTTGCATGTGGGAAGTATATATGTAGCTGGCAGAGAGAAAGAGAAGGGATCAAGTATCTTCTCCTTTCTTACCCCTCTTCAGGTTGTAGTATAATTAGTTGTTTACTGTAGCAAATTTGGTTATACAATTAGGAATTTCACTGACAAAATTGGGGGAGTACTAGTTAATATGAGTTAAGGTCTGAAGGGAGATCCTTGGTATCAATCTATATTAAATGGACACAAAAGATTTAGTCTTAATCCTTCCCCCCTCTACCCCCACCACCACCCACACCTTTTTTCAGTATGGAGTCTCTAGACACCAGACCTTTTATTTCATCTGTATAGAGAACTCCCAGAGTAGAAATGAAACAATTCTATAAGTTACAGTCCTAGAGAATTTAGTAAGTCCCTGAGAATTTTAGTGGCCATAGTCACACAATAAGTGTCAAAAGACTTGAACCTGGGTATTCTTGACACTAAAATTGATCCTCTATCCACTATGCAATACTATGTCTCTAACAATTTCTTTCCCTATACTCAATTAATTAAAAAGTATTTATTAAGTGCTATGTTCTACACACTAGGCACTAGAGTTACAAAGTCAAAAATGAAACAATCCTTGCCAAAGATGCTGTATATCAAACAATATATACATATAGTTAAGTATATACAAAGTAAATAAAGGACAAGTTCTGAAACTATTTCATTGATACAGAGACCTCCTCTATAAAGCAACTTCCTCCACCAACACAGGTAGACACCTTATCTATAGTTTATAGTCATACAGAGTTTACCTAGAAGACTGATAAGTAACTTGCCCAGAATTATACAATGATTATCCAAATGCAGGATTTGAACCCAGGTTTCCTGGTTTCAAGTTTGGATCTTTATTCCCAACAACATGGCTGCCCCAATTTTGAAAGGAAGGAACACTATCCCTTGGGGGAATCAGGAAAGGTCTAATGCAGAAGGTTATACCTCAGCTGAGATTTGAAGCAATGAACTCTGTTATTTTGAGTCAGACTATCCAATTGCCCAGATTTTTTTTTCTCTTGAAGGGTTAGAATAAATAATCACATTGCTCACCATTTAAGGAAGCATTGTCCCCAGCTATAAATTGTCAGCTCATCAATTCCATTGTCAATCCTTCTAGAATTTCCATTGATAACCATTTCTTATGTGGTAGCAAAGGATATTTTAAGTTATCAGTTGGAGATTTCAGGAGTATCTTCAATTGTTTTACTGTCTTTGGAGAAAAATAGGCCTTGTACTTTCATATGCTGAAAGAGTTTGCTCCCAGTTCATATCCCTCATATGCTAGCATTACTATGGCCAACCTGCCAATCAGTATCAGTTGAAGAGAGAGAGAGAGAGACAGAGACAGAGAGACAGACAGAGAGAGAGACAGAGACAGAGACAGGGACAGAGAGAGACAGAGAGACAGAGAGAGAGAGAGGCAGAGACAGAAAGAGGAGAGGAGAAGAGAGGAGAGGAGAGGAGAGGAAGAGAGCTAATGAAAATTACTGACATTCTTATAGTACCTTAAAATTTGCGTCATGCTTTTTATAAATCTCATTGACTTCACAAGAACTCTGGGAAGTAGGAAATAAAGATACTATTATCCCCATTTTATAGATAAGAAATTGAGGCTCAGAGGTTAAGTGATTTGCTTATGGTCATACAGGTATTAAGTGTTAAAGGGAGGATTTTAACTCAAGACTTTTGGACTCTAAGGCCAGTTTGCCTTTCCCAACACCACACTGCCTGTCCATGTCACTTATTAGCTATGGACAAAAAACATTAATGGAAGAGAAAAGCTACAACTATTAGTTTGAAAAGAGTCTTTGGATTAACTATAGATTTACCTATTTTATCCTCATACAGAAAAAAAGGCAATAGGGATAGACCTCAGGGACAAGAAGACCCGGGTTTAATTCCCACTTGTGACACAAGTTGGCTGTATGACCCTAAATAGGCTGTGTAATGTCCCCGTACCTCCCTTCCCTTTCAACTTAAGGGAAGACTGTAAGTTAATATCTTAACTTAAGACTGTAAGTTAATATCTATTCTAATAGAAGGAGTTTTCTTAGTAGCAGTTCCCTGTATCTATAAAATCACATATTTGGACAAAAACAATCCTACAAAAATACTTGTCTAGATGAATAATGGAATGTTGACTATGTTATGATTGTTTTGGATTTTTGTCCTAGAATTTCCATTGGTAGTCAAGGAAAGCATATAAATAATGGCTCATAGGAGGTGCCTGTATTTCATGTTATCTTCAGTATTGATGCAGATTTGACTTTTAGAATAATAATCATCCATGGTTTCCTTAAAAATGGAAAAAAAATATAGTGGTGCCCAGATGGCTGAACAGAGGCAGCAAACCATCAGAACTCTCACAGCATTTCCATCCAAACCTTTTTGAAATAACTCCCCAAATCAAATTTTGGAGTGGCAGAGTCCACAAAAGTTAAGGGTGAGACTTTTTCCAGCCTAAGACAACTTAGAAGGTCAGCAGGAGAGGTCTGTGTGACAGGTGGGCACCAGCCCAGAGCAGGGCAGCAGCACCAGTGGTGGCTGGAGGTTGCCACTATAGCAACAACAGTAGCAGCTTTGGGAGTTCTCAACCCAGAAAAGGTGAAGAGGTTGGACAACTGGTCAGAAAGAGATTACAGAGGACCCTTTGCTGGGATTGGGTGTAGCTGGCACTAATTGGCAACTCTGTTACACATATGACATTCTGAGTCCCAGTTCCAGGACAGAGAGAATCATTTGTGGTCAGTCACAAGGGAATAGGGGCCCTGGTCTTACTTCCAAGGCAGAAAGGAGTGCTTGTGATTGTGGCTGCAGGAGAGCAGGGGACCTGACCACAATTCCAGGACCAAAAGGAATACTAGTACTTGTGATGATAGAGAAGCTAGGGCCCTTCCTGGGTAAAAACCAAAATGCACACCAGGAGAGTAGTGACCATACCTCTCACCATATCACACCACCTTAGAAACACCAAAAACTTACAGACCTCTAGAACTAGCTCTTAAAACAGCAGCATGAAAAAGCCTATAGCTTGGGACAGTACCTCCCCACCCCTAGGTGAGCAGAGTGCAACTTTAACAAAGTAAAAAAAAAAAAATTTTTTTCAAAGTAAAAAAAATAGAATGGGAAAATGAGCAAAAAGAAAAAAGTGCTGGACTATAAAAAGCTTCTATGGTGGCAAGGGAAAACAAGGCAGAAACTTAGAAGACAACATGGAAACAACTTCAACCAAAGCCTCAAAGAAAAAATGCTAATTGGATTCAAGCCCAACAAGAATTCCTGGAAGAACTAAAGAAAGAGATGAGTGGTAGAGGAAAAATTGGGGAAATTGAGAGTGATGCAAGAAAATTATAAAAGGGATAAATGACAAAAGGGGCATCAAAAATACTGAAGAAAGCACCTCAAAAAGTGGAATTGACCTAATGGTAAAAAGAGGTACAAAAATTCACTAAATAAAAGAACTCCTTTAAAAGCAGAATGAGCCAAATGGAAAAGGAGAAAAATTCACTGAAGAGAATATTTCTTTAAAAATTAGAATTAGGCAATTGGAAACTAATGACTCCATGAGACATCAAGAAACAATAAAAGTCAAAAGGATAAAAATATAGAAGAAAATGTGAAATATATTATTGGAAAAATAGCTAACCTTGGAAATAGATCCAGGAGAGACAAGTTAAAATTATTGGATTACCTGAAAGTCATGATCAAAAAAAGAGCCTAGACATCACATTTCAAGAAATTACAAAGGGAAAACCGCTCCAACATCTTTGATCCAGAGGGTAAAACAGAAATTGAAAGAATCTGTCAATCACCTCCTGAAAAACAACTCAAAATGAAAACTCCTAGGAATATTACAGACAAATTCCAGAGCTCCCAGATCAAAGAGAAAATATTGCAAGCAGCTAGAAAGAAATAATTCAAATATGATAGAGCCACCATCAAGATTATACAAGATTTAGTGACTTCCATGGAAAAAAAAGAGAGCAGGTCTTGATATATGATATTCCAGAAGGCAAAAAGGATAGAATTACAACCAAGAATCACCTACCCAGTAAAACTAGGTATAATCCTCCCAGGGAAGGGAATGAATATTTAATGAAATAGAGGACTTTCAAGCATTCCTGATGAAAAGACCAAAGATAAATAGAAAATTTGACCTTCAAACACAAGAACCAAGAGAAGCATTAAAAAAGGTAAACATGGAAGAGAATTCATAAGGAACTCAATAAGGTTAAACTGTTTATATTCCTACAGGGAAGATGGTTCATGAGACTTCTAAAGAACTTTACCAATATTAGGAAAGTTAAAAGGAGTTTATATGTAAACATATGTAGACAGATGGCATGGGCGTGAGTTGATTATATTGGAATATTCTCCAAAACAAAAATAAAAACATGAAGGAAGGAGAGAGATGCACTAAGAGAAGGGAGAAGGGGGAGATTGAAAGGGAAAAATTTTCTCATATAAAAGAGGTACACAAGGAAGAGCTTTTAGAGTGAAGGGGAAATAAGAGGTAGTTGACAATGCTTGACTCTCATCATAATTGCTTCAAAGAGGGAAGAATATGAATATATATATATATATATATATATATACATATAAACACTAAGTTGTGTATAGAAATCTATCGTACCCAATGGGGGAAAAAAGGGAAAGATGATAAGAGAAAGGAGAGGGATGATAAAGAGAAGAGTGGATTAAAGGAACCAGTGATTTGAAGTCAAATAGTTTTGAGGGATAGGATAAAAAGAGGGACAGGATAAAAAGAGAGAGAGAAGAATAAATAGAAGAAAATGGGATGGAGGGAAATACACAGTAATCACAACTGTGAATGCAAAAGCAGTGAACTCACTCATGAAACAGAAGCAGATGGAATCCAACAATAAGTTGTTTACAAGAGACACACTTGAAATAGCAACACATACACACAAAGTTAAAATAAACGGCTGGAGCAGAATCTAAAATACTTCAGCTGAAGTTAAAAAAAAGCCAAGGATAGCAATCATGATCTCAGACAAAGCAAAAGCAAAAATAGACCTAATTATAAGAGATAATCAGGGAAACTTCATTTTGCTAAAAGAACCACAGACATTGTAGTAGTACCAAAATTTTTTACATCAAGTTTCTCTGAGAAAGGCCTCATTTCTCAAATATATAGATAATTGAGTCAAAAATATAAAAATAAGAGCCATTCCCCAATTAATAACTGGTCAAAGAATATGACAGTTTTCCAAAGAAGGAATCAAACCTATCTACAGTCATATGAAAAAATGCTCTAAATCACTATTGATCAGATAAAGGGAAATTAAAACAACTCTGAGGTACCACCTCACACCTATCACAAAGGAAAGATGCTAGAGGGAATAAGGGAGAACAGGGACACGGATGAATTACTATTAGAATAGTGAACCTGACCTAACTATTCTGGAGGACTATTTGAAACTGTACCCCCAAAACTATATAACTGTGACTTTTTTTCTTCGACCCAGCAATACCACTACTGGGTCTGTATCCCAGAGAGATCAAAGAAAAAGGAAAATGATCTCTATGTACAAAAATATTTATAGCAGCTCTTTTTGTAGTGGCAAAGAATTGGAAATCAAGGACATTCTTATCATTTGGGGAATGGTTGGTTAAACAAGTTGTGGCATATGATTGCATTATAAGAAATGAGGAGGTGGTTTCAGAAAAACATGGCAAGACCTATATGAAATGATGTAAAGTGAAGTTAGAAAAACTGGGAGATCATTGTGCACAGTTAACAGCAATATTGTAGTGGTGCTCATCTGTGAAAGACTTGTCTACTCTGATCAATACAAAGAACTAAGACAATTCTAAAGGACTTATAATGGAAAAAAATGCTGCCCACCTCCAGAGAGAGAACCTATGATCTCTGAGTACAAACTGAAGTATAATTTTCTTGCATTGTTTGTTTGTTTGTTTGGCAATATGGCTAATACGTAAATATGTTTTGCCATGATTTCACATGTATAATTGATATCATATTGCTTGCCTTTTCAGTGGATGGGGGTGGATGTAGGGGGTGGTGGGAGAGAATTTGGAACTCATAATTTAAAAAGAAAAGAATGCTTAAAATAAATACATAATATTTTTAAAAATGGAATAAGAAAACAGTATAGGAACCTCCCACCTTGAGCCCACACACAAACCTTTAAAGAATATACAAATGGGTCCTTGTAGATAGTAGACATTCAATAATTACTTGTTGATTTACACTCTCCAAGCTAGTCTACAGTACAATCAGATCAATATTGCTATCATTTTGTGCCAGAGACACCTGTAATGGCAAAGATCCTGCTTAACTATATCTATTACAATACCACTCAGAGCTGGAGGGTTCAGAGGAAAAATTGCTTAAAACATCTTGGGAAACCCTCACGTAAAAATAATCTGCCACAAAGTTGAATCAGGGGAGGGAAAAGTGTCAAAAATTCCCTGCTCTAACCAGAGAGCAGTCCTTAATATACCCTTTGTCCAAAAGGTGGATATCTGGACTACAAGTCAATCTCCCTGCAGCAAAATTAACTCAAACTGCCCCCAGGTCTGTTCCATAGCATCCTGGCTCATCATGCTTATAGTTGGGATAAGGGTTTAATTCAAGCTGCCTGAGATCTACTGGTGTCCTAGCCTACAATAGCAAGATTAATCTAATTTATCTCAGTTTGCACCCCAACTTAGAAACCTGAGAAGTACATTCCACTGGACAGTCCTATTGCTTTGTACTTGCAATATCTCACATGTCCTGTCACCAGTGAGAGTGATATAGCAGCCAAAAAAACCACTAATGTGATCTTAGGCTGTACTGAGAGGCCTAGCATCCATAAATAAGGAGGGAGGTGATAGTTCCATTACACTCTGCCCTGATCAGACAACATCTGAAGTATTGCATTCATTTTGATGTACCACATTTTAGGAAGGACACTGATAACCTGGAAAGCATCCAGAGAAGGGTGATCAATATAATAAGAAGACTAAAAAGCATTCCATATCAGGATCAATTGAAGGAATTTGGAGAAGAGAAAACTGGGGAAGGGGAAAAGGTGGGGATAGGATAGCTGTTTTCAAATATTTGGAAGGTTGTCAAGGAGAAAAAGCCTTAGATGTGTTCTCTTTATACTTAGATGGGAATGGGTGGAAATTGCAATAAGGCAAATTTAGGCTTCATGTAAAGAAAAGTTTCCTTCTAGAGCTGTCCAAAAGTGGGATTGGTTGCTTCAGTGGGATTAGTGGCTTCTCCCTCATTAGGGGAACCTTCTGACAGGGGCTACATTGCTTGCCCAATATATTGGAGAGGACATTCCTGTTTAGATATGGATTGGACTGTATGACCCTCAAGGTCCTGTTCAACTCAGATTCTGTGTTTCTGTACCGAAAACATAATCAGTGGCCATATGCCATACTTGCCACAATTCATTTACCCCACATTATCTGCTTTTGGAGAAACCTCCCATCAATGCAGGGCCAAGGTGGTTGTGTGTCTTAGGCAAAGTTTGAAAATTTCATCCTGTGTGTGTCATTGTGTACAAGTGATTTTGACTCGTCACTATAATATGAAGCCTAACATCATTCCCCAACCCCCAACCCAAGTTGCATGTGTACCACAAGAAGCAGGATTTTCTGACTTTAAAAAAAATGTGGATTGGTAAAATCTAAGAGCTGGCTTTTCCCCTCTGCCTGTTTCATTCCCTCCTCCTCCCTTCTTTGTCATTACCCAGCCATACTTTGAGTTTTTGTCTGTAAAATGAGGTGAATGGATTTGATGGCATTGAAGGTCCCTTCTAATTCTAAACCCATGACCCAGTGATCCCTTTTTGAATTGTGGAAGGACAGTTGCTATTTCCAAGTTTCATTTCTGGGTGTACCTGTCTGCCACAAAGTAACGTGGTTAGAGATCTCCAATGAAAAACTTTGCAATCACAGATTAACTAATATGATTTTTTTAATCTACATATTGAACAGAAATAAAAATGTCTGAAGACACAAGTAACACTGTAGCACCTGAAGAAAAAGCTGAGATAACCAAGATGCCTGATACAGATTCTTTACTTGGGGATGCTGCAATACATCATAAAACACCCCAAATTTTGAATGAATCTCCGCCAATTGGACTAAAAGAAGAGGTAGACAAAAGCATAGATGTACAGGATGAAGAAGTGGCCAGTATCCAGCATCCTAAAAATCATTTGGCAGAAGACACAGTTGCAAAGGAACCTCCTTCTAATGGGGGAATAACAGAAGATGTACTTGTTGAATGCATTGAGTCTGTAAGCCTGGAGCCAGACCCTGCATCTGAAGTGTTATTGAGTGAGCAAAGCAACCAGGTGAGTGGAATTTATAGAATTCAACTTAGGTTTTTCCCAGAGTATGTCCCTCACCCAGTTGATTAAATATCCCCCCCTCCCACAAAAAAAGGTATAGAATGCTATCCTTGCTTTCAAAGGATCGACCATTTTTATTGGTAAACAACACAGAGAGAACAACTGCTTTTAATACTGTATTTCTTTCTCCCTGCCCCCCCCAGGGCTTTTTTTTTAAGTGGCTAGAGAAAGGGTAAATAAAATAATGTATCTGCATATTATAATCAAGCCTACAGAACCTCTTTCCACTCTACAGAAAACAAAAACAAAAACCAATTTGGTCATGGCATCAATCGACAAGCATTTATTATGCTTTGTGTATTGTACTGGGTGCTGAAGATACAAAAACAAAGGTGAAATAATCCCTTCCCTCAAAGGGCTTACATTCTCATTGGGAGAGACAACATTCCCATATATAGAAATATACAAAACACATAGCACAGGAATATAAGATAGCCTGAAGGAGAAGCTATCAGAAGGGGGAATAAGGAAAGACCTGATGCAGAAGACAGGGCTTGAACTGAGCCCAGAAGGAAGCTAGGGACTCCAAGAGACAAAGGAAGTACATTCCAAGCATGAGTGCAGTCAGTGCCAGAGCACTGAGCTGGGAGATGGGTTGTTTGTCTGTGAGCAATGTCAAGAAGGCCAGTTTTATTGGATTGTGTCATGTGTGGAGGAAAGTGATATGTAATAATTCTGGGAAGGCAAGATGGGCTAGGATGTTTAAATGCCAAACAAAGGAGTTTATGTGTGATCCTAGAGATCATAGGGAGCAGCTAGAGTTTATAGAATAAAAGTAACATACAGTCAGACTTGTGTTTTAGGAAAATTGCTTTAGCAGCTATGGAGTAGATGGCTTGGAATGGGAAGGGAAAGGGCAGTAAGACCAGTTAGAAGGAGGTTGCAATAATCCAGATGAGAGGGGCTGAGAGCCTGAACCAGGTGGTCACTACATGAGTGGAAACATAGAAATGTATGCAGGAAACATTGTAGGGTTAGAAACCACAAGATCTGGGAACTTAATGGACATGTCAAGTGAGAAAGCATGAGGAGTCAAGGAAAACGGGTTATATGTCCAGAGGATTGGAAGGACGATGGTATTTTCAAACAGAAAGAGGGACGTTCAGAAGAGGAGTGCATTTGAGAGGAAAGATGATGAGTTTTATTTTGGAATTCCTGAGTTTCAGATGCCTACAAAGCATCCAATTTGAAATGCCCAATAAGAAGTTATAGATGTGAGGGGGCAGCTAGATGGCACAGTGAATAGAGCACTGACCCTGGAGTCAGGAGGACCTGAGTTCAAATCCGGCCTCAGACACTTAACACTTACTAGCTATGTGACCTTGGGAAAGTCGACCCCAACTGCCCTGCCTTCCCCTCTCCAAAAAGGTAAAAAAAAAAATATAGATAGATAGATAGATAGATAGATAGATAGATAGATAGATGTAAAATTGGAGCTTGGGAGAGAGGCTAGGACTGGCTGTATTTGGGAGTCATCTACATAGAGAACCTGCAGAAACTGATAAAGTTGCCCAGTGGGACAGTATAGAGAGAAAGAGAAGAGGACCCATGACAGAGCTTCAAGGATCCCCTCAGTCAGGGGACCTGCCATGGATGGTGATCCAGCAAAAGATACTGAGTAAATACAGTCAGGGAGCTAGGAGAAGAACCAAGAGATAGCAGTGTCACAAAAACCCAAAGAAGGGAGAATTTCCAGGAAAGGGTACTCAACAATGGCAAATGCTGCAGAGAAGATATATTATAAAACCATCAATTTGGGGGGAGAGGTTGTGATCTGTGTTGGTAGGGAAGAGACTTGGATTGGAAGAAATAGATCCTATTTCTGACTACAGAATGTATGTATCATCTTTTATTTACCCCTTTTCTAGCCTCTGGGAAGAAATGAAAATGAAAAACATTCTTACCATTGACCCACAAAAGGTTATCTTAAGTCACAGAAAATATTGAGTTTTGAAAATGAACATTTTTCTTTTCCTTTTCTGTTTTCTCAGTAGTTACAGAAGGACAACTTGCCCTATTTAAAAACCTGTCAGTTCCAGGAAATGTGCTACAGTCCTTTGGATTGTACAATAATATACAATATGTTTGCATGTTTCGTCCTTTTAAAAATTTACATTTTCATATAGGATTTTATCATTGACCTTTCCATGGAAGTCACACCATGGGTTTTATCTTTATTTGGGTCATGTATGGGGAGCTAAAGAGAAGGAATGGCTTGGGGTGGGGTGGGAGGGGTAAGGGGAGATGGTATAAAAGCCAGTCAGTGACTTCTGGTTATACAACCAGGACCCCAGCATTCCAGAACATTCTATCATTATTTATTTTGAAGTGGAATTGTATAGCCCACCCAGAGTTGTGCTGGCTGTCTATGACTAAAGGGCTTATCCTTCCCCCAGATAAGATTTAAGGCTACATTTTTAATAACAGACCTTTAAAGGTTATCTCATTCTACCTTTTATCTGAAGCACAGTATCCTCTAGAACATCTGCATCTAAAACAAAAGCATTTTGTTAAATAGCTAGGTAGTGAAGCAGATAAAGAACTGGACCTAGAGTCAGGAAGACCCCAGTTCAAATTCTACTTCAGATACTTTACTAGCTATATGACCCAGTCCCAGGATAAGTCACTTAACATCTGTCTCAGTTTCCTCCTCTATAAAATGAGGATAATAATAGCACCTACCTCCCAGAGTTGTTGTGATGATAAAATAAGATAATATTTTTAAGCTCTTTATAAACCTCTAGCTGCTATCATCATCATCATCATCAGCATCATCATCATCATCATCATCATCATCATCATCATCATCATCATCATCTAAGATCCCTCCTAGCTGTATGATTCTATGTTATACCATATTTCCAGTGAAGGGGAGCTCACAGCCTGGGGGAACAACCTATTCTATGGTTTAGAACAACCATATTCTAGATGAATACTGAGAGCAATTTTCTTTCTTTCACACTCTCCTTATTCCCATGCCCCAGTCTAGAAGACTGTTGTTCACATGTCCTTGGATCCAAAGGAGGAAATGAGCTCAACAATATTGTATATATGTAAGGACCTTAAACTTTCATTGCCTTGGTATTCCTTTCGCCCTTACAAGACTAAACTTATTTGTTCTCATTTTAAAAAGGAAGAAAATTAAGGAGTGTTTTTCCTTGGGTCATGTAGTTAATGGCAGAGTTAATGAAAGGAAATCATGTCTCCTAACTTCACTCAATATTATACCCCCTGGGTCATTTTGCAACTTTCACAAACTTTGTGGTCTTTATGTAATGGGTGGCTAGGTGGCACAGTGAATAGAGCACCAATGCTGGAGTCAGGAGGACCTGAATTCAAATGCAGCCTCAAACACTTAACACAAAACTAGCCATGTGACCTTGGGCAAGTCACTTAACCCCAATTGCCCTGCCTTCCCCCTCCAAAAAGCAAATAAATAAAATAAAATAAAATATGAGTATCCCAAAACTTGCAAATGAACTGTGTTCTAAAAGTTTGTTTGTAAATCAGTTGTTTGGAATCCAGAATTAATTCTAGAGAAACAATATCATTCACAGTAGCAATAAAAATGCAGTACAACATAGATAATGTTAATTTATAGTTTTCCAAGTTAGTAGTCTCTTCTGATTCCAAGTTCAGTGCTCTCTCCACTATACCAGTCTGTCTGGCAGTAGAGGATTGAGCTTACAAAGGATCAGCTAAATATATACATCTGAAATTAAATCAGCAGGACATGTCCTCATCTCCCATTCCAGACATACTCTGCATCCTAGCTCTCAAGCAGTATAGGGTTCTGGACCACACCCTTAGGGAAACAGAGAATAAATTACTTGATCTCCTAACTATCTGCCTTCCCAGAGATAAGGCAGCTAAGGTCTTACACATTAACACCAGGGCACACAAGAAAGAAAAAAAAATATCCATGAGGCCAGTTATGACACTGCAGGCCTCTTGGAACCTTGCCAGCCATCTACCTCTTTATTCTTTCCAACACTATACATGAGCACAAGAGTTTTGGTCAGTCAGAGTCATAGCACATCAGGGCTTCAGTGTGTTATTATGGACATGACTATGTTACTCGTATGACTCTGTAGTCCTCTCAGTTTCCTCATCTGTAAATAAGGGAGTTGGACAAGATGGCCTCTAAGGTTGCCTTCAACTCTAAGTTATAATCTTATGAAGACAATGGAAGGCTAACTGAAATATCTCTTGGTTCTTGGCAAAGGCCCTGATGTACGTCTTCAATGCACAGCCCTAGTTGAGTTCCTCTGACTTTTTTGCTAATACCCCTCTCTCATAGCTCCAGGATATGGCTGGTTTGAGCATAAGGCCCTTTTGGGGCTGGAGTGGAATGAGAGTCAGGGCTAAGAACCTAAGGGGTGGGTGAAGCAATATAGATGGGGAGTTGGGATGGGTAGGTAAGGTTGGGTGTCCTGCTCTTGTACTTTCTTGGGAACTGCTCTGTAGTCTGACTCCTTAGTTACCTCTTTTCTTTCTCCAGTCTCCAGAAGGATTGGCCATCTTACTTCCATTCCTATTGCCATCAGCTATTGTTTCTGACCAGGACTTAACTTCTCCCTGGTCTACTGAAGAGCACCACAGAAGTCTCACAGCTTTTCTGTTATATTGTTATCCCCGAAGAAGTATATGGAAGTCAGTGTGGCAATCACGAGAACTAGGGGTTAGTCCTGGGACCTCCACTTACTAGGACACCTAGGTGGCAGAGTTGATAGAGTGCTGGGACTAGAGTCAGGAAGATCTGAATTCAAATCTGGCCTTAGACATTTACTGGCTGCTTTACCCTTGGCAAGTCATTTAATACTGTTTGCTTCAGTTTCCTCATCTGTGAAATGAGCTAGAGAAAGAAATGACAAACCACTCCAGTATCTTTGCCAAGAAAACCCCAAAAGGGGTCACAAAGAGTTGGACAACTAAAACAATGACTCAACAACAACCTCTACTTACTAGCTGTGTGATATGAATACAGGCAAAAGCTCTAGTTTAAAGCCTTAGTCTTTTTTTTATTAAGTTTTCTTAACCATTTAATATTGAATCAATGCAACCAGCTAAACTTGATTAGAAACTACCCATCTTATTTATTTCAATGCTAAAACAGCCTAACAATGTTTCAGTTAGATCCCCTCAGTATCCCATTTGTCCATTCTTTCTCAGTTATTTGGTCTCTTATGGGGTCCTATTGTGTAATCTGTTCTGGCTCTACTTTTTTTTCTCTTGACATTATTTAATCAATAGTTTGAATAATGCAGAAATCTGCAGATTTCTTTGTATTTCTTATATTTGTTAGAGACAGTTAAGTGGCAGCACCAGATGTGGAGTCAAGAAGACCTGAGTTCAAATTCAACCTCAAATACTTAATAGCTTTGTGATCCTGGGGAAGTCACATAACTTCTGCTCACCTCAGTTTCTTCATCTATAAAATAGGGATCATAATAGCACATATCTCCCAGGATTGTTTTGAGGATCAAATGAGATAATATATGTAAATCACTTAGCACAATGCCTGGCATACAGTTGGTATTATGTAAATATTAGCTATTGTTATCATTAACTAATTAATATTATTGCCTTGCTGGCATTATTGAACCTCAGTTTCCTCATCAGTAAAATATGAATGATAGTACATTGTTTATTTTATAAAGTTGTAAGGAAAATGCTTTGTAAACACTATAATTAGTTATCCAGCATACAATACTTGATATTTTCTAAGGATTTTTACTGGTGGTAACAATGGAGAAACAGACATGGAACTGATTTATTCCAGTTATACATCTCAAAGAATAGAAACATAGCCCCATCTACCTCTAATCTAACTAGAGAGTTTATAAATAGCATACAGACCATCAGTAGACCATGCTCATATCAAAGGACAGAGAGATCTCTGTTTGTACCTCACCAGAGAACCTTGGGTTCCAAAGCCTTCCTTTGGTTCTGGAAAATGAAGCTACCCATATAACCTCAGTTCAGAACATCAGGTCTACTCACAATGATGGCTCCAGATGGCTCACTATGGATGGGGTTCCTAAAGTTTTATACTGGTTATCACAAAAGTTGGCTGAAGCCTTGACAGATAGATGTATTGATCTAAGGTGAACACACCTTTGCATACAGCAATCATGAATAGGTTGAATAAAGATAAAAGCAAGTGTTGAAAGAATTCCTTTGATATGGTCTCATAAGTCACCCTGGCTGCTTCTAAATACTTGGCTTCCCTCTTCTTTCCCAGTCTAATCAGTCTGCAAGAGGAATACGAGTCCTTCCTATCCTTGATTCTCTTCTCTGACCCCTCCTCCATTTTAAAATTTAGATCCTATAGATAAAGCTTACATATAGGTGCTAATAATGGGGTAGTGTATGAAGCAAGATTCATTGAACTTTAGAGAAAAATTATTTTTAGGCTCTTAGGCTTTCCCTGTTCCCAAATTAAAAGGAACAAATGTTTATGTAGAATCATTAATAGATTCTTAAAGTTCAGAGGGATCACAGAAGTCTTTACATGAAGGCACAACTTCTACCCATGATTCTTAGTTCAGTCCTCTGGGACCAGCAGAATAAATCTAACCACTCTGCCATGTAACAGTCCTTCAAATGCTTGAGGACCACTATCATGGTCTGAGTCTTCTCTACTTTAGACTAAACACCCCCAGATGCTGCATGCTGGAAGTAATAATTCATATTTCTCCAGCACTTTAAGGGTTAGCACGTCCTTTTGTCTAATGACGCTATGATTTAAAAGGTATAAGAATCATTAACCCATTTTAAAGAAGAAGAAACTAAGATTCAGAAGTGACTTAACCAGGGTCAATCAGCTAATAAACATTGGCTTCTAATCCCAGGTTCTCCTTTAAGTCCAGTATCTTTCCACTGTGCCATCCAGGTGTATTTTAAGCATTAAAAATGTGTGAACTTTGGTTAGGAGGAAAGGGAGACTATGCATAAAACTGGAGGAATAACTCACCAAAGTTTTCTAAGCCAGAGGATATAAGCAGCCATTATATAGGAGAGAAAACAATAACAGCCAAGTCCTAGATTCATGTATCATTTATTTCCATTTGCTAGTCAATTACCACCTGTCAGATCATATTAAGTATATTGTCAGTCAGAGTCAAAAGCTATTACTCCCATGCCAATATTAGCACTCCCTGATCATGAGTAGTGATTTGTTCCAATGAAAGGATGTTGTTAATCATACTTGCATCTGTCCTTACCATGGCAAAATATTGCTGCTAGGCTCCATTGTTCTGATGAGTCAAATCAGAGTATAAACCATTTTACATTTTCAGAAGAGATGAGTTTTCTCCCACCAATTATTATGAATGTTTCCCACTCTTTTCTTACATAAAAACATCAGTATTTCAATTTTATAGCATATTAGTTGTGAAAATATCATATTTGTTTATGGACAGATGGTGTTTAAAATTTACTCAGGAAAAAATATAGAAATTATCGGTAGAAATGTCTTAATTTTCCTCTCTTGTTTTTTTTAAAAGCCACTCTTTTCATAGTTAATTAGCTTGATAAATCCAAGAACATAAGTTACTGGGAGAATGACTCCCCATTTGGCAAGAAATACTAGAAAACTGAAAAGCAGATTGTAAAAAAAAATCAGATATAGATCATTATTTTACATTATATACCACAGAAAGCTCCAGATGGATATACAACCTGACTGTAAAAGGTCATATCACAAAAAAAAAATTAGAGAAAAGAAGAAAGTACCTTTTACAAATATGAATTATTGCACAAATTACATATCATTCTATTGTAGAGGAATAAGGTGAACATAAAAACCTAAATAACTTCAGTTACATAAATTTTTTAAATTGTGTGAACACATAATACAGATAGACTAAAAAGATAAATTATCAAGGTGGGAAAATTTGGGCAGGGGGTCATTGTTAAAGAGTTTGATATTTTCCACAGGCACTTCTTGATTACTTGCTTTTAATCTTATCCAGACACCAAGAGTAATCCATTATTCCATACCTGTGGCCAATGTTCTCTTCAATTCATTTATCCAGATTACCTTTGACTTTCTTATATTCATGCCCCCATTGGACCTAGAGATTTGAAAGTTAACTGTATTTTGAGGGGCATATAAATTCAGCTCTGTAAATATTACATGTGATAAGGTCATTGGAAATGTTTTCAAGTAATCATTCAATCCTAATTTAAGACATTAATTTCTTTTAGCCAACCCTCATATTTTCTGCCATTATCTCCCAGGGATTCAACAGATTAGTTACTTTTTATTTTATTTTATTTTGAATCAGGCTCTCAGAAACCACTTACACAACTTGTTAATTTGGTACCAAAGTGCATGTTACAAGTTGTGTTGGGACACTTTTATGACTGTTAAACCTTAATTCATTGTCATAACTGTTAGTGATTTTTATATCTTCTCCATTTTAAAACTTTACTGTTATTCTTTTTCTTTGGGGAAGTAAACTGGTGGCTGATATGATTAATTTGCCCTCCTATAGGATGAGGACTCTTCTTCTCAAGGAAGTGGGTGGACAGGATGGGGATCCTGGGGAAAATCCCTTTTATCCTCTGCATCTGCTACAGTTGGTAAGTATCATACAATGCACAGGATTCATAGAGATGGAAATTCTTTTGAAAAAGAACTGAATAAGTTGACTGTTAAGCATTAGTTCTATCAATTCTTTGCTTCTTGCGATATACCCTTAAAGCTTAAGTATTTATTTAAGTTTGTGACCTTACTGTATACAAATAGAAATGAGTGGGCAGGAAAAGGGGAGGTATTCCAAGTAGGGGGATTAAACTGTCCTGGGCACAAAGGTGCTCACCTGTACTGGGAAGGGATAAACGATTCATTCTCCCATAGAGCACAAGACAGACTACTGAAATAATGCATAAAGATGACTCATCTTTCTTCTTATCACCTCTAACACTCTCCTGCCCCCCATTCTTGGGGGGGCTCCCCAATAGGAACAGACACATCAGGAGGTAGTTGCTTGGCTTGTGATATAGCAGGTATAGCCCATATGGTGTTAACCAGGGAATGTGCCTATGCCTCTGTCTTTGTGCTTGCCACTGTATACTTATGGTCCAGGGATGATGGGAACTGATATTGGCCTTCTTAGGTGAGTAGGAGCTAGCCACCAACCTTTTGAACCTAGAGAGTTTAATAAGAGCTGATAATTCTATAGCATTTGAAGGTTACATACCTCTTGTTTTATCCTCACAACAGCCCTGTGAGGGAGATACTGTATTATTCCCACTTTATAGATGAAGAAACTGAGGTCTAGTGATGTTGTGACTTACCTGTCTACAATCACATGGCTAGTATGTGTCAAAGACAGAATTTAAACCCAGTTCTCTCCAGACTATAACCAGAATTCTTTCCACTACCCCATGTTGTTCTTGTTTGTTATTCAGTCATTCAGTTATGTCTGACTCTTCATGACCCTAAGGCTCTTAGCAGTCAAGGCCTTTCTGTCCTCCATTGTCTCCCAAAGTCTGTCCAGGATCAAGTTCGTTGCTTCCATGATGCTGACTATCCATCTCGTCCTCTGCTGTCCCCTTCTTTTGCCTTCAGTCTTTCCCAATATTAACATCTTCTCCAGTGAGTTCTGTCTTATTATGTAGGCAAATTATTTAAGTTTCAGCTTTGGTATTTGGCCTTCCAATGATTAGTCTGAATTAATGTCTTTAAGCATTGACTGATTGGATCCCCTTGCTATCCAAAGGACTCTCAAAAGTCTTCTCCAGCCCCAAAATTAGGAAGTACTGATCCTGCAACTCTTTTACTTATAATCCAGCTCCTACAGTCATACCTTACTACTAGAAGAACCATAGCTTGGACTATACAGACCTTTGTTGTCAAGGTAATATCTCTGGTTTTTAGTATGCTATCCAGATTTGCTATAGTTTTCCTTTGAAGGAGCAAGTGCATTTTAATTTCATGACTACAGTCACTGTCTGAACTGATCCTTGAGCCCAAGATTATAAAATATGACACTGCTTTCATTTCTTCTGTCTCTGTTTGCCAGGGAGTGATGAGACCAGTTGTCATGATCTTAGATTTTTTTGATGTTAAGCTTTAAGCCAGCTTTTACACTTTCCTCTTTCACCCTCATCCAGAGGCTTCTTCACTTTCTGCCATCAGAGTGGTATTGTTTGCCTATCTAAGATTATTAATAGGAGAATCTGGAAAACTTAATTCTGACTTTTGATTTGTCCAGCCTGGAATTTTTCATGATGTATTCTACATATAAGTTAAATAATAAGGTGACAATATATATTGTTGTGCACCTTTTCCAATCTTAAATGAATCAGTTGTTCATGTTTGATTCTAACCATTGCTTCTTCACCCACATACAGGTTCTTCAGGAGACAAGTAAGATGATCTGGTATTTCCATCTTTTTGAAGACTTAAAACATTTTGTTGTGATTCATGTAGTCAAATGCTTTAATGTAGTCAATGAAGTAGAAATAGATGTTTTTTTTCTGGAACTCCCTTGCTTTCTCCATAATCCAGCGAGTGTTGGCAATTTGGTCTCTACTTCCTCTGCCTCTTCGAAAACCAGTCTTCTCTTCTGGTAATTCTCAATGTACATATTACAGAAGCCTAGCTTGCAGAATCTTAAACATGACCTTGCTGATATATGAAATGAGCACAAATGTTAAGTAATTTGAACATTCTTTAGCATTGTCTTTGTTTAGGACTGGGATATAAACTCATCTTTTCCAATTCAGTGACCACTACTGAGTTTTCCAAATTTGCTGGTATATTGAATGCAGCACTTTAATAGGATTATCTTTTAGGATTTTAAGCACCCCAGCTAGAATTCTCTTACCTCCGTTGGCCTTATTGTTAGCAGTGCTTTCTAAGGCCCACTTGACTTCATTCTCTAGAGTGTCTGACTCTAGATCAGTAACCATGCCATCATGATTATTGGTAAAGCTAATATCTTTCTTGTACAATTCTTCTCTATGTTCTTGCTACCACTTCTTCATCTTTTCTAGTTCTATCAAGTCGCTACCATTTTTGCCTTTTATCATGCCCATTTTTGCCTGAAATGTTCCCTTTATAACTCTAATTTTCTTGAAGAGATCTCTTGCTTTTTCCATATTATTCTTTTCTTACATTTCTTTGCATTGTTTATTTATGAAAATTTTATATTTTGCTGGCTATTTTCTGGAATTCTGTGTTCAGTTGAGTATATCTTTCCCTTTCTCTTTTCCCTTCCTATTCCTTCTTTGCTCAGCTATTTGTAAAGTCTCATCAGACAGCCAGTTTGCTTTCTTGCTCTTCTTTGTCTTTGAGATGTTTTTGTTGCTGTCTCCTGCATGATCTTGTGAGTCTCTGTCCGTAGTTCTTCATTTACTATATCTACCAGATCTAATCCCTTAAATCTATTCTTTACTTTTATTTCATATTCATAAGGGATAATATTTAGGTCATGCCTATACAGTCTGATGGTTTTTCCTACTTTCTTCACTTTAAATCTGAATTTGGGGTCATTCACTAGAGATGAATGCTGACAGTTCCCTCTATACTTTGTTGAAAGAGGGGCTGGCATTCAGGTGAGAGTAGCATTTTAATTAGCGTTAATGAAGGAACAGCCAATTAATTGACCAATCTCTAATAATATTCCCTCTGGAGGGATTTTGGTTGCACTGCTATTATGCACTAAGTTGATTCTAGGTGGCTTTAATTATTGCCCTGTAGAAGAAGGAGCCAAGAGTCCTTGTGACTCTTCTAGGCTCCCTTTGGTGTCTGCTCACATTCCAGCAGCCATCTGCTTACTCCATATTCAAAGTATATTCAAGTTCAGACATCTCACAAATGTAATCTAGTCAGAAGTTATCAAAGCAACAATAGCGGAGTTAAATCACCTGTCTCTGGAAAAGAGACACTTTGCAGAGGTCATGAGAATTTAACAGGGAGCGAGAGGAGTCAGGCAGGAACTTGTCTCAGCCAAACAGTAGGGTTGTATGGTTCTGGTGGCTGGCACATGCTACCTCCTGTGTCTCTCTCAGGGTCCCTTATTGCTTCAGCAAGGCTAGTTTGCCAGCCTTGTGGGTGGCAGTTAGTTGGCAGTTGATGTGGAGGGCTGGTTCTTTCTCCACAAAAGTTGCCTCCATGCATGATGGTTGTGAGGGCTGGGCTGGAAGCAGGAAGGGTGGTTTGAGGACGCTGCAACTCCCAGGGCTCCTGTGCCTGTTTACCCATTGGAGGCAGTTGGTCAGAAGTTCTAGTGGTGATGAGGAAGGTAGGTCCCTTCTCCACACTGATATCTCCCCTCCATAGTGGCTAGCTAGAAGCAGGTCTGCAGGGCTTGGAAGCACTGCTTTTCTCAAGGCTCTTGGGTTCAGGGCCTGGGTGGTCCCTGTCAGAATCTTAGGGGAAATGACAAGGTCAAGGTGGTAGGTGTTATTTGACTTGCCTGGCATGTACTGCCTCCCATGTCTCGGGATGTTTTGCTGCTTCAAGCCACTAAAATTAAAGAGTTTGTGCTTGTTTCGTTCTGGTCTCTCTGGGGAAGTTCTCTAAACTTTCCAGAGGTTGGTGATATCTAATAGGTTCTTTTCTCTGTTGGATTTACTATTCACTCCCTTCTTAGATATCCTGTTGTCATCTAACATTGGCCTGGTGCACCTCAGTACCAGGAGACTGGCCCAACTCCAGGGTCTCAATGTTTTGTTAACTGATACGGAGCATGAAAGGGGGATGATACTTGTGTTCCTACTCAAGAAGCTGGATAGGATTTCTGTTGTATCTTCTCCATTGATCTCTTAGGTCCAAAACACATTTACCTTGACCTGTAGTCTGATGTCATACTTTGTTGCATATAATCACTTTTCATGTTAATATTGAACTTCTGACTCTGATACACCACAAAGATCATGTTCAGCAGATTGTATTACAGCTCACAGCACTCCACACATTCTGGGGATTCATGGTGAACAAAACTCTGTGTGTGTGTGTGTGTGTGTGTGTGTGTGTGTGTGTGTGTGTGTGTGGTAATTAATCCGGAAGAACTCTGGATAGCATCTTGCCCTTGAGACCACATGATAACTGCTACTGTCCACTTTACCATTTCCCTTTTGCTTATGAAAAGATAATGACTTTTAAGGGATAGTAAGGTATTTTCATCTCATTATTACAGAAATTGAAATGAAAGTCTGATGTACATAGCCTTATATTCCCCCTTTTCTATTTATAATGCTACTTTGATGGGTTATTAGATATAAGGACTTCATATTTCTTCTTTTCTTCTTCCCTTCCCTCCTCACTTGCTCCCTCCCTTCCTTCCTCCCTTTCTCTCTCCCTTCCTCCTTTTTTCTTTCTCCCTTGCTTTCTCTCTCTTCCTCCCTTTTTTCTCCTTCCCTTCCTCCTTTCCTTCCTTCTCTCTTCTTTCCTCCCTCCCTCCCTTTCCTTATTCTTCCCTTCCTCCTTTCCCTTCCTTTTTCCCCTTCCTTCCTTTCCTCCTTCCTATCTTCTTCCTTCCCTTCCCTCTTTCCCTTTCTCCTTTTCTTCACTCCCTTCCTTCATCTTTCCCTTCCTCTCTCTCCCTCCCTTTCTCCTTTCCTCCCAATCCCTCTTCTCTTTTCACATTCCCCCATGCTCCTCCTTTTCCTTCCTTGTCCTCCTCCTTCCCTCCCTTTCTCTTCCTCTCCCTATAGTAAGATCACTGAAATGCTGCTTCTTCCTCTGTAAGATTTTTTCCCTGCCTGTGCTAAGGAATGACTATCTTCAGCAAAATACCTCAGTGACAAATAGGCAGATACAAAACATGAAAAGTCTTTATTGGGGAGCAGCTGTCACAAGCCCAATTAATGTAATAGAGCCTGGATTCTTAATCTTTTTGTATCACAGACCCATTTGGCAAGAGCTGGTAAAGTTTATAGACTGGGTGGGCCTCTAGAGCTTCATTCCCAGTGTCCTGGCCCCTTTTGTGGCAGATAGCTCAGCCCACTTCCTCCTCCAGCCCCTTTTATGTGATCTTGTCTGTGGATGACCAGCTCTTTTATTTTTTTAAACAAATGCCTTCTTAACTTCTGGTTTACATCATTCATCTCCACCAGATTTTGAGTTACAATTTTCCCCCCATTTTTTCCCTACCCACCACCCCAGAGAAGCAGTCCCACTAGATATCCCCTCATCCAATCTGTTCTCTCCCATATCTTCTCCCATACCCCCTTTCGACTTTGCCATTAGAGCAAGGTGAATCTCTGAGCCCCAATGCCTGGACATCTTATGAAACATTTAATTTTAAAACTTTGATTTTCAGATCCATTCCCTTCCTCCCTTGTCACCCACTCCCTCTGAGAAGATAAGCAATTCAGTATTTGTTGTACATGTATAGCTATGTAAAACAGTACCATAGTAGATATATTGTAAAAGACTGCTTATATTTCCCTCCCACCCATCTCACCTCCCACCTGGTCCATTCCCTACTTTGATCCTGTCCCTCTTTGATAGTGGATACTTACAACCTCCCCTCCCCCCAGAATGCCTTCCCCTCCATCATCCCTCCTCTCATCCCCCTTTCTCCTACTCTCCTGCAGGGTGAGATATCCCATTTAGTATGTATGTGATTCTCTCCTTGAGCCAACTTCATTGAGAATATGGTTTTGCCTTTTTGCCTTCCTGTTCTTCCCCTCCCCTACAACTACTTTCCCTTGCCTCTTCTACATGAGATAGTTTACCCTTCCCTGTCTCTCCCCATCTCCTCTTGCCACTTTCCTCTCTCACCTCTTGACTTCACCCCTTAAGAATCATCCCTTCCCATCAAATTCAACCTGTGCCCTCTATCCATGTATACCTGTGAACATATGCCATGTACCTTTCTTCAATTATTTTCATAATGAGAAAGGTTTCATCAAACACAGTTATTGTTTTTCCATGTAGGACTGTAAATAGTCCAACTTTGATAAGTTCCTTTTGATTTCTTTTCCTTGATTACCTTCTCAAGCATCTCTTGCTTCTTGTGTCTGGATGTCAAATTTTCTATTCAACTCTGTTTTTTTCCTCAAGAGTGCTTGAAAGTCCTCTATTCCACTGAATGACCATATTTTCCCCTGAAACAAGATACTCAGTTTTGCTGGGTAGGTGACCCTTGGCTTCAATCCCAGCTCTTTTGCCCTCTGGAATATCATATTCCATGCCCTTGGATCCCTCAGTGTAGAAGCTGCCAGGTCCTGTGCTATTCTGATGGTGTTTCCACAATATTGAAATTGTTTCTTCCTGGCTGCTTGGAGTATATTCTCCTTGATCTGGGAGTTCTGGAACCTAGCTATAATATTCCTAGGAGTTTTCTTTTTGGGATCTTTTTCAGGAGGTGATGGGTGGATTCTTTCAACCTCTATTTCCCTGTCTGGGTCTAAAACATCAGGGCAATTTTCCTTGAGAATTTCTTGAAGGGTGATTTCTAGGTTCTTTCTTTGATCATGGCTTTCAGGTAGTCCAATAATTTTTAAATTATCTCTCCTGGATCTATTTTCCAGGTCAATGGCTTTTCCCATGAGATACTTCACATTGCCTTCTTTTCTTTCATTTGTTTGGATCTGTTTAACAGCATCTTGATTTCTCATAAAGTCATTAGCTTCCATTTGCTCCAGTCTAACTCTGAAGGAATGAATCCCCTCAGTGAGCTTTTGAGATTCTTTTTCCATCTGGCAAATTTGGCTTTTTAAGGCACTCTTCTCCTTATTGCCTTTCTGAGCCTCTTTTGCCATTTGAGTTAGTCTATTTTTTAAGGTGTTATTTTCCTCAGTCAGGCTGTTGACTGTCATTTCATACTTTTTTTGTATCTTTATCATTTCTCTTCCCAATTTCCCCCCACTTCTCTTATCTGCTTCTTAAGGTCCTCTATGGCCTGTAGCCAGCTTCTATTTTCATTTGGGGCTTTTGGTGCAGGAGTTCTGACCTCACAGTCCTCCTCCATGCTTTGATCCTCTTTGCCCCTAAAATAGAAGTTCAATGTTGAATTTTTCTGTATATTTTGTTTCTTTTGCCTAGGCATGTTGCCACTTAATTACTTGATTTTGGGGCTTGCTGCCACAGTAAGACTCTGGCACCAGAAAGGAGAGCTTCCGCCCAAATGTGGGGTCTTAACAACTTCCGCAGGTTGGGTGGCCTTTGCAAAGCCTACACTCGCTCTGGCAAATTGGATACACACCCCAAATTCCCCCCCCCCCCAGACCACAATCCAGTTCCAGGCAGTTTAAAGCAAGAGCGATTAACCCCCAGACTAATTGCTGAGTCTCCCTACAGTTTGCAGACCAGGAGCTAGAGCCGCCACTGACGCTGCAAAATGGCTTCTGTGCAGAGTTTCTTCAGCAGCTTTTCACCCCCAGGGGAGGAAGCCGACGAGTTCCCCAAATACTGGTCCCAAAGTCCATAGGGCACTAACCTCTCACTTTGTCCTAGGCATATCTGTGCTGATAATTCTGGAATCGCCACAGCTGCTGGTGTTCTGGGGTCCCTCCAGCCAGCTGCTGGCCCAGCCACCCTGGGGCTAAAACCCCAGCTCAAGTAGGCCTGGGCTCAGCTCCCAGAGCCCTGTGCTCTCAGTTCCCAGTGCACTGTGCTGCCTGCTCTCAGAGCACTGCGCTGGCCGCTCCCTGCAGGGCTGCTGGGCTGTCCTCAGCAGGAAGTTAGCTTCTCTGTGTCGTTCTGTGGGTGCTGGGGCTCCAGAAGATGTTCAGAGTCCCCTTTTACATCATTTGGAAGTTGTGTGGGGCAGAGCACCTTGGAAGTGCTGTTTATACTCCGCCATGTTGGCTCCACCCCCTGACCAGCTCTTTTATATACATTTTGAGATAATAGTCTAGCAATCAAAGTAAAACAGCAACACAGAAAAATATATACAGAATGTTTACTATGAATTCCAGTTCCAGTAGCTACACGAACCTATAATGACAACATCTGAAATTGTCCAAATAATAAAATGGTTCTCAACCATAGGTTTGCCTCTTCAAGTCAATGGCTTAACACTCTTACCCTTTTCCCTCTCTTGCCAAATTAGACAATTTTCCCTCTTTTTTTTTTTTAAGGGACGGAAGGTTAGTTGTTTTGGGTAAAAGGCTCCTTGGAAGGGGCTCAAAGGCCATATAGTTCAACCCCTTGATTTTACAGTTAACCAAACTGAGGCCTAGAAAGGGCAAGTGACTCATCTAAGAGGAGCCCAGATTCAAATTAAAATCTTCTGACTCCAAATCCATTGTTCTTTTCACGGTGGCCATGTTGCTCACCAGCCATACAGAACCATGCTGAAACATCACAGAATAGTCTGGGAGTCTTTACATGTATAGTGGAATGTGTTACTTAAAACGGGGTTATAAGATGTAAGTTGAACCTGATTGTTTCCATAGTAACAATATTATAATAATAAATTAGTTTGCTGACCTAACAGCCAGATTACTTTTTTTTTTTTTTAAGCAATGGGGGTTAAGTAACTTGCTCAAGGTTACTTTGGCTAGTCATTATTTATGTATGGGTGCTCATTTTCTGAGGCCCGATCCAATCCCGGGTCATCCCAACTCTGGGGCCAGCGCTCTTACTCATTGCTCCACCTAGCCACCCTGCTTTTTTTTTTTTTTAATAGAAATGGCCATTTCTGAACCTCTTTGCTTGGGTCAAGAAAGGAACGGCTTATTAGCTAATCAAACAAACCAATTATACTTCTGGGGATTTTAAATAGCTGGAGAAATTTCCCTGTTGTGATAACCAAGGAGTGAACCAGTTCAGTGCTGGAAGAGTTCCAGTTTGAAAGGTTTCAGTACAAGAGTTAGAGCCAAGGAGAATTACTCATAGGAATGAAAGAGCTTTTCTCTTGCTCTCCTTCACCCTCAACCGCCATCCACTGATCATTTCATCAGAGAAACTGGACCAATAGCACACAATGAATTCAGCTGGGACCAAATAGAGTGGACAATAGGAGACGATGCATCCATCTGGGAGTGATAGCCACCTAAAGAAAGGCTTTAATAGCTTAAAACTGCGCTAAGATTTTTGGGATACGTGTCTATAGTCATAACACTAATATATAAGACCAAGAACCACTCCTCAATTGTTAAGTGGTCAAAGAACAACAAAGGATATCAACAAACTATTAACAACTATATAATTATATCTATCATCTGTGTGTTAGTACTATATGTGTATGTATGTGTGTTATGTGCAAGGGTACATAGGTATGTTGGGCAGTAGGGGTGGAAGCTAAAGAAAGTTAATTAGTTTGGAGGCTAATATAATGGTTTGTGCAGATAGATGATACAGTATAAATAGACCACTAGACTTGGAATCAGCAAGAGAGGCCACAGGAGCTAGAGCAGGGGTGGAGAGCTAACAGCCTTAAGGTCACATGTGGCCTGCTAGGTCCTCAAGTGTGGCCCTTTGACTGAATCCAAACTTCACAGAACAAATCCTGTTAATTAGAAGGATTTGTTCTGCAAAACTTGGACTTAGTCAAAAGGCAGTACCTAAGGACCTAGAAGGCCACATGTGGCCTCAAGGCCACAGATTCCCCACCCCTGGGCTAGAGAGTACTTCAAATATCTGAGGTCTAGGGATGAAATGAACTTCCAGGGTGAAAAGGTTTCTATGGCATGGTAAAGAAAGTTCGGAGGATCAGGAGTACAGTTTGTAGAGGAAGATATATGTGTAAATAGGTAACATAATTCACTAATTTTTAATTACTATGAAATCCAAGGCTGCCTATATAGCCTTAGGCTTAATTGTTTAATTTTAAAAACACTAGATGTCACTCTAAGTAAAGTTTTAAGATCTATGACCAAGCCATGGAGAAGATTTAATAAACTATTTAAAACAGTCCATTAAATAAAAATAGATCTCATGTGACATTTTTTTAGGAAAATAATTTTATTAATCATTTAAAAAGTGATGATGGTAGGGTAGTAGTCAGCAGTGAATTAGCTTCAGTAATCTCTTTACTCATTGGTAGTCATATACTTAAGTACCGACATTCATATTCACACATGGGATTTGCTTCTGGAAACAAAAGGACTTTTAACATAGTTTATCCATGCTTGTATAAACTACCACTCATTTTCTGAAACGCTCTAAGTTATTCTCTCTTAATGAATGAGAAAAACTTTTTGAGTACTTACCTGCGAAGTAGCATTGGGAACAGACATAGAAAAGCAAAGAAAGTCCAGGGCTCATGGAGCTCTCATTCAAACAAGGGAAGCAATACACAGGAAGTTTCAGTTGCAGGTTAGATGGAAAGGCTCCACCATGGTTTCTAGGATCCTATTGCAAAGCTAATTGTAATGCATCTATCATTTCCACTGATAAAATTCTATCAGTTGGGTGGGGGACAGGTTTGAGCTATTTGAAATCCAGAGTCCCTGAAGGTAACTCTTTGGTCTCTGGTATCACCCCTTACATCATTGCTTTGCCTCCCTCTTACCCACCAGGTCAGGGTTCTAGTTACACTCTCTTGTCACTCACTACCTGTGGAATGGTGCTGATGTAAGTGCCCATCTTTGGGACTAACCAAAGTCACAGTTGTCTGGAGCATTTTTTTTTTCATGAAATGTGACAAGGTATTCTCCCCTAAGAAGAAAGTTGAGCTAAGTCATCTCTAAAGTTTCTTACAACTTTAATATTATACGATCCTAAACACCCATGGTTTAAAAGACTAAGGACTGAAAATGTACAGCCAAGAAAATTAAATCCTAGAATGGTTTACCCAGGGTGAGTATAGAATAGCCTTTTTAATGAGCTGAAAACCTCACCTTTCTATAATGGTATAGCTGTACAGGATTGCCTAGAGGCAAGAAGGAGGCAAACTGTGATCTTTCTAGTGTTGTCCAAATTAGATTGTTCTGTTATTTTACATCTCAGTAATCTAGCTAAAAATATTTCATTAAGCATTCTGATAATTTCCTTCTGGAAAATATATGAGATGATTTGGAATATAGATTTAGTATTTAAATAGGTAAGCTAACAAGAAAATGATAATTACTTCACTGTATTATGTCCATGTATTTCTGGAATAGTAGTAAGAGGCCAATCTTGTTTCCATTGAATTCCATTAAAATTCACATGCAGCAAAGGAAAATGAAATGCCAGGAATTATACTACATTTTAATTAGACTACATTATTAAGCTTATACCACTGTTAATTTATACAAGAAGTTATTAGGCACCTACCATGAGCCATGAATCATGCTAAATACTTTATGCATATTATCCCACTTGATCCTTATGACAACCCTGGAAAGTAGGTGTTTTTATTATTCCAATTTAGTGCTTTAAGGTTTACAATGCACTTTCCAAATATTTCATTTGATCTCCACAATAGCTCTGGGAATTGGGTTCAGTTGTTTCAGTTGTATCCAGCTTTTTGTGACCCCATTTGGGATTTTCTTGCCAAATATACTGGAGTGGTTTGCCATTTAAAGGGTTAAGTGACTTTCCTGGGGGTAGCAGAGCCAGTAAATGTCTGAGGCCAGATTTGAACTTAGGAAGAAGGGTCTTTCTGACTTTAGGCCATGTACTCTATCCACTGTGCCACTTAGCTGCCCCTTGAGTATTATATTATTATCATCCGTATTTCACAACTGAGTTAAACTGAGGCAGACAGAAATTAAGTGACCCAAGGTCATATATCTAGTGAGTGTTTGAAACCAGATTTGGACTCAGGTCTTCCTAACTTCAGGCCCAGCACTCTATCCAATGTGCCAGCTAGCTGCCTTTTTGTGAGCAGACATATGTGTCTGCCTTTATCATTTGTGTGTAGAAAGACAGTATAGTATAGCAGATAGAGAGCCAGCTTCATAATCAAGACCTGGACTCCAGGCCCTCCTAAGATACATATTGGCTTCAAGATCCTGAGCAAATCACTTAGTCACTCAACACCCCCAGGCAACTCTCTGGAGCTAGATAGTAGAGTAATTGTTGAGCTAAATTCATAGGAGTCCCCTTACCAAAGGCTCTTTACAGGGATGAAAACACAGGTCTGCACCTGTCGTGTGATTTGACCAGATGAGACTCTGGGCAGCCAACGAGCCCCCCAGCTTTGAAAACCCAGATGTTGATTCTTCCCTCTCTGGTAACTGTGACTAGGTATGGATGCAATGGTCAGACAGTTGGAAGCCTTTCTGCTGAAATGTTTCTCTGTCTTCTTGTAACTTTTGCTTGTAATTTCTGTTTGTATTCTCTGAAGTTCAGGGTGCTGGCTTTTCCCCGTGAACTAGGTAAATGACATATGTTTGATTAAAGCAAGATTGTTAACACATTTTGAGTTGCTTTCCTTTAGAAAAGCAGATCTAAGAACCTGTGTTGGCAGCCACCCTGGGTATGCTAGGGTGCTTGCTGCTACAGTACCCTAAAAAATTGTAAGTAAACATCTTCCAAAAAAAGGAGTTTAGCCAAGGATAAACAGTTGCCACAATGAAGAATGAATGAATGAGAGAAGGAAAAGTATTTATTAAGTATTTACTATGTGATAAGTACTATACTAAATCCTAGACTTCAAGAACAAGTACCTGCCCTCAAAGAACTTACATTCTTACATACAAGAACTTGAGAAGAGCATCTTGATGTAAAAAGTCACTGGGATAGTGAGTGGAACCATAGGAAAGTCAATTGACATGCCCTCTCTAGAAGAAATCATAGTATTAATTTGATTACTGTTACCAGAGCAAAAGGTAGAAAAAAGGGATGAAAGGATTGGGTGAAGGGCTACATAAGTGCTATGGTACAGATGATAAGAAAATAATTGAGCGAGACAGTCAAAAGGAATATGAAGTGTGGTCTGTAATCTGAGATCAGGTAAATATAGTGGACCATGTCCACTAGTGCTAGCTAACTGACTAATGGAGGCAATATGACCCCAGAGGGAGTGGTTCCAAAGCTGAATAAATTGAGTTACTCAGAGCAGGGTCTAAGGAGAGCTGGTGGTCCAGAGCGAGCACAAGGCAGATGGAAAGGTTGATGACAGGGTGAACCATTAAATGGAAGGGGAAGCCCCAAAGAACCCAGAAGCTGCTTTATCTAGAAAATAGTGAATTTCTACTAATTGAAGAGAAACAACCGCCAAGGCAGTTTAGACCAATTTAGAGTAAAATCTCGTTTGTTCAGCATTATAGAGAAGGGTAGTTGAAAGCTATATGTGGTATCTCCTCACAAAATTGTGAAAAGCATTGGAGCAGGAGGGTGGGAAATGAGTGCAAAAAGCTTTGCTTGAGACCCAGCCCAACCAGATTACCCCAAGAACATTTATAGGTGAAAAGTAGAAAGATGACAAATACATGTGAAATGGAACAGATTTGCTTATATTTATATAATAGTAGTCTATTCTTAATATTAATGATAGTGGAACCCCCATATTTGGGCTAATTACCTGAATAACCAATATTCCATATAAGGAAGTAGCATTTAAAAAGATGAAATTGGGAAGAATGGCTACACCAGATCAAGTACATAGCAAAGATTAATCTATGTCAGAAGAAATGTTATTTTGAAGGCATTGGTGGAATGATTTTCAATATCCCTCAGTTATAACAAAAGAATGGGGACAAATCATAGATTATAGTATTACCAAAATAAGGGAAGCAAAAAAGAGATCAGAAACTACTTATGTGTATTACTTGTTTATGTTTTTTCAGCCACATAAAATTTTTAAAATTATTCATGGGTATATTAAAGTTATTCTTTTTTTTTTTTTTTTTTTTAAGCAATTGGGGTTAAGTAACTTGCTCAAGGTTACACGGCTAGTCATTTGATTTATGCGTGGGTGCTCATTTTCTGAGGCCGGATCTGATCTCGGTCATCCAAACTCCGAGGCCGGCGCTCTTACTCACTGCGCCACCTAGCCGCCCCTTTAGGGCAATTGGGGTTAAGTAACTTGCCCAAGGTTACACGGCTAGGTTTTTGTTTGTGCGGATTAAGTGTTGGAGGCCGGCTCCGAACTCAGGTCCTTCTGATTACAGGGCCTGCGCTCTATTCACTGCGCCACCTAGCCGCCCCTAAAGTTATTCTTAATGTAATATAAAATGAAAGTGAGTAGCCTTTTGCAGACATATTTCTTTACCAGATCACATCCTTATACAGTTTATTTTAAAATACAAGAAAATTCCTTTAATTGTTTATTGTTTACAGATTATTTAAAAAAGCATGTGACTCAACAGAACAAATACTGCCACCAATAAGGTGTCTCCCATGAATGTAAAAATAACAATAATCTTGATAGATGCAGCCATAGGTAACTGTTCAGTAATCCTCTTTTGTATGTTAAGGCATAAAACAGGGACATAAATGTTTCCAATGGCATTTTCCACTACTTTTGAAGCTATCTTGTAGAAGGCAAATTGACTTTATAGATACTAAAGTGTTCCTAATATTCCTGTTGGTGATTAATGTTGTGCTAATTGTATAAAGTTGTAAGATGTTATAGGGTGTTCTCAGTGAGATTCATGGCCAAACAATAGAAATGAGTCCAATAATTTATCCAGGCAAAGTGGATGAAAAAATGTATATTACCCAGTTAGGTAAACACTTTTTTAAGTTAGTCCATCAGTACATATATTTTTAAAGTAGCATCTTATAGGGCTTTGTTTTTTTATCCAATCTGTCATTCTTTTTTGTTTTATTGGATTGTTTTATCCATTCACATTTAAAGTTATAACAGTAAGTTTATATCTTCATATATCACTAATAATATATTTTTGTAAACACAGAATTCTAATCCTTCAGTTAATAAACCTTAATCTTTTTAAAGTTGGCCTATTCCCATTCTTCCTTACTCCCAATCCACTCCTCTTGTTGGTTGCCCCCATCAGTACATATATTTTGGACAGGCTTTGTGTCTGAGGCAGCTAGATGGCTAAATGGATAGAGTTCTGGTCCTGGAGTCAAGAGAACCCAAGTTCAAATCCATTCTCAGTCACTTGCTAGTTGTGTGACAAGTCATTTAACCCATGTTTGCCTCAGGTTCCTCATCTGTAAAATGGGAATTATAATAGCATCTGCCTCCTAGGGTTGTTGTGAAACCCAAACAAGATAATAATTGTAAAGCACTTAGCATAGTTTCTGGTACATAGCAGGTACTATCAAAGATTTTGCTTTTAAAATTATTATTATTGTCATCTAGATGATAAGTTAGTTCCAAAATTGAACAGGAAGAAAGCAGATTGAATTGCATTTGAGAAATAGTACCACCCTTTCAATGATGTCAAGTTTCTCCCTGACTCAAAAAATCCGTATTTTTCTTTTCTTTTTCTTTTTTTGCTTTTTGGAGGGCAATTGGAGTTAAGTGACTTGCCCAGGGTCACATGGCTAGTTTTTGTGTTAAGTGTCTGAAGCTGGGTTTGAACTCAGGTCCTCCTGACTCCAGGGCTGGTGTTTTATTCACTACGCCACCTAGCCACCCCCCAAAATCCATTTTTTTAACTTGAGTATTATCTCAGTAATGCTTTATGGTTATGAATCATGAAATGCCATAATTTCTGAAGAATCAAAGCTATGCCCATGACCTAAAGGGCAATGGAGAGATACATAGTGGATATCAATAAACTATAGCATATTACCAATATGTTACCACTAGGTAGCACTGTAGTAGTATACAACCAGCTTCCTGATTCAATAATATTCAGAGATATGCTGGCTATCAATTATCCACTGGCTCTGCCTCTTTCATTTTATCTCCTTGGCTCTTAGAGGTAAGTATATCAGTGAATCTCTCATCCCCACCCCTCACCAACTAATCCTTCCCCTTCATTTCCTTCCCAGAATGTTATTCCCAATTTCTCAAGCCTGTAAAAAGAAGGGACTGGACTGGATGGTCTCTGAGGCCTCTTCTAGTTCTACCTCTGATAATAAATGCATTAACATGTATAACTCTAACAAACATTTAATTGGATCAATAAAAGCATAACAAAGCAGAGGGATTAAGAAGGTTTATAATTCACTCATTCCTATAATCACAAACTTTAATCCCTTAGTGCAAACTACTTCATTCTGTACAACCCATTAAGCAAGGATAGGAGAATATAAGTATATAATGTATGTATAAATGTATAAAGAATATATATATATAGCAAAAATAGTGTATAAAAATGGTGTATATATATATATATATATATTTATATATATATATATATATAAGTATAGTTGGGAGATCCATTTTTCCTGTCACCATAGGAAACATGGCATTTGCAAAGGATCTGAGTTGTTTAGCCTTGTTACAGAAACTGATCATTGTGACTTCTGATCACACTTGAACACTGCCATGGATTCCACCACTTCTAGACTTGCTATTTTCTGAGCTATTTACTCCTCTGCACACTTCACTTATTCATCCCCATGCCAACATTTTATTTATGTCCAAAAGGGCCTGTCAAAGTCTTAACTCAGGTAAATAGCTGAAAGGAACAAGTTGGTTGGTTCCATATTGACTACGGTATTCCTCTCTCCTATTCACGTTCTCCCAAAGTCCCTAATCTCCCTTAGTAAGTCCTTTCCTCTCCCACATATGTATCCCACAGAAATTTATATCAATATATATATAGTGTTAGGGATATTGCATATGCAAGAATAATATATAATTATTCATATTCACCCATATTCATTAAATTCATTATTATTTCTAATATTTATAAAATATTAAATAATTATTAATATTTATTATTTATTAGATTTTTTATTAAATAATTATAATTAATCATAATTATTATTATAGAAGGAAATAGACTAGTCATATATCAAGCACAAAGGATAATATATGAATAGGCTGAGCACTGCGTAAGTACACATGGACCACTGAAAGACCTATAGTTAGACCTATAGAAAGGTTATAAGAGGATATGGAAGAGAGTAACATGAGATGAGAATGTGTGAATGGATGGCAATCTGTACCAGTAGAGGGGATGTCAAAACTGATTAAATGCATCAAAATACAGAGGTTTCTATTGAATAAAACTGACTTTTTCTGACATTAAATGGGTTTACCATTTAATAAATGAGTGCTTAGGTGATTTAGACTGGACATACTATGGTAGGCGTATCATTTTGGGTATAGCTATAATATGACTATAGACTATATGACTATAGTGTTTTAGATCCTATTGGTAAACAATGATGTAATTAGCAAGCTACCTCTTAGCTTGTGAAATACTGATTACAGGTTACACACCCAGTAAGATAAAGAGGCTAGTACAGTTTAGTTTTCAAATCTATTGATGGCTTCTCACTTTTTCATCTCAACATTAGCATTATTGCCAATATATAAAAAATTAAAATCCCATGATTAGCTTGTTAAAACTTTGTCCTGTCATTGTCCAGAACCTGGTAAAATCTCTCTTGCTGTCTGTCCTAGTCATGGGAGATTAAGTGTTAGTACTTTGTTGTGATTGTGTGAGAAACTGAGGATTATATCTAAGGCTGTCAATTGGTAATTAATTCCTTTTGGTAGGACTTTTAGAAAACTTTTAGACAAATAACTGCTTGCAAAGTTGGTATCTGACATGGAGTCCAATGAAGGGAAAAGCTACAAAATAAAATTTCTCCATTAAACTTAAGGTTAGTTTTGCTCAGTGTACAGCTCACACTGTCTCTAGCAGGACATTTCATGTGAAACCAATGTCCCTCCCACTAGATAACTGCTCTTCCAATGGTAGATTTGACCATGCACTGAGTAAGGCAAGTGATAGCGTCATGATGTATTAGATTTTCTTCTTGAATTTACTATCAACTTATCTTTTAATTTTTGTCTAAACTTAAAAGGAAGTAAACTATTACCAAATAAGACAGTTTTGTTGTAGTTGTTAAGTCATGTCCAACTCTTCATGACCCCATTTGAAGGTTTTCTTGACAAAGATAATGGATGAGTTTGCCATTTCCTCCTCCAGTTCATTTTATAGATGAGGAGACTGAGGCTAACAGGTTTCATTATTAACTTGCTTTTTGATTTTTGTCCAAACCTAAAAGGAAATAAATTTTTACCAAATAAGGTTTAGAGAGATTCTTTTGATGGAAAACATAAAAAACATAAGATGATGTCTTTGTTACTCATATTGTAATTTCCTAGTATTCTTTTCTTTGTTTAGTGTGTCCTTGACACTCTTTTTAAATATCAAAATGGGGCTCTATGCAGGAATTATGTATTAATATGGTCCCATAAAGAGATACATAGAAAGGGGCACATAAAAATCTGTACATTTCCATGCAACAATCTGAAATGCTATATCTTTGCCAAAAATAGAAATCCTTTCCCTATTGCTTATAATGTAATGGACTGACTGAACCAATCAATCAATCCTAATCCTAATCAGCTTTAGGAAAGTTAGCTGTGGTTTTAATTGGTTGTTATAATGTCCCTGGATGACTTGATGATGATTGATAAGTCAGTTATCTTATGACAAGGGATGCAGGATTATTGACATATATGGGATATGTCTTCTTTCCCCCTCTCCTGTTGATTCAGAACAAAAAATAGGTTCAGGTAGAAGCATGGGGATGCAAAGTGTTTTCTACTATTTCTTGAATACTAGAGTGATAGCTAATACCACTTACTCCTCAAGCTTTTGCTTAATATTATCTTTCAGTATTCTATAAATAATCAAGGCAAGAGGAGGTGGGGGAAAAAGAACTCCTACCAGTGACCACTTCTCTGTGAATTTTGTTCCTGGTATTTGTGAGAGAGAGAGAGAGAGAGAGAGAGAGAGAGAGAGAGAGAGAGAGAGAGAGAGAGAGAAGGAGGGAGGGAGGGAGAGGAGAAATTATATACATGAAAAGATAAATTTAAAATGTCATGTCATAGAATATTAATCATTGCTAGTTACTTCTCTTGAGGCCTAGTATATATCAAAGCATTTCAGATTTATCATTTCTTAGTCTTTGTGGCATTCTCTCATCTACTGGTTACCTTCATTTTCTAAGTTTAAAAAAAAAGTTGACATGCCAAGGAGTCATTTTTTTCTGAACTTATACAATCAGGGACAAAAATGAAAACAGAAACCATAAGTTGGATGAGCTCTAGATTCAGTTAAACTCTGAATCAACTTGCTTCTCTACTATAATTAAACAGCATTGTTAAATTTGTCCTCGACTTACCTAGCTCATAAGGACACCTATAATGAGCCAGGCATCTGGACAGAGAAGAAAAAAAGACTCCTCTCTATCTTTTCTGGCTCTTCCTGAAGCCAGTCCTGTGATTCACAAGAAGATGAAAGAAAGACATAAGTACTGTTCAGAGACAGTGCCATAACCCATAGTAGGACATTGATGCCCAGCATGGTTGGGCCACTGGAATCTGTGTCATATGGGAATAGGTTGAAAGTATTCAGAGACTTTTTCTGCACAGCTCCAAAAGGAAGAACTCTGATGAATGGGTGGCAGATTTGGGCTAAATATAAGAAGGAACTTCTTAATGATTAGAGCTGTTCAGAAATGGAATGGGCTACCTTAAGAGGTATTCTCCCTCAATAAGGACAAATCAAATAGTGATTGAACAAATAACTACTTATTGAAATAGGGGTCAAAAGGACTCCACTATACCATATTGCCAATGCTAGAGAAACAGTACCTACTACCACCTTCCCCACTGTGTAGGACAGTGGATTGTATCTGAATTCATGAAAGCATACCTCTTAGAATACGTTGTTTTATAAAGATTATATTAATTAATATGACTAATAATTTTAAGTTTTAACTAATAATTAATAATAATATATTATATTAAGTTGTCTTCCTATGATTTGCTTGTTCCAAAAAAAATGCTGAAAAACAATTTCAGTTAATCAAAGGCTCTACTTTGTTGGGCTCTTGTTAATTTAACTATATTCCTTATTTCTTTAGTCTAGGGAGCTCCTAGTATAGATATTTTCCTCCATCTTAGATTAGGATTTGTTCCTTGGTCCTGGAAGGTTGCCTGGGGCACTGAGTGGTAAAATGATTTACCCATGAATACACAGCTAACATGTGTCAGGAGCCAGATTTACCCCAAGTCTTTTTGACTCCAAGGCTGGCTGGCTATCCACTCTACCATACTGCTTGTCTTCATTATAATTAGATGGATTTTTACCTCGTAGCAACCTAAAGTGATAAATTTTTCAGTTATAGCAGCTTTTGACTGTGACTTGTAGAGGTCACAGTTTTCATCACTGGAGTATTCTATCATCAAATTAAAGAGCCTTGAGTGTAGTATTGAGATTTGCAATACTAAGAATTCCATTCTAATAAAACCAAAAATGTCTAAATTCCTACCTTTGTCATATTCTCACTCCCTGACAGGTCAAGGATTAACAGCGGTTAAAGAAAAAGCAGGGGCCACCCTCAGGATTCATAATGCAAATCCTAGGTCAACTGAAGGTGAAGAGGAGGATGCCAATAAAACGCTCCCAGGTATGGTACCATGGCACTCCTCTTATTGGATACTACTAAATACCATGTGTACAAGGAATCTTTTTCCTATTATGCACCCAGAGTCTAAAATACTCCTTTGGGGAAGGAAATTCTGAAAGCAGAGAAGTGGATGGAATAAGTACAGGGACCAGGGAGAGGGTTAAATATTCATAGGTGGGGCCAGGACCCAGACTTGAAAGAAGATAAAGATTCTAAAGGATAAAGATGAGAAGGGATTGCCTTCCAGGCATGTTAGGAAAGTTTCTATAAAGATGTAGAGATAGTGTTGAATTTGGGGAATAGATAATGTAATTTCAGGCCAAAGTGAATGGTGAGGAACCTACAGAGTAGTAGAAACCCAAAGTCTGCAGGAGAAAGCCAAACCCTAGAACTTGCTTATAGAAGAGAAATATTAGTAGGAGGAGTGCTCTATGCAGTAACATCGTGGCTATGCTACTTCAGCAGGTGAATCATTCAAAGAATTACAAAATTGCAGAATTGAAAGGAATGTCAGAGACCAATTAATCCAACCCATTCCTAAATAAGAATCCCTCTTCCAATATTCCATGTCATCCATTCTCTATAAACACTTCTAGTAGCATGGAACTCACTACCTCCCAATGGAGCTCACTCTACTTTTGGACATCTCTAATTGTTCACAGTTTTTCACACATAGGTCTAAGACATCTTAATTTTCACACTTTGTATCTAGTTCTGCTCTGAGAAACCAAGCAGGATAAATTGAACCTTACTTCCATGTGATAGCCCCTCAAATACTTGAAGATAGCTATCCTGTTTCCCCTGAGTCTTTTCTTCAACACGTCCTCATATGGAATGGACTTTATTCCTGTTGTCCTTCTCTTGAAGACCATTTCTTGTCTTTACAGATCTCTCAATATGTAATGCTTGTAATGAAGAGGATGTCAAGTTTAGACCATTATATCTCCACTAAAACAAGTGTTTATATCTCTCTAGTAGCAGAAGCTGGCACAGATCAGAGCCCTGGAGAAGGTTCACCCTCTTCCCCATCAGGATCTCGAGGGATGTTGTCGACGATCACCAACGTTGTTCATAACACGGTCAGTCACCCAGCTGCTTCCTCTGTTTTCTTTTGTACCTTCCTGTTCTTTTTTTAGTACTTCTATTTACTAGTGACCTAGATCAGAAACATCCAAGAAGACAAGGTCTTGCTCATAACTGTGTGGGAAATAGTTTTTGTATGATTTCTACTTCAGAGAAAATATGACCTTGATATAGAAATAATAGGAACAAAATAAAAATTACCTTTATGCAGGAAGAAAAGATAAGTTTAGTAGTAACATTTAAGTTCTGATTGAAAAATGACCTAACTTCAATCTTATGCTTATTACATGGTGGGGGGTTTTTTTCTGAGTTGGGAGAGGTCCCTGACATTCAGTTCACAATTTTTCACTCATATCTACCTCCTTCCCCTATATTCCAAAATCTCCTGGAAGTAGGTCCCACTTCCCTTTAATACAGACTCCACTCAAATTACTCCACAGCATAGGATATACATGCACTGACATGTATTAAGGAAGGGAAGAGATAAGAGAAATTGGAGAAACAAAGGAGGAAGCAGAGGAGACCACAAGATCCATCCATTTATAGAAGTAAAGAGGGAGCCCTAGGATGAGGCAAGACTTGGCTTCAATGGGGTCATTCTTATCAGTTGAGTTGCCTTTTTTTCTTAGATGGTCTGTCTCTTAGGATCCACAGTTTCAAACCTGAATTGGAGAATTGGGAGTGGAATGGAGGCATGGTTATGACAGTAGATACAGGCAAAGATAGGGACTGGACCTATGATTTAATTGTCTAGGTCCTTGGGTGCAGCCTTTTGCTTGAGTCCAAATTTTACAGAACAGATCTTTTTATTAAGGGGATTTGTTCTGTGAAGTTTGCATTTAGTCAAAGGGCTGTACTTGAGGACCTAAAGGGTCACGTATGGCCTTGAGGCTGCAGTTTCCCCACCCCTGGTATAGGTTCTGTGTGTGTGTGTGTGTGTGTGTGTGTGTGTGTGTGTGTGTGTGTAGGCACATATAACCACCTTCTTGAGAACATCTCTCTGCAGGTATACAAGCACACCATACATAGGGAGAAGAAATCAAAGAACAAAACCAGTTCTCACTATCATCAAAGCTTGCCATTGATGGGGATGTTCACCCCTTCTAAAACTGTTCAGATTATCCTAATCAGCCCTCTACAACACCAAAGTCAGAAACACAAAAGATAAATGCTAGGCTAGTGACAGAAACAGTGAACTCAGAAAGAGGAACAGACAATTGGGAAGGTTATAAGCTTGGTCTGGGTCAAATTGAGCTTGAGGTACTGGTGGGATAGCCAGCTGAGGTTGACCTGTATGCAGCTAGAAATACAGCTCTAGCACTCAGAAGAGGGATCAGGGATGGAGACATGACTTTAAAGGATTTGTGTGGAGTTGCTGGAATCAGTCAACTGTGATTTATTAAATACTTATTGAGGCACCATGCTAAGTGCTAAGGATAAAAAGAAAGGCAAAAATGTGTTCCCTCAAGGAGCTCACATTCTAATAGAAAGACAACATGCAAATGAATGAGATTGCTAAGGGAGATAAGGAGAAGACTAATGATAAAACTGGGAGAATATTCACCTTATATAGTCAGGAAAAGTCAGTGAAGGAGACAAGAAGGGCTTACAGAGATAGCAAAACCAGGAGAATGTGACTCTGAAGCCAAGGGTTAGGAAATATCTGGCAGGAGAGAATATCGATTGTCATGTAATTGAGAGGTGATGGAAGATGAGGATTTGTCATTGGTTTTGTCAGTTAGGAAGTCATTGGTGAGCAATTTACTACAGTGATTGGGGTGAAGGCTTGATTACAAAGAGTAGAGTGGGGACAAAGTGAAGGTATCAGATAGAGACAATTTATTCCAGAGGTTTTAACAGTAAAAGAGAAAAGAGAAATAAAATGGTAGCTGGATAGGGTAGAATAGTTAAGGAAGCCTCTTTTAACTGTAGGGAAACTTGAACATGGAAAGAAGCAAGGGAGGAGAGATTGAAAATTCTGACAAAAGGGAATGACTGGTAGAATAAGGTCCTGGAGGAAGTGAGAGGGAATGGGCTTAGGGATACAGATAAAAGGATTTGCTTTATTGAGGAAAAGGAATGACTCTTCTGTGACCAGAGGAAAGGAGGAAAGACTATGCGATTGATAATGCAGAGAAGCTTAGGGACTCTGAGAAAACTCAGGCCAGATGGCTTCAATCTTAGTTTAACAAGAAAGGGCAAGGAAGTGCCTAATAGCAAGTACCATAATCTACACCTACTACTTTAGGACTACTTCAGGCCTCCAGGAATAGATTATCCCACTATGAATCTGGGCTCAAGTTTTCTGTGACAGGCCTGGGGCAGTCATCCAGTCTACAAGAGCCAAGAGAAACTTGGATATTTCTGAGCCCAAGCTAATGATTCTAACATTCCAGGACTGTTCAGAACTGCCCTAGAGTATGCCTAGTCCTCCAAGACTTGACCTCAACCATCCTAGCTGAGTCAGCTAAGGCTAATATAGACTATAGTGGATATCCTGGCCTGTTCTGGTGTGTTACACAATCCCTAGTAATGGACTTCTTCCTGACTTTAATGTAATGATGGTGGGGACAGAGCTTTGAGATGTTCAATGTCACATTACCAGAGAAAATACCATCTGTATAGAGATGTATAGAACTGTATAGAGAAGACTGTGTATAAAAGAACAATGACTTCTGAACCCAAAAGCAGTTAGAAATCAGGACATTCAAGCTAGCTCATGAATATACTAATTGCATACAGATTTTGCTAACTTCTGAGATGAGCAAAGATCATCAAAAATAGCCTGAGGGTCTTTTACCCTAGGGTGATAGTTTAGAGAACACTACAGTAAGTCAGTGAGAGAATGTGACAAATTAATAGATTGCTCCACATAATTCTTTTGGTTCTGTTCAAATTTGTTTTTTTTACTAAGTCAATTCTATGACTTACTAGTGCTTTCTGTCATAAATATGTATTGAATACACACAGGGAACCAGTACAATTAACCTGTAATATTTTTATATTTACTGAGCATTATTCTTCATTTTATCCACACAGTCGCTGTATAGATTATAGAGATCCCTTAGGAAAAGAGGTAATTAGGTGGGTGATAAACCTGGTGCTGAGTGAAAGTGGAGGATTTATATTGTTTAACATTTAAAGATAAGTAACTGACACTGAATTGTCACTCTTGCAAAACAACAGGGTAAAAATCTAATCTTGTTGAATCCCCTCCTGTGAAGGGTAAAAGTGTCTTAAGTGGTGGCCTGGATGCTTTGGAATTCATCGGCAAGAAAACCATGAATGTCCTTGCAGAAAGTGATCCAGGTTTTAAGCGGACCAAAATATTGATGGAGCGAACAGTTTCTCTGTCTCAGGTAAGATCCTAGATTTAAAACTGATACAGTTAGAGACCACCTAGTCCAAGGATTTTAACCTAAGGTCCATGAAATTGGTTTGTTTTTTTTCATATTTTGATAACTGAATTTTAATATTACTGGTTTCATTTATGTTTCATTATGTGTTTTATTTTATGCATTAAAAAACATTACTCTGCCAAGGGATTGATTCATGGGCTTTACCAGATTGCTGGATGGGTCAATTATACCAAAAAGATTAAAACCTTATGATCTAGCCCAACCTTCTTACTAATAAATAAAAATAATAATAGCATTTATACCGTGCTTTACAGTTTGCAAAATGCTTTACATATTCTCTCATTTGATTCTCACAACAACCTACAAAGTAGGTAGTATTAGTAGCCCCTTTTTACAGATAAGGAAACTTACCAAGGCTCACATGGCTAGTAACTGCCTGGAAGAACTTGAACTCAGGTCTTCCTGACTCTCAGTCTGGTACTCTATACACTGTGCAGTCTGCTGCTAATACAGGGTTGTGAATGCCTTGACTCAGATTTCCATTTGAAACAGTGTGGGCAGCTAGGTGGTGTAGTGAATAGAATACTGACCCTGGAGTGAGGAGGACCTGAGTTCAAATTTGACCTCAGACGCTCAACACATTTACTAACTGTGTGACCTTGGTCAAGTCACTCAATCCCAATTGCCTTGCTTCTCCTCCCCTCCAAAAAAAAATGAAATCAGTTAGAAGGAGTTATTATTTTAGTAAATAATAACAACATTTACCTGGTACAATATCCAAATGCCTAAGGGGAATCTTCATACATTATTTCATTAACCCTCACATTATCATTAGCCCTCTTTTTGTTTAGAGTAAGTGGGAATTTTTATTGGAAAAGACTCCAGTAATGATGATGATGATGATGATGACGCAATACCTTAAAAATTTGCAAGGCCAAGTGCTTTTGATACATAATCTCACTCAGTCTCTTGACAACTTATCTTTTTTTTTTATTTCATTTTTAAAGTCCTTCTTAAGGTCCTCTATGGCCTGCAACCCACTCATGTTTTCTCCTGGGGCTTTTGGAGCAGGACTTCTGACCTCACAGCCGTCCTCTCGCTCTATGCTTCGATCCTTTGTGCCCCCAAAGTAGGAGTCTAAGGTTGCATTTTTCTGTTTAATTTGTTTTCTTTGGCTTGGCATGTTGCCACTTAATTACTTGACTTTTGGGCTTGTTGCCGCACTATGCCTTTAAGGCCAGATAGAGGAATTTTCGTCCCGAACGTGTGGGGGGCAACTTCTGTTTCTGGCAAGCTGTAAACCCACCCACGACTTCCACCCTAGATCACAATCCAGATCCAGGGAGGTTAAAGCAAGAGCGATTACCCCCCATGACTGATCGCTACAATTAATTCACAGGCTGGGAGCTGGAGCTGCCTCTGAAAACTACAAAATGGCGTGTCTCCTCAGCGGCTTCTAGCCCCCAGGGGAGGGAGCTGACGCATTCCCCAAATACCGGTCCCAAAGTCCATAGGACACTAACCTCTTACTTTGTCCTAGGCATGTCTATGTTGATAATTCTGGAGTCGCCACAGCTGCTGGTGTTCTGGGGTCTCTCCAGCTGGCTGATGGCCCTGCCGCCCTGGACTCAGGTGCTTGGCTGTGCTTGGCTCGGCTCCCTGTGCTCTGCGCCCTGCGCTGCCGGCTCCCAGACCACTGCGCTGGTCCTTCCTGCAGGGCTGCTGGGCTGTCCTCAGTGGGAGGTTAGCTTCTCTGTGTTGTTCTATGGGTGCTGGGGCTCCAGAAATTGTTCAGAATCCCCAAAAAGGAGGTGATCTGGGGGAAGAGTGGCTTGGGTGCTGTTTCTACTCCTCCATCTTGGCTCCACCCCTCGACCCTCTTTTTTTTTTACAGATGAGGAAACTGAGGCTCAGTAAAGTTAAGTAAAGTGCTCTTGGTCCCATAACTACTAAATGTGAAAGGTGGCATATGAACCCAGGTCTTCGTGACCTCAAGTCCAGCTCCAAACTGCAATGATTTGACTAGACAGAAAATGAGCCATAATAGAAGACCCCAATGCTCCATTCTCTGCTTCTAGTCCATTGAACTTAGTGCCCAGAGCCCTTCACTTGGCTTGTGGTGTTATTAAGCCTCAATCAGTAAGCCATTACAAAACCACGAGGTCTCCTACAGACTGACTCAAGGAGCACTGCATTTCCCGTAAATAAGGAGCCCATTCAGCAGACACCCCACTATTACGACTTTGCTGGGTGATCGTTTTAGAAGCCAGCTTATTTGCATTGGAGCAGACACAGTAATTTCCCAATACATTTCTCTTGTGAAGTAATGTGCATCTCATTAGCATTCCCATCATCTAGACAGGAGGTCAGCATTCCCAGTGGCATTGGTGTACTCCTTGTGAGCTAATGAGAGGGCCTCATCTGCTGAAGATGTTAATTACCTGAGATCAAAAATATTACCCTTAGGACTTGTGGTTTTGTTACAAGAACCATCTGGTGAGATATATCCCATGTACATACTAGCACTATCAGATAAATATATAGTTTCATGATTCAGTAATTGGAATCTGTAAGAATTGTTTTCTCTAAGTGCTTTTATTAGTCTCATATTAGTAGCAATGCCCCCAAATTTGGGGCAGCTAGGTGGCACAGTGGATAGAGTGCCAGGTCTGGAATTGGGAAGACTCATCTTCCTGAGCTCAAATCCAGCCTCAAACACTTACTAGCTGTGTGACTTAATCCTGTTTGCCTCAGTTTCTTCATCTGTAAACTGAGCTGGAGAAGAAAATGGCAAATAACCCCAGCATCTCTACCAAGAAAACTCCAAATCGGGTCACAGTCAGACACAAATGAAACAACAGCAACTCAAAATCTGTTTTAGCCACTGGGGCTCAGAGTTCCTTTTGTAGTAGAACCTAAGTTCTACTTGAACCTCTGGTTCAACCTGGATTTTTTAAGGGGCAGAGAAAGAAATAGGGCTGGGGAGTAAGAAGTCAACTTCTGGGACAATTGATAAGCAGTTGCTTATACCAGCAGGGGTTAGACAACAGTAGAGAAGTAAAGTATAAATAACAGCCATCAACAGTATAACCAAAAGACTAGATGGGACAAAACAGGCTGGCCAGGAGTTCAAAACAGTGGCTGGGAACAAGACAGCCTAGAGTAAGAGAAGTGAGAGCCAAACAATTAGGCAATTTGCCTTTACTAAGGAAACATGATAGCCATTCTTCAGCTTTAATTAACACAGAAAAAGTTAGGGCCCAATTAATATCATACAGCTCAAGGAATCTTGGACAATGTGTCCTGCTGTTTCATAGTAGGATTTAATGCAGATCATCCTAGAGGGATGTTGGTCTTATTTAAACACTTCTATAAAGGGCCACTGGTTTTCCTTGGTTATGTGGGAATATACATTTATTTTCTCCTTCTCTTACCAACTGATGGCTACCCTTTAGTTTCCAGTTTTGGCCACCATACAAAGAGCTATTTAAACATTTTTGGACATATGGGTCCTTTCCCACGCTCTTTGATGTCCCTGTGATATAGGCCCAATAGTAGTATCCCAGGGTCAATAAATATGAACAGCTGAGTAAATTTGGGGCATAGTTTTAATTGCTTTCTAGAATAACTGAACCAATTAATATTTTCACCAACAGTGCATTAATCTGCCTGTTTTTCTATAACCCCTTCAACACTTAAAATTTTTCTTTTTTGTCAAATTTGTGACTCTATTGGGTATAAAGTGAAGTCTCAGAGTTGCATTTCTCTAATTATTGGTGATAATGGAACATTTTTTCCCCAAATGGTTCTTGATAGCCTGTATTTATTCTTTTGAAAACTGCCTTTTCATATGCTTTGGCTATCAATTGGAGATTCATTGATATGCATACAATGTCAATCAAATGACAGGAAGGTACTTATCACATTATATCACATTATATAAATCCCTGTGGATTTTTTCTTTTTGGAAGGATATGGGTACAAACAGGAATTGAAAACATGGATAGATTATGATGCACACTGCTGGAGGGGTATACCTACATTGATAAGGCCACAGATGCACTGCTATATCAAAGCTGAAGTATCCCACTTTTGAGTGGTACAAACCATCCCAAAGTCTTAGTTTTTCCTCTTTTAGTTGACTTTTCTTCCCCAACCCCCTTTCCCTTTATGGGTACTATTCTCTAAAGTTTAATATGTTAAGTAGAAGTCAATAAAGGGAAAGACTAGAAAAACTGGGCAGCCATTTATCTTCCTTTTTTGTTTGTTCATTTTCCAACCTTAGGCTCAGAGCTCAGTGGTCATACTAAGGTATATTGAAGGAGTTAAAAGGAATCCCCAGCAATAACTAGACTGGTCTAGATGGAAAGCTGTCAAAAAGCTGGCACTAATTTGGTCTCAAAGACAGATGGGAGAAAAAATCACCTCTGCACTGAAAGGATCCTATCCTTGTGTACATAAAAGGGAATAAAGCTGATTAGGGTTGCTTTTTTTATTTCTTGGTTATAAAATAAACAACAAAAGCAGAGTTCTTCCCCTGGTGATCTGTGTGTGAGACAGAGCTTAGGCCTGGTGTTTTTATAGTATCTGTCATGGGTCGTAGAATAAAAGCTATAAACCTAACACTCTCATAAATTTAACGAGGAATCAAATAAAGCATGCTTAGGAGGAAAGAAAGCAAGTGTAGCATATTGAAACTGCCTGCAATCCTTGTGTTTATTTTATTGTCTTTTTATTTGATAATGTTATCAATAAAAAAATAACAGAAACCATCAATACAGAATATTGTCACAAATACAGTTACGGCCATATTTTTGGAGAACGAAATCCATCTTTTAAGAATCTTAAAAACAAATTTATAAACTGGAGTTTTCATTTGTATTCCAGCCCTGGTGGTGAAAATATTGCTTAGAGTTGTAGGTTGTAACTAAAGGAATTTTTTAAAAAAGTAATCACAAAGTAAAGACATTTGCAAATGGTCACATGGAAAATCAAAAGTAGTACTCAACCTAAATATTTTATTAAAGAGGTGAACAAAAAGGAAGCCTTCTAAGAAAGGCCAGAGGAACCAGAACTTTAATCTCTCCAAATGCAAGTTCAGTTCTTGACAGAGGAAGCAGGAGAATATTTAAATAAGCAGTTGGGCTTGCAACCGTTGTGTATTTCTGCAGATGTTAAGGGAAGCAAAAGAAAAAGAAAAGCAGAGATTGGCTCAGCAGCTCACAGCAGAAAGAACGGCTCACTACGGGATGCTTTTTGATGAATATCAAGGCTTGTCACACCTGGAAGCCCTAGAAATTCTCTCTAATGAAAGCGAAATGAAGGTATGTAGATCATCCCAGGAATTGCTTAAATGTTTCCCTTAAACATTAAGGATACCAGAATTTCTACCATCAAAATCAGTTCTTTTTAAAAATCTCATTTGTCTCTATGTTACTGTCTCTGTTAGTGACAATGATGAACCGCCCATGCTCACAGCTTACCCATATTCTCCAATTTTTATTTCTGTTTCGGCCAACACCCAGCCCCTAAAGAGGCAGCAGCAAGACAGATGTCACCATGGCCAGCGACACTTGATGGCAAAGGGTTGTTGCATAAGGTTCCTCTCCCCCACCTCTACGCCATCCCAGCCTCCCACCCCCACTCCTGCTTCTCAGAGGAAGATCAATCATTTAAGGATCGGGTCTTTGCTCTCTGGGAGATGACACATGGTCAAGCAGGCATGAAGGGCCTTCTTGAAGACTGTTCTCATCAGCACCACCCACTCCCTATATCTATGTGTTGACATTCCACAGGGAGGTTCACATCCTTTTAGGCTTTGCTAAGGGACTGCAGGTCTTAGAAACATTTGGTTTTGCCAATTGTATCAGTATTTGCATCACTGTTGTGTTAGAAATAAATACCTGTGGAATGAAGAGGCAGGTTACATTTCTGTTTTCGCAGACTAATAGAAGCTGATCATAGAAATGTATAATAATAATAATAATAATAATAATAATAGAAATAATAGAAAAATCTATCCTACAAGAGAACCAAGTATTCTTCTATTTGCAAACATGTTGGCCACAGTATACTAAGGAAAACAAAACTCTTGTTAATGAAGAACTAGAGAGTGCTATCTAATATCATCTGTGATAATAAATATGGTCTAAGAACCTGGAAGAAAAGGATTTACAGTTCTTGAAAGAATAGTTCTTAATTCAAGTATCTGCTCTGTTCATTTAGTCAACCAAGGTCAGCCAATGTGCATTTATTAAGCACCTATTATATGCCAGGCATATGGAAATAGCTAGATGCTTCAGATAGAATACTGGACCTGGAGTCAAGAAGGAATTTCATTTTTTTCCTGTCTTGTTTTCCCCTCCCCCATCTCACCCACCCCCCATCTGCTTATAAGGACAGTTATGCCCCAGAAAGGTTCTTTTGGTTACATAAAATTCTGTTTGTGAAATGACATCTACTCATAATTCCTGCCTTGTTAGGGTTCTTCCAGGTGGTAGACTAAACTCTCAGAGCTCTTACTTTTAAAAAGTGTAAGGGTCTCAGTTTTGGATATTGTCATTTTTTCACTGTTTCATTTTATTTTGGTTTTTGTTGGTATTTTTTTATCTTTGTTTTTAAATAAAACTATATAAAGCTTGTGGTTTAAATAGAATAATTTTTTTAAATTTAAAAGCAAAAAAAAGGAGAAGAAGGCCTGAGTTCAAGTCTGGCCTTAGATGCTTAATAACTATATGACCCTGGGTAAGTCACTTCACCTCCACTTGTTTTAATCCACTGGAGAAGGAAATGGCAAACTGCTACAGTATCTTTGCCAAGAAAACTCCGTAGAGTGTGCTGGCATGGTATGGTCCATGAGGTCACAAAGAGTTGGACATGACTGAATGACTGAACATAATCCAGGAACTATGGTAAGCACTGGGATACAGAGAAAATAAAATACATGATCCCTACTTTCAAGGAGCTCACATTCTAAGGCAAGGTCTCTCCCACATAATTTATTGCTTTCTCTAAAACATCTCGGTCTTAATAGCATCATAGAATTTGGAGCTGGAAGGGACCTCTGAGATCATCTAATTTAATCTACTCATTTTACAAAAAAAAAATATTGAGACCCAAAAGGGTTAATTGACTTACCCAAGGTCACACAGCAAACATAGAGCATTTGAAATGAGGTCGTTTGACTCTAGATCCAATATTATTGTCATTTTTTTAGAGCTCTTCTCTACATACAAATTTGTGACAGAGAGGAACCTAGAAAATTAATTTAATAGTAGTAATAAAACAATAGTATATTAGTAAATATATTAGTAATTACTGTTAGTAATAAAATAATAGCTAGAATTTATATAGCACTTTAAGATTTACTTATATTTTAAAATATATTTTAAATATGTTATATAAAATGTATTTACATATATTATCTAGAGTGATTACACTCCTTTCAGGAAAGCTAGTAAACGAAAACCCCAGTCTGAGATTAGGTTGGCAAAACACAGCTTTTTTTCCTGGAGCTATTTCCTCTGACTGTAGCTCCATTCACCAGAGATGCATGGATCACAGCCAGGGAAGGGCTTTGTAACCCCACACAGAAATGTTCATAGATAGAGAGTTGGCAGGTACCTCAGGAGCCGTTTGGTCCAAATCCTCCATCATACTGATGAGGAAGCCCAGGAAAATGAACTGGTTTGCTCAAGATCACACAAATGTCAGAGGTGACGTTTGGACCCAGGTTCTCTGACCAGAACCAGTGCTCTTGCTGTCACATTGCCTCCTCTTACATTGTTGGGATATTCTGACTTCATACTTAGATATTCTTTCTATCATACCACATTGGCCTTTATATATTTGTAGCCATTATAACATTCCTACAAAAGAGGAAGATTCCATAAAGCAGTTCTGTTTACTGTTTATATTTTGTAAAATGTTATACATGTAAGTTGGAACATCTCGATGTATTTCATGTTGCTCTTCATTTATGTTCTTTTACACTCATTTGTTTACAAGGCTCTATCTCAAACAGCTCCAAGTACATTGATAGTCTTCAACAGTTGTTGATTCTAAGACAAATGACCCTAAGATTCCAGTACCATCTGGAATCCTAAATCCTAAAAAATTAGAAATATAAATGAAACAGCCTGATCAGGAAAAGAAGACTATGCCACTCATTGGCCACCTAAGCATCTACTGCTTCATTCATGGTGTTTTACATAATTGTTTTATTCCTGTTATTTAATTATCTTGTGTTTTGCTTTGTTTATCCAATTAAACTGTAAGATCTTTAAAAGCAAGGAGTTCCCCACAGCACCTAGCTTTTACTAGAGAGTAAGCTCTCAAGAAATATTTATTGTATAAAGGAATGAATCAATAAGTTAATAAATAGATGAATGAATTGGATTTAAATAATGATCACACTTTACTAAACTGTCAGATCTTTAGTCCAATCCAGCAAACATTCATTAAGCACTTGCTATATTGCTAGTCATTATGCTCTGTACTAGGGGTACAAAGACAAAATGAAAACGAATTCCTGCCTTTAAGGAGCTTATTTTTTATTGGGACTAACAGCCATGACAAATCATCTTATATTTCCCCACAGCACATTGCACATAGTAAACTCCAAAAAAGTGTTTGTCAAGTGAATGAATAAATAATAATAGCTCATATTATATCAACATAAATATAGAATTTTAAAGTTTATAAAATGGGGTTTTTTTGGCCACAATCCTATGAGGTACTTAGTGCAAATATTCCTCATTTGCAAAATAGACTTAGAAATGTTAATTTTCATATTTCCATGTAACTTAACCTACCTATTAAGTGATAGAGCCTGTATTCTATTTTTGTCTAACTACAAGCCTAAGGCTCTTTCTAATATACCTTTCCTTGTTGATTTGAGTTGATTTTCTGTAGAAAAGAAAGATGAGGGGCAGCTAGGTGGCTCAGTGAGTAGAGCACTGGTCCTGGAGTCAGAAGGACCTGAGTTCGGATCCAGCCTCAGACACTTAACACACACAAATGAAAACCTAGCTGTGTGACCTTGGGTAAGTTACTTAACCCCAATTGCCCTCCACAAAGCAAAAAGAAAAGAAAAGAAAAGAAAAGAAAAGAAAAGAAAAGAAAAGAAAAGAAAAGAAAAGAAAAGAAAAGAAAAGAAAAGAAAAGAGAAGAGAAGAAAGATGATATCTGACACCCTGAATGGACAAAGGAGAAGTAGTTTAAGCTGTTGTTAGATCCCTGTAACCCAAGAAACATCCAAAGAACTGGAAGAAAGTAGTGTTTAGTTCAGAAATCATAAAACTTGAGTGGCCTTCCAGTTAATACCAGGTATATTCATCTCAAAACTAGGATGAATGTAAGTAGAATGTAAGCTCCCTGAGGACAGGAACTCTTTATTTTTTTACCTTTGTATTCCCAGTCCCTAACAGAGCAGTACCTTGTACATTATAACTACACACTTAATATTTCTTTAGTTGAAATTCAGTGGCAGAAATGAGCAAAACTGGCACAGTTTTTTAGTTTGAAATTTGAATTGGAGATTACTACATCCTTTCTTTTTTTTTTTTTAAAGCAATTGGGGTTAAGTAACTTGCTCAAGGTTACACGGCTAGTCATTATTTATGTGTGGGTGCTCATTTTCTGAGGCGGGATCTGATCTCGGGTCATCCCAACTCCGAGGCCGGCGCTCTTACTCACTGCGCCACCTAGCCGCCCCTTTAGGGCAATTGGGGTTAAGTAACTTGCCCAAGGTTACACGGCTAGGTTTTTGTTTTGTGTGGATTAAGTGTCTGAGGCCAGATCCGAACTCATGTCCTTCTGACTCCAGGGCCGGCGCTCTATTCACTGCGCCACCTAGTCGCCCCTTACTACATCCTTTCTTGCTCTTAAAAATATTATATCCTAATGCATGGATCCTAAACTTTTCTTTTTGGACTGGACCAGGGATTACTTTCATTTTGGAAGCTCCTTTCAATGCAGATTGGCACCTTATCTGAAATTTCTCTTTTAAAACAGTTGCTTCAAAGGTTTTGTGAGGTTAAATGGCTTGCCTAGAGTCACACAGCCTATGTTTGAGGCAGGAAAGGAATCTGGATCTTCCTGATTCCAAGACCGACTCTATCCACTATACCTTACTGCCTCTCAATATTAAACTTACTTTTATAAATGTTCAAAAACATCACAAACACCATTTTGAAAATGTGATTCTACTTATAGACGGTGATGTCAATGTATGCTAATTTGCTCCTAACTTGAGTATGAGTGACATTTGTCAAAACAAATGAAGACTTTGCATCATAATAAAAGCAAGAGTTAGCTGCAAAAACCCCAAAGTGTGGATTTCCTTTCAGCTATTGACTTGCAATTAAATTTGATTCCAGCTGATGAAAAGCTAACAGTTAATGTGTTCTTGCTGATTGTTTTCAAGCTTCATTATTCACAGTTCCTCTCTGGTTGTAGAATAACTACCTATTAAATGCGGATGAGGCTTATGTTAAAGAGGAAGCTGGTAAAAATGCCTTATTAGTAATTTATGTGTTATTGCCAGGTAATTGAATCGATAATCTTAGATCTTGCGTTGACCTGAACCTTCCCAATTTTGTAGAAAAGGTAAAATATATTTTAAGTTCCTAAATTAAAATAAAAAGTCATATTGGTAGTCTTTTACTAAATGGTAGGTAGCCTCATGACTGAAAATCCTAACTTAACTATCTTACTTGTTCCCAAATCCTAACTTCCTCTCACTAACTAAATTACTTGATGGCAGTAACTGAGTGTCAAGTACATAAGGAAGGAGAAATGAAGCTGATACTTATTAAGAAATAGGAACAGTGTAGATGGACATTAAGTTGACATATTTTGTTTGCAGGTTCAGTCATTTTTAGCATCACTTGATGGAGAGAAACTGGAGAGCTTTAAAAATGATCTAATTTCTATTAAAGACATCTTTACACCAAAAGAATCAGAGAGTGAAGAGAATCAAGAGAAGAAAGGTAAGAGAAAAAATACCAACTTATAACCTGATACACTGCTATTGTATTCACTTGTAAAATTGATTTTAAAAAATAACCTTTCAGATGTGTTAAATAACAAAAGTAGGATAAGAGTGCCATAGATGGAACCTTAAGAACATGATCCTGTTTATTCACCAATTTCCAGTATTTGTAAGAGCATTACAGAAGGAAATAGAGGAATCTTAGTGTTAAGAGTGTGAGTCTTTCAGTGGGTTTTCTTTTGGGAAAGGTGGAATTTTCCTTACAGGATAAATTTAAGCTATACATTTAAGCATTGGGATGTTCTTATGTGAGTTTTTTGCTCTATTTTTAATGATGCAAGACTAATCAAGGTTCTATCATTTATTGTAATGGAACTATGTGAGATGTTGGCCACTCTAATGACTGAAAAGAGTTAGCACTTCCTTAACCATCCTACTTCTCAGAAGAGACTTACCTATCAAGTCATCTAGTCAGTCAATAAACATTGTCAAGCACTTACTATGTGCCAGACACTGTGCTAAGTTTTGGAAATACAAAAGGAGGCAAAAGGCAAATCTCTCCCCTAAGGAGTACATGATCTAATGGAAATAGAATCCATTGCTCCTCTTATAGAAGTGTGTGCAACATCACAGTAAATGAGTTTGGAGACTGCTTAGGAAAGTAGAGAAAAGTTTATTTATTCTTTCTCATGAGAAAGGACCCTCTGCCCCTGTCACTCAAATGGCGTCTGCCAGGAAGAGACAACATGTAGAAAAGCAAGCCCATGGTTATATAACCTTCTAATGCAGAAACCTAGCCCCCCAACTGGACTTCACTTTCATTGGTGGGGAGGCCAGCCCACAACCTAAGTGTGGAAATCTATCTTGGAGCCAAAGGACATGGAAATATGTGGGTGTCCAATTCAAGGCCAGAAAGGCAGTTTTATCCTTATTTGGCATGTGGCAACTGGGGAGGGTCTCCATTGCTCTAAGTCCCAGATTCCTGTAAGGTCAGGTGACTCTTCTAAACTTAGGTGTAGAGGATGCTGAAGCCACTCTAGATTTGATTTTTTAGAATGGGGAAACTTCATGCAAATTATCCCTCATGGAAGTGTAGATCTATGGGTATTTCTTTTGAACAGTCATTTAGAAGCAGAATATTCTTTTTTTTTTTTAATGCTGTGAATAGAATGTAGTATCTCTTATCACTGCCTAAAATTGATCCTGTTATCAAAGACTGATTAACAATGGATAAAGGCCTCTTCAGGAAATAGAAAGTAGGCAAATTTAGGTGAATAAAGGAAAACTGCCAGAAGTAAGACTGGAAAGGTAGGTTGAGTAACATGTTAGAGGGTGTTGAATGTCATGATGTTTGGACTTTGGTAAGCAATGGGAAGATATTGAAGGGCCCTGAACAGGAAGATGACATGATAGAGCATTGTTATAAGAAAACTACTTTGTTAAGAACATCTAGGATGAGTTGACTAGAGAACATGGAAGAGGAGACTAATTAGGGTGTTAATACAGTATTCCAATGTGAAGGATCTTTAGGTAGAATTGACAGGACTTAACCAACAGATGGCTTATACTGAGGTCAGTTTCCCTCTTTTCTCAAAGGAGTTCAGCACTTGGCTCACCATCTTCATCTCTTCCCTACCTCCTGCCCTTATATTAGGATTCTTTGAAATTCACACTGATGCTCTCTCAAACCCTTTTGTCTCCTGATTCCTCAGTTGCCATAAATCCCATGACCTACACTTTCATTCTCCCTCAGCCTCCCATAGGGATGGTCACATGCTGATTTTTACTGTTCCAATGCTGATTTTAGTGTTCCAGTTCCTTAATTAGAAAATCTGCCATTCTATCTACCTATCTACTTATCCTGTCAAGCCATTTCTTCCTATTATCCCATTTCTGCCTATGCTTCATCCCTCCTAAACCTATTTTTGACTCTAATCAAGATCTCCAATCTTTCTACCCCTCACTACTTTCCCAGGCAACTAATTCTGATCTGACTTTCCAGTCTCAACCCTATAATTAGCCATTTCATCTTCACTGTATTCTTCTCTTGGATCCTCCTTTCCTTGTCATATCACCTCTTGTGAGCTCACCAGTGAAACAGTATAAAAGAGCAAAGAGCAGAGCTTTAGGTGACAACCATGGTTAGTGGATGTGGCCTTTACGAAGAACCAGCAAAGAAACTGAGGAGAGCCAAAAGAAATCAATGTCATGAAAGTCTGGTGAAGAAACAATATTCAGGAGGAAGTGATCAACCGAAGGGACATCTAGAGGGACCCAAAGAGCCTAAAAAGCACCTTTGTCAGTAAAAACTTGACAGCCAAAAATGCTAACATTTTTGTTAGAAAGGACCTTTTATAAAAATCTCATAGAAAAGGATAATGGAAAATAATAAGCAATGTCACTTTATGAAGTGGGGTCAAGCAGTGGAGGGCAAAACTAGTTTAAAGAAAGCTTTATGAAAAACCCAACTCAATGATGTCATTACTACATCATTGAAGCATTAAAAAAGGAAGGGAGATGACAGAAGAAGAATGGAAATTATCTGCTAAGGCTTTTATAAAAGTTTTCACCATCAAGAATGGTAGAGCCAGTACATGTGGATTCTACCCTAACAGGTCCCACCTCCCTCCCCCTCCCTCGCTCTCCCCCATGCTAATATAGGCAAGAATGTCACTAATAGTAATAAAAACCAGAAAAGCATTCTGACTGAACCAATTATACATATAGGAGATCCATGCTGGAGGAAACATAATCAGGAAGGCATTAAGGGATTGAGTCATTAAATATCTAAGGAAGGGAAGACACCAAAAGAGTAGGAAAAGTTATAGACCTTATTAATACTAGATGACACTATGGATAGATCTGTGGACCTGGAGTCAGGAAGACCTAAATTCAACTCCAGTATCAGACACTTATTAGCTGTGTGACTCTAGGAAAGTCACTTAACCTCTATTTGCCTCAGTTTTCTCAATGGTAAATTGGGGATAATAATAGCCCGTATCTTGAAGGGCTATTGGGAAAGATGAAATGAAATAATATTTGTAAAAAGTGCTTATTATAGTGGCTGTCATGTGGTAGGCGCTATATAAATGCTTCTTCCCTTAATACTGAAAAATGAGACTGAGAAACCATCAACAGCTAATGACCCATATGCCTACTTTTCCATTCATATTAAATTGGTTTACTGAATCTATACACCCAGCAGACACAGCCTTTATTAGGGTATTAATAGGGAGCAGACAGGCTTTTCCCAGCCCTATTATTCTCTAGTATACTGTAGTCTTAACATTAGACAATTGGAAGAGAAATCTAAGGAATACAAGACCCCACTGTTTATTTTTTTGTTGTTGATTATGAAAAATCATTTAATTTGAAAGAGTTAAATATTACCTTAAAAGGAATCCCTAGGCCTTCTATATATGACTGATATAATGATGTCCAAATGTGCCAACTAAGTCATTTCTAGGTCACAGAGCCCTGAAAAAGGACATTTCCTAGGCTATTAGGAAAGTCCACAGGCAAAGCCAACAGCAGCGTAACTGTGATAATTTTCTATCCATTACTGCTCCACTGGGAAAATTGCTTTGCTCACTTCAAAGTCAAAAGAGGAAAAATTCACCCAGCAGCAGGAGGGAAAATTGTTGCAGATGCCAATTTATTTGCCTTTGTCCTGACACAAAGTTACAGGGAGTCCCTGCACTCAGAAAAGAGAATAGTAAGCTGTTCCTGATTTCTGATTTTTTCTGTTTCCACTTGCAGATGAAAAGGGAGAATTTCTTAGCATGCTAACAGAACTTCTCTTTGAATTACATGTTGCAGCGACTCCCGACAAACTCAATAAGGTTGGTCATATCAAAATAATTTTGAATAAAAATCTTACTTAAGTTGTATTCCAGAGATCCTTTAAAAAAAAAAGAACCAAAAATTAGTAGCTTGATTTTATCATATAAGGGTGGGGCAGTTCATCAGGTTCTATTTAAATAGGAAAACATAATTGAATATTGTGGATTTGCTTTGTATTCTAGATAAAGAGTACCAGACTGGGAATTCAGAGACCTTAGTTTTAGACTTGACTACCCCTACCTTACTCTATGACCTGGAGTTTTTTTTTTTTTTAACCTAGATAAGCCTCTGTTCCATCACTTCTAAAAAGATTAAAGAGTTGGCCTAGATCAGAGGTAACAAAGTACAGGCCTGAATGCCCACAAAACTCCCAAGCTGAACCAAAGTAAAATGTTATTGGAAAATGTTTAATGAAATACATAAGAACACAATACAACATAGATAACTTAAACTTGTGGCTTTCTATGTAAATATGCCACCTGCAAAGATCTAACTTTATTGTTTTAGGCCAATAAAATCAAACACAAATAGAAACCAAGCCACTAAGCCTTACTTAAGGATCCCTTGGCAACATGTTGCCTTGGAAAACCACATATTAACATTACCTGTGTTCTGTTGTATTTTTATTTATTTTGTTATATATTCCCATTACATTTTAATTTGTTTTGAAGACAGGAGTGTTCTAGGTAGCTGTTTGACACTTCTGACCTAGACCACCAGTTTTAAAGTGTGGTCCTAAGGACTTCTGGGGGTCCCCAAGGCCAAAAGTATTTTCATAATAATGCTAAGACATTACTTGTCTACTAAGATACTTCTCCCTTTTCCAACAACAAATCTGTGTAAGGTTGGATATTCTTCAAATACTTCCTTCAAAACTATACAACACAACAGATTAAATTCACAGATATGAGCATCCACTAGACTTCCATTAAGTCAGACATTAAAGAGATATGCAAAAATATGTAAAACAATGCTACTCTTCTAAACAAATTTTTATGTTTTATAAAATATATTTTTCTTTAAAATGTTGTTTATGTTGATACTTTAAAATTTATCAGTTTTAGTTTCGAATATGGCAAATATCAGTAGATATAATCCACATTAACAAAACTCCTTGAGGGAAGGGTGTGGAGACAGATCTCAATAGTTTTTGAGTAAAAAGATATCCTGAAACCAAAACCACTGGCCTAGATTAACTCTGAAGTGTCTTCCATCTCTTCCATTCTGTGTTAATATTTTAATTGCTTGGAGGTTTAGTACAACATATTTCTGAGGAACTTTTTTACTGAGTAGACACATCTGATGAAAATTTAATATTCTCTTGATATTACATCATTACCATTTCAGCTATTTATTAAATCCAATTGTTTGTATATTTTTCTTTATTTCTCTTTTCCTTCCTTCTTTCCTTCTTGCCTCCCTCCCTTTCTTCTCTTCTTATTCACCTTCTTTCTTTCTTCCTCACTTCCTTCTTCTCCCTTTCTTTCTCTTTCTCTTCCTTCCTCCATTTATTTCTTTGTTCTTTCCTTCATTCATTCAAGTGAGTAAGGAAATCAGGAAAAAAAATGGCAAACCATATTTCTTCATCAGGCATCACTTCTAGAAGCTCCAGGACTTGAAAGTATGTAGAAATATCCTCCTCCACCTACATTCTCTACCCAAAGGGATGGTTGGAGTTGGGCTGAGGGAGAGTAGCTAGGGCCAGGCTTAGTTTAGTCAATTTTCAAGAATCCAAGGAAGAGTGATCTAGCCCTAGAGAGCCCTAGAACTTCAACAATATTTTCCCCTTCTCCTTGAAAAGAAAATCCATGAACACAAAAGCCTCTGAGCCATTGTTCATCTTCTGACATATATCTTTAGGTTCATGAAACATTAGCAGCTTCATGAGATCTGTCCAATAAGGACATTTTCTCTAGCAGCTAAATTGCTGCTTGATTTTTTTAAAGGACTAATTTTTTAAAATATTTGTCCAGGAAAAGTAAAAAAAAATGGTCATATTTGCTTTTTTCTTCCTTGGATATGTCCATCATTTTTACTTTATTGTATCTTAGTTATAGAGGCAGCATGACATTATTAATAGAGAATTGACCTTGGAGGCAGAAAAATCTGGGTTCTGTTCCTGCTTCTGGCACATACCAGATGAGTGACCGTGAGCAAGTCATTTAAGTTCCAAGTACCCACAGGCTTCATCAATAGGGGCAGTTTCCAAACTGGGAGTTGCCTAAACTGATAAAGTCACAAATGGTTTTCCCACTGTAACTATTGGGGATTTTATAAGTTCTTGGGTCTCTACAGACCATTTTCTTCCACTCTGATTTCCTTCTTTTGACATGTTCACTTTTTAAAAATTTTGCACATTTTATCAAACAACTCCACAAAGCAGCAAGAAGCAAAAAGCCAGCCCAGAGGGGAGAAAAAAGTTCTTTAAAAATATAGTTTTTATTAACTTCTTTCAGTGCTTTTTGAAACATAGTATTCTTCCCAGTTGTATACTACTTAATAAAGTATGCTATGGAAATGTTAGGAAACAATGAAGCCTTAGAAGAAATAAACCTTTTCTTTGAAAGTTTCAAGGATTGTTTTAAAGAGATAAAAGATTCCAGTGTGTGTGCTCTTGAGGACTGCCTTCCAATGGTTTGTTACAACCTGACTTCTAGACTAGGAGTTGGAGAATTAGGTTGAATGGATTTTTGTCTACCTTTTTGTATTTAACAGCAGCTCATCATCCTCCACTATTATATTTCTTTGGGTGGGGATGGTTATAGGCTAGAAAAAAGGCTCATGATTGGGTGGAAGAAGCTCAAACTGTGACATCAGGTGATGTGGTAGAACAGCCAGTGGAGAAAACTCTAGATGATGAAGAAGAGAATCCTAAAGTCCCTGAAGATGAAAATAAAGGAGAAGAGAAGAAAGCCAAGACATTAGAGGTAAAAATAAGTTTTCTATCCTTCAAACAATTGTTATTCTATTGGGCTGCTAGGTGGTGCAGTGGATAGAATGCTGGGCCTTTAGTCAGGAAGACTCCTCTTTCTACGTTCAAATTCAGCCTCAAATACTTACTAGCTGTGTGACTCTTGGCAAGTCACTTATCCCTGTTTGCCTCAGTTTCCTCATCTGTAAAATGAATTGGAGAAGGAAATAGCAAACCACACCAGTGTCTTTGCCAAGAAAAACCCAGATGGGGTCCTGAAAAGTTGGAAATGACTGATAAACAACCGAACAACAACAACTCTTGGAATCAACACTTCTTATTTTAAGTTATGATAACACTGCTTTTTTCCACCATTCCAAGAAAGTTTGTCATAATTTCATAAATATATGACAACTTTCTTAGGGTGTCAATTTGCATATTCTTCTAAGTTTGATAGTTTCTTCATGGGTTTATGAGAAAGAAATAACATTTTTCATTAGGGACATAATAACTTTAACCTCAAGGAAAAATCCAATTTTGTGTACACATTAATTATTATAAAACACCACATATGTCTTTATATATAATAAATAATATAGCACAGTCTTCAATATTCACCATAATTATTTAATACTACACTTAAATATTGAAGGCAATAATTTATTCAATGAAATTTTTGCAAGAGGACATGGATACAGAGGATAAAGATGCATGGATGGGTTGCAATCTCCATAGAGAAGCAAGTACTCACACCTATGAGCTTGCAAAGCTATTGAAAAATGAATGAATGAATAAAGCATTTATTAAGTGCTTACTATATACAAAACATTATGCTAAAGAGCTGGGGATACAAGTAGACAAGTAAGACAGCCCCTGGGCTCAAGGAGCTCTCAGTGTAAGAGGGGAGATAACACATGGAAGGTTTCAGCTACAAGTCAGATGGAAAAGTCCTGTAATTTTTAGGTTACAGTGGCAAAGCAGACAGTAATGCCAGTTCTTTAGTGTCATTTCTTCTGACAAAATCATTTGAGGTTCTGTTGTTGAACCATTTGATAGTGCCATGAAATAGAAATATTTTAAGGTGAAAAAAATTCAATTTGATAACACTGAGGGCAATATTTCCAAGTCAAATTACTGATATTTCTGCATATAAATAGGTTTACAATTTCTCAAGGTATTTCAGTAGACCTCAACAGATAATATTCAGTCACTTCTAGAAATTCATCATTCAAAGTGTCAAGGTTTATTTTGTGTTGTCCCTGGGCTCAAAATGAATAGTAGCCTCTTTGACTCCACGTGTGAATATTTATGCTATTTTTTTCTTTCATTATAGGAAGTGTACACGTTATCAATTGAAAGTCTTGCTGAAGTAACTGCACGCTGTATTGAACAACTTCATAAGGTAGCAGAGCTAATTCTTCATGGGCAAGAAGTGGAAAAACCAGCCCAGGACCAAGCAAAAGTTCTTACAAAGTAAATATAACTTTAATATTTTTTCAGCCGAATAGTTTTGTGTTTTTCCCATTTTTATCCATCTCAGGGTTCATAAAAATTATGATCCTATATCAACAAATCTCCATTTTGCTGTGAAAATAAATGCTTAGAGCAATTCCATAGGAAATGCATTAAGGAAATAAGAAGTAACAGCTGCCTTCCAGGAGTTACTACACCAAGATTACTTGGAGTATTTTAGAAGATAAGTGACCTTGGTCATATTTATGACATCAATTATTTTTTTCAGTAGACGAGATGCTTTGAAATGCAGGCATTCTTTAAGGACTCACTTTCTTAATTTACTCTTACGAAATCTATCAGTGTATACATATTTTCACCTTCCCAGATGCTTGGTTGATGAATCAGCCCCATTCTATTATCCTTGGCCACTCATTAGTTAGATACATTCACAGGAGCCAAAGGAAAGGAGCTAAAAATTGTCTTAAGCTAGGCTGAGAGCAATAGTAGAAGTGTCCCTCCTCCATCCTTTACAACTCAGCAAGACAGTTCATTTCATTCACAATTTAATTCAATTCAATAGTTTTTACTAAGTGTCTCTTATGTACTAATTGTTTCAAGATAAAGACAGAGAGGACATCGTCCCAGCTCTCACTTCTATGTTCTCCATTGGACAACAGTCAAATCAAGTCAGCAATCATTTGTCAAATGCTTACTGTGTTCAAGGTACTATGCTGGGCACTGAAAACACCAAAACAAAATAAATGAAATAGTTCTTTGTCTCAAGGAATGTGTTCAGGGCAATTTTGTCTTTTCCCCTTCCTTGAAAATTTCCCAAACTTTCCAATCCTCCTGAGACAAAGGCTTAGTTTCCTAGCCACCACTAGAAAGTCTTAATTCCTACTGCCTTTGTGATAGCAATCAGCTTCCACATTTCAGGAGCATGGGAAAGCCTCTACAAATACCACACGCCGTCAGAATGGATCCTCTAGAAAATGCACAGCCAGCATACCCTCTACCTTGGCAGCAACCACCATCTCACCCTTTTCAGAATGTGTATAAGTGTTATAACCATGTGTAGCAACCCCATAATTACCTATAGGAATGGATGAATTAATTAAAGAAAAGGCATTTATTAAGAGCTTACTCTTTGTAAAGGACTGCTGAGGATACAAATAAAAAAAATTAAGACAGTCTTGGATCTCACATTCCAATGGGGGGAGCAGCACATGGATGAAGTTGCAGCAGCAAGTCAGATGGAAAGGCGAGCGGTCTTAGGTTTCAGTAGCAAAGCAGATGGTTAACACATTTCCTTAGCATCTTTTACAGAAATTAAACCATATTAGTTTCTGGTGTGCCTTTTGACAGTGCCAAGGACTTTGGTGCTAGAACATTCTTTTCTCGGTCTGCATAAGTATGGCCCCTGAGTGCTTTGGCACATACAGAAGCAGTTACCAAGTCACAGTCCCTAGATGACAGATTCAGGAAAGAGTCTGCCTGGGCATAGGAATGATGGTATTGTCAGGAAGGAAGGAATAAGGAGGGGTTTCCCTGGGTCCTTGCATTCAGTGTCCTGGGCTATTTCCATTCAGATGGGAGAAGAGGTGATGGTCAAAGTGATGATGGTGGTAGTGGTGGTTTTACTTTCCTGGCAGATGTGGATTCCTGTATACCCCTCAAGGTACCTCAATGTCTCAGCTAACCCGGTTTGCCTGCCCCATGGGTGGTATACCCCAAAGGTATGCTTCCCTGGATGATGGCTCTGAGGACTGGTCTGGAAGCAGAGCCAATAGTCTAAAGGGCGTCTGTTCTTCCTGGGGCTCTTAGCCTTGAGGTTCTTGGCTCTCTCCATTAGGACCTGTAAAGAAATAGTGGTTAAGTTAGTGTTAGTGATGTGACTTACCTAGCACATGGTACCCCTTTTCTCACCTCCAAGGTATCTTGCTGCCTTAGCTCAGGGGCCACCTCCCCTGACTGGAGCCTATTCTCCTAGAATGAGATTTCTTTGAAAGGAAAAAATGGGCATACAGTAAAAATAATTAACATTGATTATGGAATATACTCACGTCTTATACAAGTCAGAAGTGTGCTCTTTGTTATGAATGATAGGACAGGGTATTAAAAGGGAATCCCTTACTTGTCCCTGCCACTCTAATTCCCATACCAAATAATATCAGCAAGTGAATATACCAATCTTCTCCCCCACTTCAATGGGGAAAATATTTCTAAATCAAAATGTATTTTCATAATGCTTATGTTAAAATAAGCCAACATTCATAGTAAACTCATTATCTAGTTGTCTAGAACTCCATGAAGAATATGAAGTGAGAAAAAATATTTCCAATGGCAAGACTGAATCTATTATTTTTTAAGATGTCAGCATTTTTATTTTTTAAAATTAACTTTCAAATAATCTAATGGTCTCATGTGTTTTCCTTTCAGATTAACCAGTGCAATGTGTAATGAAGTGGCCTCTTTATCTAAGAAGTTTTCTGATTTCTTAACCACCACTGGGGTAAGAGTATAATCATTTTTTTATAGGGAGAGGGGGGTAGGGTGTGGTCCTGTGACTTCATCAGAGTAGCGTGCCTCTCACACCAGTATAAATATGCAACTCTCCTACAACTTAAAGTCCTATAGAGTTGCCTGGAGACACTAAGAGGATAAGTGTTTTGCCCAGTCACATCACTAGTACATGTTTGAGTTGGGACTTGAAACTAGGCTTTCCTGACTCTGAGGCCAGCTCTCTCTTCATAGTCCCCTACTGCCTGGCACTGATTTATCATGGACATATAAACAGTGAGGTGCATTTTTAAGGGAATGAGAGGAGTGGTGGGGTTCACAAGACCAAAATTTATGTCTTCAACAAGATTTAACCAAATAATACCTCTAAAATGCAGTTTAGAAAAACTGGGTTAGTCGTTTTCTCTGTAATGAGGCCAGAGTGGTAGTAATACTTCACATTGTATAATACGCTTACAGGGTGCTTTCATCACAAGAACACTGCAACATGAGTACTAAACATCATATTGAAAATTGGGAAAATTAGGTTTAGAGAGATTAACTGTCTTTCCTGAAGTCACTGCCATAATGGGCAAATGTCAGGGCTGGCATCTGAATCCAGATTTATTTTGTCTTCAAATTCATCTTTTTCTATGACACCATATAGACTCATAAGAAAAAATGAGTTGGGAGTCAGGGGATCAGAATTCTGGTTCTGGCTTGGCTACTATTGTAGCTAATTGTGTGATTGTGCAAATCATTTAACCTCACAGGGCTAAGTTTCCTCATCTGCAGCAACGTAAGGATATTCTATGGTCTGAGGTCCATGGATACCTCTTTAATATCATTTACTTTTTATTTCATTTAAATACTTTGCTTTGCTATGTTTTATGCTGCTTCTGCTCTAGATTTGCCTTCAGAACCAGTTTACAACCCCCAGGAAAAAAAAAAACAGCCTCATTACTATATAGTCATGCTTGGTTTGGTTTCTTTGTTTTCACCAATTCTTTATGTTCCCCAGTTTGTTAATGACCCTATGCAAATTGTTTCACAGTCCACTAGGCAAATAGCCATTTATCATCTTCTATAGTTTTCTAGCCATCATATCAACCAATCAACAAGCATTTATTAAATACTTACAATGTAGTAGAAGCTGTATTGGGCCTTGAGGAAATAAATACAAAAAGGAAAGAGTCTCTGTCCTTGAGGAACTTGTATTCTTTTGGGGTGGGATAGTTATAATGGATCAATAGAATATTTGTGTATTTTATATGCATAAATTAAGTGTTTCATAAGTTTTCCCATACTTGAATAAAATGTTTATTAAAAGTATTATAGGGCAATAAGGTTTTGGCAAAAGATGGTAGAGTTTGGGGGGGGAGGGTTTGTATTTTAAGTAAGAAAAAAATCTAAAATAGTGGTTACTATGAAAGTCCCATCTCACAGTATAATGGTACTTGTGTTGTAAAGCTATTATTCATGAATTTTAGGTCATCATTTCTGTGAATTTTTTCTAGCTCTTAAAATACAGCTATTATTCATAACCAGAAGTTAATGGGTTTATATTGCTCTCCAGACTCCTTTCAGATTGTTTGTACATTCTCAAAATCAATGTCATTTTATTACCCTCATTTTGATTATATTTCAGCAGCTTATTGATAATCAAATAAACCGAGAGCAAGTATCATAATGGATTTTCTGGTTACTGACAATAAGGATTAAATTTCAAAAGAGTTTCTCCCCAGACTCCATTTTAATACCCCTAGAAATAATATGCAATATATGCTATTTTGCATATATTGGAATAATTATAACTGGCTGCTGTGTGAAACTACTTCTGTTGGAGCAAATTTTGTGACTGTCATCTTAGATGCAGTGAGGAAAACCCTTTGGGTTATTTCCCCTTTTTCATATAGTGGATATTGATGATGGATAACAAGCACTGGATTGGGAGGGGGGAAGGGAATCCTTATTATAATCCCAGCCTTGTCAATATCTATGTAACCTAGGGAACCAAATATCCTGTTTCCATATGACAGAATAGTTTCAAAGGTCAACAGGACCTTGGAGGCTACCTAGTCCAACTTCTTTATTTTATAGATGAGGAAAATGAGGCCCAAAGAGGGAAAGGGACTTGTCCAAGGTCACATAGAAGCAAAACCAGAAATTAAACCTAGGTCTTCTGACATATGAGCTACCTCTCTTTCCAGTGAACCACACTGTGGTGTAGTGAACAGAGAGCTGACCTTGGAGCCAGGAAGAAATGAGTTCAAGTCTAGCTTCTGAAATCTACTATATTACTCTGGGCAAGGCACGTAACCTTTCAGTACCCTGGATAGCTTTCAGCACCTTGGATAGCTCCCAGACTATAGCTTGTAGAGAAAGTGCCAATTTACTTTAGTGGAGACACTTCTCTCATCCAGGAATCCCCTACACCAATGAAATTATGGATCCAGATCCTTCTTCCGCAAAGAATGGAAAAATAATAGCCACTTCATAAATCCTATGCCATTGTAAAGATACAACAGATGACAAATGAAAGTGTTTTAGACTCTTTAGAAGAAAGCCACTATCTTAGCAAAGAAGATCTATTCATATTCCGTGGTACGGTGGAAAGAACATATTTACTCTGGATCCAGACAACCTGGATCCAAATCCTGTTTCTCATTCTTATTGCCTTTGTGATCTTGAGCAAGTCTTAACCTGCCTCAGCTTCCTCATATATAAGAAATGAGCTAGGTAGCCCCTGAGGCCCCTTCTCACTCTATGATCCCATAGCCATCATTATTTAAGGTTACTATATATCCCTCACAAGTATGCTCGTGTTTTAATTCCTTGCAGTGCACATCTAATTCAACAACTGTAACTTGGCTTCATAACCAACGGTGGTGAGAAGTTCAAGAAGAAAAGGGGGAAAATGACCAAACATTTCATTTTTTCCACAATTTGTTCATGTGGACCTGGGTTCGAGTCCTATCTCTGACACATATTGTCTGTTACTTTGATCAAGTAACTTCACCTCTTGGCACTCTGGGAAATTCTCTAAGACTGTGAATCACAGAGAAGTTGCTTAGTGTTGGTAGAGGGAGTTTCTCTATGAAAGGAACTTCCTTTCCAATCACATCATAGGTCCAGCCCCTATCCCTGCCTTTTTTCTATGACCCACCCTTTCACAATCAAATCAATATAATTTGACTTTTCACAGAAAGCCATGGCTTGTATTTGAGTATAGCAATACACTCCTAAAGCTACTAGTATCATCTTCCAATTCATATATATACATTAGGGATACTGTTAAATATTACTCATCCAGCAAGTATTTGCTTACTAGATTAGGAATTCCTCAACAAAATTATAAATGTCTTGAGGGCAGATACTTGGATAATTTTACATGCATGTTGTGCCTAGCATGCACCCTCACACATAATATATACTCCATAAATATTTATTGAATGAATTATTCATTTGCTCTATCCCCTGCACTGTTCTATTAGCTCTTTGTGCTATATTTGGGAGTGTAAAAACTAATATCTTCTGGCCTAAGTCAAATTGTGTATTAGTTTATAAACTATATAGTTTTTGAAGGTCTATAATGGAAATGCTTAATTAAAAATCATAAAATCAGGACTAAGAATAATATTAACTTAAATCATATATAGTTTTCAACATGCTATTATATTTCTCAATTGAGCATTGCAATGGGCCTGTAAAATAAACAGATCATTCTTTTGTAGCCCCATTTTACTGATCATGGAAGAAAGGCCCAGGGATGTTGAGTGTCTTACCTGAGGTCATATAACTTGTAAGTGACAGAGCTGGACTAGTTTCTGGATCTTCTGATTCTGATCCCAGGATCTTTTTTTTAATTAGGTAGATGGGAGACATTAGAATGATATTTTTCCTGGGATGTCTCAGGATCTCTCTTGTTCTTAATTCACCAATCTATGGTTCACAAATGATCCTTTAACAAAGCAAATTAATTTCTGCTCACTAATATCTGTGTTTGGGCCCACAGTATAGACTTCAATCTACCTGATTTGTGTTTTGATTTCACAGAGCAACCAGAAGGCTGAGGTCCTTAACCCAATGATCAATAGTGTTTTGTTAGAGGTAAGCTTTTAACTGTCACCTGGAGATGGCTTGACAAAGTGCCTTTGAAAAGAAGCTGGTATAAAGGATACATTTCCCATGCCTTTCTCTTAAGAAGAAAGTGTTACTGTGATTCTCCACTATCTCATCAACAGCCCTTTTTTGTATATAGCTAGAAATCTTGAAGTAGATCAGCAATACCTGTATTTCCAAGGATTTCTGAGTACAAAGAGAAATGCTAACCTTGCATTTATTTCTGCAACTGTTGCCTTAGGCTTATCAAATGGTTCTGGATGTGTTGTTGTAAAGTTTGACACCAATTTTAACTCTGTAATTACTGGTTTCTATGGGCAGTCTGAAACTTGGATTTGGTCTACTGAAAAATCTGCACCCTTTTTCCCTCTTCACACCCACTGGGTCCTCTTGGCCAGTGAAGTCCAGTCTAGGTCAGCAAATGTGGCAGGTGCCTTTTGGCTTAAAAAATGGTACAGTAGGGGTGGCTAGGTGACATAGTGAGTAGAGCATCAGCGCTGGAGTCAGAAGGACCTGGGTTCAGATCCGGCCTCAGACATTTAACACACACACAAACAAAAACCTTGCTATGTGACCTTGGGCAAGTTACTTAACCCCAATTGCCCTCCAAAAAAAAAAACATACAGTAGCCAAGCTTTGTCTATCTGTACACAAAACTCAAGAGGCCTGCTCTTCTCTAGCCCAAACCCTAACTATAATCTCCTGTTACAGAGTTATTAAATTAAAGTTACCCCCAATGTCATCTGCAACCTTGCTAGAAGCTGTGATGTGCGAGAGGATAAAGGAAATATAGCAGCCTTTCACCATTCATGGGGGTGGGTTCTAGAAAGTTCTGAAAATACCCTAGTGGGATACTGGTTTGTACCTGTGGTAGGTAAAGGGAACCAACAAGGTTTTAATGAGGAAAATTTGAGCTATTGTATAGGCAAGTGCCTAGAGGTACAGGGCATTAATAAGATAATAGTTTACATTTATATAGTGCTTTTAAGTTTGCAGAACTACCCTTTGAAGTTTCTGATACAGATATTCTTATCACCAATCTAGAGATAAGGGAGCTCAGAGAGAAAGATTAAATCCATGGTCATAGTAAGTAGAGAAGTTCAAATTTGAACCTATATTTCCTGACTACCAAATTTACCTATCTTTTCACTAAATGAACTTGCTTCTCAATTCAGTTATATTAAATTGAGGGTATATCTACAAAATATATCATATATGTATATATTTAATGTGTATATATGTATATGTTCATGTGTACATATGTATATATTCACATATATATACTCCCTGCAACATTGAATGTATATGTTGGCACTATATTCTAAGAATATTTAAATTGCCATACTATAAATCAGGAGAGTTTCCTACACATACATAGCCATGTTTCCTGGAGATCATGCTTAATTATTTTCTATATCATCTGTAAAATATCATCAGACTTTGAAAGTTCTTTCCAGCTCAGACATTTCTATGATTCCAAAAGGTTGAGTTGTTCTCAGATAGATTTAGAATAGTACCATCAAGAATTATATATACTATATTGGTCTGAATAGAAACTCCCCCCAAATATAGTCCTCACCACCATCTGAAATGGGACCTCCTTTGAAAGGTATATAAAATAGTTATGCCAAATTATCCTATTAAAATATTTATTTTTAGTGAAAGAATTTTAAAACAATTTTCCCCAATCCAGATAGCAATGTTTTATTTATTTTCATTTCCACTGCTTCATCTTTATTGCTTTCATTGATTTTCTTTCACTAAGGGCCCAATTCAAGGCCACATTCAAATTTTGTACAAGCCAGATTTGAAGGGGAAATGTGGCCAATATTTGGGTCAGTTACCAGGTATATTACAGGTAATTTTTAGCATGTGGCTAATGTCCTAGACTAAGCTAAGGCACTGACTGGCTTTTAGTTTGGTAATGAAAACTAAGAAAATCTTCCCTATTTTCCATTCCTCAAAGGCACTCACAGTATGATAAAATAAATCAGTTGGTAATAAAAAAGGTTAGGGAGTCAAAGATGAACTCATATTTCAAGTATTTGGATTTGGAGTTTGGAAGGGACTTTATTTTGGGGTTAAGGGTTTTTTTTTCATAAAGTGTTCCTTGGGCTGATACTGGACATTAATCTGGTTTGCAATTTGAACTGTAATGTATCCTAATTGAAAACAGAGTGGACAGTTATGGATGGAGAGGATGGTACTGTCCAGCACTTCCAAAACATTCAGGGATTTTGCTCCAGATCTCCTCCTCAGATCAGTTAATTATCTGCTTTGTTGCTGGCAAACTAAGATATCTTCCTTGCCTTGATTTCCAATTAGACTGATGGAGGAAGAGGCTGTGTATAGAAGCTAGTGAAGGTGTAATTCTTTAACTATATCCCAGAAGATTATATTAATTATTTTTCCATTTTGTAGAAATGCTTCTCTCTGATAGAGTTCATAATCGAGAGTTGACTCTGTTAGACGTACTTAGATTTCGTTTATATTCCAAAATGATTGAGGAAATTTAATTAAGCATCATGTGGGGGAGGAGACAGTGGTGAGCAATCAAATTTAGAGGGCTGGTGCCAACATCCAACTCTAAGAATAGTTCTTCAACCACATTTTTTCCTTCCCTCGTTAGGGTGCCAATAGTACTACATACATCCAGGATGCTTTCCAGCTGTTGCTTCCTGTTCTGCAGATTTCACATATCCAAACCAATTGTTTGAAAGAAGAACAGTGACAGTTGCCAGAATCTATCACCATGTAGAAGGAAGCCACAGCCACATTCTTGTAGTGTTTGTGGTTAAGAGGATATCTTTAAAGAAAACTGGCTCCAGAAGACCCATCAGAAGACACTACAGAAGTTTTGCACAGACAGTACTGAAAATAAATGTTTAAAGACATTTTTCTTAATGTATATGGTTGTTAGAACAGCTTCTTTTGTTTTACAAATAGTAATATTTTCTTCGTATTAATTTAAACTGAAACAGCACATATATTCAAAATAGTGTTGGCTTGACAAATTCCTGTCCTTTAATTGGTAAATCACACTGTGTCAGGAGATCCCATTATCTTGAATTCTTTAAATCCTGAACACAGATAGTTTCAAATGTCCCACTCTCCAAGCATTAATTTTTAAATTTTTAACTTAGATCTTATACAAAATTGTGATGTAAAAAACACCTATCTTATGAAATTTTCATCTTCAATAGTAAGGAAGTATGGTATAGTGGAAAAGCACCCAGTGTATTAAAATACAGGGGACCTGAATTCAAGCTCAGCCAGTTGCTTAACCTGGGGTGACTCACTTACTTTCTCCAAATCTCAGGTTTCTCATTTGTAAAAATAAGGTTGTTAGTCTAGATTATTATAGGTTCTTAACCTCTTTTGTGTAGTAGACTCTGCTAGCAGTCTGGTGAAGCTTATGGATCCATTTTCAGAATGTTTTTAAATACATAAAATAAAATACATTGGAAACCAATTTCAATATTGAAACAGAGCTATCAAATGTTTAAAAAAATTTACAGACCCCAGACTAAGAATCCCTGAACCAAATGAATTCTAAGTTTCCATTCAGTTCTAAAATTCTATGACAATATACACTGGGCCTAACTGTGTACTCAAGAGATGTAATCAGATCTGTAATAAAGCTTTCAATTTGCATTTTACTATAATTTACTAAATCTGAAAAATATTAATAGTATTTCTACAAAAAATTTAAAGAGTAAGAAAAATAGAGAATGTTGTTAATACTTGGTTTCTTCTTCATTATATATATATATTTTTTCCTAATTGACTTGTAATATATCAATTTGGTGCTATTAAATGATTTTTTTACTATAAGAAGAGATTTCTAGCTTTTCAGCTATATAACTAAATAAATCTGAGTTGATTTGATAAGTGCATGACAACATAGCTTTACCAGACTGTAAGCTCCTTGAGGGTAGGGACTATGTCTTATTTTGCTTTTTATCCCCTGTGCTTAACACAGTACCTCAAAAAAAAAGGTGCATAATAAACATGAATTGAATCAACATCAGTATCATGGTCTTTGAAATTAAATCATCCATTTATGAATTCATTTATATGTGGAGATGATATTACATGACTTGAATAATAAGTAAAAGCCTTAGGAGACTATATCAGAGTGTTTACCATCTCAAGGAGGATATAGGGGAAAGATGAAGGGAAGGATAGAATTTGGAACTCAAAAATTTTTTCAAAAAATAATATTTAAAATTGTTTTTACATGTAATTGAAGAAAAAAGTATAATAATATTTAAGCAGTTTGGGAGGACTTCACAAGTCATCACTACAAATGGCTGCTCACACCTATGAACTATGAACACCTTCAATGTCAATAGTAAATGCATACTCTGTCTATTCTCTTTCCTCTTGGGCTCTATTGAAAATCCAGAAAGTATTATCATGAGTTGTCCAGTGAATCCATTCAGTACCACATGAGGCCAGCTGGTTTACAGATGTTCTCAGAGCTATGTAGCCCTTTGTTCACACATATATCTTTATTTATCTTTCCAGTAAGGTATCTCCAGCCCACACACACACACTCCCACCCTCACAAACCCCTGTTGTATAGTGTCCTATTCCTCAGAATTTCATGTATCAAAGGTATAATAGTCTAGAAAGCCCCAAAGAAGAAACTATAAAGAAGCATTGCCATAGGGTCTTAAAAACATGCTTTTCTGTGGGAAATTTCCATTACAATAATCTGCATTATGTAGTGCTTTGAAGATTTACAAAGTGTTTTACAAATATTATCTCATTTGAGTACCACAAAACCCTCTGAAGTAGGCTTATTATTCCAAAGATGATGAAATAGGCTGGGAGGTTAAATTTTTGTTTCACTTGCTTCCTACAGAATAGTATGAGGGTTATGAAACCTTTGTATCTGCCACTTTGTAAATTTAAAACATTCAGTATGCAAACAAGAGAAGAATATATGCAGAATCATGTTTGCTATATGTAAGATATTGCAGCTCCAAGGAGCTTTACAGACATTAAATTATGAAATTTTTAAAAAGAACTTGTAGACGAGAGTAATTTTCTTTTTTTTTCTTCTTTTTTTTGGGGGGGGGGGTTAACAAGCTTACTTTAATCAAACAAACGTATATTACCTAGTTCAGGGGAAAAAGGTCAGCACCCCAAACTTCAGAGTTACAGAACTTACAGATCAAACAGACAGGCTTCCAAACTGTCCAACCATTATATCAATACCAAATCACAGTTACCAGAGAGGGAAGCATCAACATCTGGGTTTTCAAAGCCGGGGGGCTCTCAACAATGGCTTCCCAGAGTCTCATCTGATCAAATCACACAACACTTCTCAAAGTGAGCCCCCGAGAGTAATTTTCATTTCAGCAAATTTCTTTCAATTTTCAAGTCCATGGTCAAGAACTACTTTTATCAGTAATAATGAATGTGACCTAAATACCTGATATGCAAAAAAGAAAAAAAAAACTTCAGGAATTGCAAAAGTGATGTATCATTCTAAAATAACTGTTTGACTTTAAGATATATTCCTACTGACGATAGGCAAACGCATCCAGTTTTATGCATTTTGATGACAAAGTGAAGAATCATTTAAAATGTAATTGCTTCTCAAACTATCCTTTTTAGCAATCACACTACCTTCATTCCATTTGTCATTTATTTTTTGAAAGATCCATGATGTAATTGGCATAGTCATTCCATCCCCTGAAGCAGATATGGACCCCTCCACACATTCTTATTTTTTTTAATGATTCTCTTTTCATTGTAACTATTAAATAGGCAGAGGAGGCAGGGCATTGCAAATAGAGAGAAGTCCTGTGTTTAGGTCCTGCCTTTGACATATGCTGGGTGTGTGACTTTGGGCCAGTTATTTGATATCACAGTGCCCTGAGCAATTCCCTAAGACCATAACTTGCAGAGAAAGTGCCAACCTGCACTGGCAAAGGGAACTTCTTCACCTTGGAGTCGTCTCTACCAATGAAATCACACAGCCAGATCCTATCCCCTAATTATCTGTTTTTCTGTGCCTTTCAAGTCTGTAACATTCAGGGTGCAGATCTTGGCAATCTCGGTTTTGACACTTTGACAATCAGTTACTGAATAGACGGTATATCCGGGATTTATTCCTCTGACACTTTCTGTTTCTTCAGTAATCTTTCTTGGATTTAAATGTGTTTGGCTCACTTTACTCTGAGCCATCAACACTGAACAAGAATGCCAGTCTCTTCTTTGCATCTAATGCAAAATTTCCACTTGTCTAAATTTATTCGTGTGCTCTGTGCTTTACCCTTATTAAATGAAAACCTTCAACAGCATATTTCCAATCCAAAGTAAAATGTATTCAAGAAAAATTCCTCTTGGGTATTGGTGCATACATTTACAGGTTTAACGAGCAGAGTTCAACACAGGGTGGGCATGAAAGCAGTGCACCTCAGTGGAAATATTCTCTCCTGCTGACAATATAACTATCTGTTTTTACTGGGTCTAGTTCACACAGATGTTTTGAACAGCATAGTATAATGGGTGTGAGGTCAGATGACTTGGTTTCAAATCCCAGCTTTGCCACTTATTTTTGTGACCTTGTACCAGTCACTTGGACCTCTCTAGGCCTCAGTTCTGTCATCTGTAAAAGAAGGGAGTTGAACTATGGGACCTCTAAGGTCATTTCCAACTCTGAAAGTTCTGTTCCTAAGCTCAGTTTTATGTGAATAAAGTGTTAAGCTAAGTGGAGTATGAGGGACTTTCTACCAGCAAGAACTATTTTGGCAGCATATTTTCAAGGGTGAAAGAAGGGGCACCCATGCTTGGAAAGTACTAGGGGTACAGGATTATGTATTATAGATTGCACTCTGGCTATTTTGAAGTCAATTGCCCTTCCCTCCCTCACCAAGCACCCAGAATTTTATAAACAATGGCTATTTTCGGCATTACCTACACTCAATTTGTACTAGAACCAAAAGGGAACATATTCTGTTTGAGGTCATTCCTGATAGTGCTGGACACAACACCCCAGAGCAAGCCACTTAACAAAAAAATTGAAATAAAGATATGGTTCCTCTTCCTGAAAAACATTTCCACAAATAGTAACTCTGTGCTACACAAAACTTAAATGGGGTCTTTCATTTAGGAAAGTATTTCTTCCCATAGTCAAATCAGTGATCCATAATGGAAAACGTGACCCTTTAATATTACTCTTAGATATACACCCTACTTTGTTACTGTTAGGTCTCAAAATGCTTTTTAAAATATTGCTTACTAATCTGTTTCTGAAAACAGGCTTTTAAAAACCCACTATCAAAAGCAGTTCTCTACATTCTAAAATTATACTTCATCACATCTCTTTTAGGTGATCAAAATTCAAAATGTCATGGGAGTTGGTTTGGAAAAAAGTTTTGCCAGACATGAATCATTTCTCTCAATTATACTTAAGATTATTTCACCAAAATGGTGGGGGCCAGGGCAAGGGGAGCACACAGTTAATGATTTATTTGTTGTTGTTTTTTCCAGAAGTATTATGCTATAGTTAGATCTGTCCCCCATTCCCACCCATTCCCATCAGAATGTAAGTTCTTTGGGAATAGGACTTGTTTAACTCTTTCTACTTGTAGCCCTATTATCTTAGTACATACTAGGAACTTAATAAATGCTTGTTGACTTGATTTGACTTGACCATTTCTCTATAATTTATTCTATACCACATCTATTGAACAAAGCTGAATAAAGGAGCTGTTATTTTCATTTTTTCTTGAATTCCTCAAATACCCTGTTCAATTTGTCTTCTACATAATTACACAGGTCTTTTTTCTGTTACAATAAATGACTATAACCTGCATAGTTAGTTTTATTAATGGTGCTTCCAGTAACATGATCAGCATCTATAATCAAAACAGTTTGGGCACAGGGGCTGGGTGTAGAGGGACTGAATCCTGCATTCTGCATTTAGATGTACTTACCTTGACCTAGATTACAGAGCATTTTTCTCCCCATGAGCTATCAGACAAAAAAGTAATAAGATTATGTCAGCACTATAGTCACTGCTGATTCATTTGACAGACCTGTCTCTTCTATTATTCTCAAAGGGATTAGATACTGAAAAGGAATATTTTTGAGAATTTCTTATAAAATATCACAAAGTACAAGGTGGAGGCGCTTGGGGCAATCCTGAAATTCTCTTCCTTGACCCAGCATTCACCTCAGAACCTTTAAAGTTGGAGAGATTATACATGGATTTCTTCTTTTTTTTTCCACTGATTCCAGAAGGGAGCAGGTATTTCTCCCCAGAGTTCTCATAGTTTTTATTCCAACAATCATCTCCTCCCTTTTAATGAAAATGAGATACAAAATAGAATTTCTCCTTGTTAGTTCCTCTACTGTTTAAAGGATGAAATTATCACCAAGTCAAATTATCATAAAGTCAAGTCAAGAAGTTATTAGCTGCTCTATATTTGGCAGAGAGTTCCAGGTGTTTAGATAATTGAAATTATCTTCATAACTACTATATCATCTTCCCTTATCACTACAATATGATGCCTCAATACCAGGCATATAATCTATTTCCCAAACTCTACACATATTCCCTTTTTGGTCAGGTATACTATGCTACCTCTATAGAAAACACTCAACTATAATAGAATTTAAAAACACAAATGTTGCACACTCAATATAAGTCATTACACCATTAACCATTCTCCATAATGGGTAAGATTTTCAGTTTTTATGGATTTTTTTTTTAAAAAATGCTTAGGGGTGTTTGCATCTCAACCCTAAGCAATTATAACCTTAAGCAATTTACAACCAATTACCACCTTTTAATGACTTGACAACTTCAGTCAACTTGATTTCCTTAGTTTCAGTGATCCCATAGCAAAACTCACTTTTCTTTCAGCCTGAACTAATCTTCTATTAGTTTCCTCAATGCACCCCACCCACCAATTTTCTTTGCCTTTTCATTTTTTAAATGCTTTATTAATTTCATTCAATTAATATCATTCATTTCCACCATATTTTGAGTTAAAATATTCTCCCCATTTTCCCCTACCCACCACCCCAAAATATCAGTCCCACAGGATATCCCCTCCTCCAATCTGCTCTCCCCCATATCTTCTCCCATACCCCCTTCAACTTTTCCAGTAGGGCATGGTGGATCTCTATGCCCCAGTGCCTGTATATCTTATTTCCCAATTACATGTAAAGTAATATTAATAATAGTACATATATATATATATATATATTTAAACATTTGATTTTAAAACTTTGAATTCCAGATTCATTCCCTTCCTCCCTTGTCACCCACCCTCACTTGGAAGATAAGGTTGTATAGGTTGTACTTGTGTAGCCGTGTAAAACATTATCATAGTAGATATACTGTAAAAGACTGACTATATTTCCCTCCCTCCTATCCCACCTACCTACCACCTGTTCTATTCTCTACTTTGATCCTGTCCCTTTTCAAAAGTGGGTGCTTCCTACTTCCCTCCCCGCCAGCCTGCCCTCCCTTCCATCATCCTGCCTTTCATCCCCTTTCCCCCTACTCCTGTAAGGTGAGATACCCTATTTACTGTGTATGTCATTCCCTCCCTGAGCCAAATTCAATGAGAATAAGGTTGACCCATTCCCTTTTGCCTTCCTGTTCCTCCCCTCCATTGTAACCATTTTCCCTTGCCTCTTCTATATGAGATATTTTACCCCATTCTGTCTCTCCCCATCTCCTCATATTATATTCCTCTCTCCACTCTTAATTTCACCTTTTAAGTATCATCCCTTCCTATTAAATTGGTCCTGTGCCCTCTATGTATACCTGTACACACACACACACACACACACACACACATATATATATATATACGCATTCACATATGTATTCATACACCTATATACCCTCCTATATAGACATATATATTCCCATCAACTATTTTCATACTGAGAAAAGTTTCATCAGTTACAATTATCATTTTTCCATGTAGGAATATAAATAGTTCAACTTTGATAAGTTCCTTATGATTTATTTTTCCTGTTTACCTTCTCATGCTTCTCTTGCTTCTTGTATCTGAATGTCAAATTTACTATTCAACTCTGATTTTTTCATCAAGAATACTTGAATGTCCTCTGTTCCACTGAATGACCATATTTTCCCCTGAAATATGATACTCAGTTTTGCTGGGTAGGTGATTCTTTGTTTTAATCCCAGCTCCTTTGACCTCTGTAATATCATATTCCAAACCCTTCAATCCTTCAGTGTACAAGTTGCCAGATCCTGTGTTATCCTGATTGTGTTTCCACAATGTTCAAATTGTTTCTTCCTGGCTGCTTGTAATATTCTTTACTTGATCTGGGAATTTTGGAACCTGGCTATAATATTCCTTGGAATCTTTTTTCAGGAGGTGATCAGTGGATTCTTTCAACCTCTATTTTGCTCTCTGGTTCTAAAACATCAGGGTAATTTTCCTTGAAAATTTCTTTAAGGATGATTTCTAGGTTCTTTCTTTGAACATGGCTTTCAGGTAGTCCAATAATTTTTAAATTATCTCTCCTGGATCTATTTTCCAGGTCACTGGTTTTTCCCATGAGATATTTCACATTGCCTTTTATTCTTTCATTTGTTTGGATCTGTTTAACAGCATCTTGATTTCTCATAAAGTCATTAGCTTCCATTTGCTCCAATCTAATTCTGAAGGAATGATTCTCCTCAGTGAGCTTTTGAGATTCTTTTTCCATCTGGCAAATTCGGCTTTTTAAGGCATTCTTCTCCTTGTTGCCTTTTTGAGCCTTTTTTGCCATTTGAGTTAGTCTGTTTTTTAAGATGTTATTTTCCTCAGTCAGGCTGTTGACTCTCATTTCATAATTTTCTTGCATAACTCTCATTTCTTTTGCCTATTTTTCCTCCACTTCTCTTATTTGCTTCTTAAGGTCCTCTATGGCCTGTAACCAGCTCATATTTTTCTTGGAAGCTTTTGGTGCAGGAGTTCTGATTTCACTGTTTTCCTCCTGTTCCATGCTTTGATTCTTTTTGTTGCCAAAATAGGAGTATAAAGTTGGGTTGCTCTGTTTATTTTGCTTTCTTTGCCTGCTCATGTGGCCACTCAATCACTTGACCCCTGGGCTTTTTGCCACAGTAGGACTCTGTCACCAGACAGGGGAGCTTCATCTCAAACATTGTGGTTTTCTCAGCTGCCAGAAGTATTAGTTGGGTCCCCTCTCTGAAGCCTCCACATGCTCTGCCAAGATGGTCGTATACCCCAGGACCTCCACCCTAGACCACAATCCAGATTCAAGCAGATTAAAGCAAGAGTGATTACCCCTCAGACTGGTTGCTTGGCCCCCTACACTCTGCATGCCAGGAGCTGAAGCTGCCACATGGTGGCAGCTGCAGGGCCATGGCACCTCAATGGCTTCTCACCCCTGGGCAGAGCCCAACCACGTTCCCAACTACTGAATCCCAAAGTCCACACTGCACCGACCTCTCACTTTGTCCTTAGCATCTATGTGTTGATAATTCTGGAAACCGTCACAGATGCTGGTGATCTAGAGTCCCTCCAGACAGTGGTTGGTCAGGCCCGCCCTGGGGCTAAAATCTCTGACTGGCGTGGGGCTAGGCTGGGCTTCCAGAGTGCTACACTGGCTGCTCCCTGCCAGGATGCCATGCTGTCCTCAGTGGGAAGTTAGCTTCTCTGTGTCAATTTGTGGGTTCTGTAGCTCCAAAGTTTGTTCAGAGTCCCCTTTTACATGAATTGGGGGAGGTGGAACCTAGAGCCCTGCAGAAGTCCTATTTCTGCTCTGCCATCTTAACTCTTCCCCCCTGCCTTTTCATTTTTCCACTTACATTTCCTTACTTTATTCTTGCCAATTACCTTTTCCTTATCTTTCTAGACCTCTTCAAATTCTGCTTTCTAATCTTCCTTTCAACACTTTACTATCCTTTCAAAATTTCCTTAATCTTGCTTCTCTTTCAATTTGGGAGAAAAATTAGAAATTGGACTAGTATGTGGGCCTGGAGGTTGTTCTCCTTCACATCTTTTTAATCTTCTCCTAAATTTTACCAAATTCCTCTTCCTCTGATCTACTTCTATAGTCCAATACTTTTTGACTCATCTATATGATTCCCTTTTTCTTATTCAGCTTCTCTTTCTCCTTTCTCCCACTCTTTATTAAAAGATATTAATTCTAATCCCACCTTTAACCCTATCTCCATTAACTTGAGCAAAATCACTGAATTCCCCTGGGTTTTAGTTTCTTCATTTATAAAATTAAGGAATTTGAATAGATGGCTCCATTCCAGCTCCAGAACTATGATAATTTAAAGAAAAGTTACCAGTCTACATTGGTGGAGAGAGTTTCTGTACTGGGAATTTCCATACTGATGAAATCATAGATCTGGACCTCCCTTTACCTAAGAAATGTATAAGGCCCTGGAGGTATAGAGATATCAAAACAAAATAAGAAAATAATCCCTGCCTTCAGGAAGTTTACAATCAAATAAAATTGTCCCTCAGTCTATGATTGCTGGAATGGACTTTCATTCCATTTAACCTATGGCCAGAATTGATAGAAAACAAGCCAAATTTTCAATCTCTATTACCCTTTCAGCTTTCTCTTACATCAAAAATTTTTGTCAAATAAAACTAACCACTTCCTTCATTGCTGATTTACTTCCTTACCTTCCCCAAAAAGGTACAACCATTCCACAGAGAAAAGTGTTACAGCTGAAGAGATGACCCCAAAAAGGGAAATAATCATTTTAAACAGCAGCTAGATGTAAAAGACTTCAAAGACACATATCCAACCAACCGTTATAATCTTTCTATTAAATGTGGACTGTTCTGGGATACATAATGACTACAGAAGCAATTTCAGAAAGCTCCTGGAGAAAAAAGCCATATAAATGTAAGGAACCATGGCTATGAAGTATTAACATGATGCTGAATTGCTGCATATCATATTTCCAATGGGCAGTTTACAATCTGTTCATTTTGATGAATTCAACACCAGGGAATTTGAATCCCTGCATCTGCAATTTCTGTCTCTCTTTAGAAATTTATGATGAAATTGTAGACACAAATAATGTGTCAGGGTAGAATGAATTTAAGGCTTCACTCTGGCCAAACAGCTCCATTATACTCCAAGGGGCAATAATAAATGGGAAGTAGAGAAGTCATGGGAGATAATGAATTGGAATACTAATAACCTTGCCAAAGTACAAAAAAATGGGTCTGTAATTTACCCAGTATTGCCAAAACCATTTGTTTCTATAATAAAGTATAAAATGGATTCTACCATTTGGGGCCAAGTCAGCATAATGAGTTAGCATTTTTCTTAACCCATGAAGCATCAGTCAGCCTCTTATTCCTTGTCAAAGTTTGGGTTGTTGTGGTTTGAGGTGCTGGGAACCCTGAAATGCAAGGGTACATGGGGTTTGCCTCAAAAGAATTTGACCACTCAAGCCTTTTTTCAAAGTAATGAGTTCTCTTTGTGACTCCAATAGAAGTAGGCTAAATTCTAAGTGACTCTGAGCCAAAAAAGACTGTGAGAAGACCTGGATAGGATTAAGGAATGGTAAATAGCGTGGGGGTGACCTAGGGGCAGAAGAGAAGAGGTCTACAAGGGATTAAGGAGTGGTAAATAGCCTGGGATGATTCAGGTGCAGAAAATGAAAGGGGTTAAGTGGTTGTAGAGTCATGGCTGGGAAGGGCCAGATGCCTCAGGTGAACCTCCAGTGGGGGAAAGTTAAGCAGCTGGGTTGCATGTGGGAAAGTTCTGGGCTTTTTAGGGGTCCAGGTTCCATTGACCCATCCATTGTTTCCATCAATGTCAATGAAAGACATAGCTCTAACCTGCTCTGGTTACAGCTTTGATGGTAATGTAACAATAAAGTAGTCCCTGCTGATATATTTTATAGTGCCTGATACTATGGTCTGACCATTAAAATAGGAGAACTAAATGTTTTTAACCAAACATAAGGATCTGAGATTTCTTTTTTTTCTCCTCTTTAAAGCCATTTAACCAATTAATTTGTCTGTAATGAGGAATGCAATGACTACTTCACATTTTCTGAAGGGAAGTCAGACCTGAAGAAGCTTTACCTCTGCTTTTAAATGACTCCTAGTCCGTTACTCAACTGGTCTTCACCTATTGAGATTACTGTTAATATTGCAGTTGGTCAGTCATTACCAGAGAATTGATACTGAGTAGGAGTGATAAGCACCAAATAGTATGAAATAACTCAATAGATTCATTGCTTTTCAAAGCATCATTGAAGGCCTTCATATCTTGGGTTGATGTGTAATCTAAATTCTTCCTCAAAGTAGTCATAATGTTATACAATAAGATTGAAATTGAAATCAAAATCACATTGAGTTAAAATGTTCTCTTCAGCAAAATGGAACTCCACTTGACATTAACAGTCATTTCAGCCACGATAGGAACAACTGTCCAAATGAATCATTACATATTCATATTATAGAATATCATCTCCCCATATGAAACAATGAATATGAGGAATTAGAGAAACAGAGGGAGAATGACAAGGACAGAGTGGATAAAGAGCTGGTCTCAAAGGCAGATTAAGGCTGGGTTCCTGCCTCTGTCTGTAGACTACATTGACAATTTAAAAATGTAATGTTATCTTTGCTTTATTGTATTTTTATTTATATTGTGAAATATTTCCCAATCACATCTTAATCTGGTTCAGACCAAACTCGAGTGTTGCAGGCTGCATAGGTCCATGATTGATACCTCTGGTGTAGCTGATAGCTGGCTTCAAAGCCAAGGTTCAGCTCCTACCTCTGACATAGACAACTGTAATGCCATGCACAGAAACTTTCCAGAAGTATGCTTCTGTGAACAGCTTTTAAGGTTCTGATTATACAGTATAGTGAACACTATTTACTCCATAACAAATCAAAACAAAACATTCACAGAAAATCAAGGTACAGCATTCACAATATTACAACTTATCACAGAAAATCACAATATAGTATTCACAACAGCTTATCATTAAAACGGCCACATAGTTTTCACCAAAGTGGTCACAATATTTAGAACAAAGAACAATCATCTCGAAGTACAATAGTCAAAGTCTTCCACTAATGGGGCACACTTAAGTTAACTCAATCAGTCACTTACAAAGCAATCAATTATTAAGTATCCTTAATCACTAAGAACAATAGAAAATACAGACACTCCACCCCTAGGTCACTAGTAAACTACAATTTCATCATTACTCAGTACCTACAGAGAGGTCTTTCCATCTTGACTTGGGGCCAGTTCTCAGATTCCCGGGATCCCCTTCCCATGGTCCCAGATTCTACCTAGATTCACCAGACTGTCACCTGGGTTCAATGGCAGACAGCTCCCAGTTCCTTGTCCAACTCTCTGGGTAGGCCCTGCTCCACATTGAAGTTCACAGGGTCCAGTCCATCTCAAATCCTTCACAATTTCTGCTCCAGGGAATTCAAGGCTCAACAAAGCCACAAACAGACAAAGCCCCTGCAACCCAGTCATGCTTCCTCAGTCTTCTACTTCCTCAGTCTTCTGCTGGGCTCCTCTGTCACCTGGGTTCTTCAGCTCCTGAGCTCCTGGGCTCCTGGGCTTCTGGCTCCTGGGCTCCTATTCAGAAGAAGCTCCACCACCAGAAGTTCTCAGGAAATTCTGGCTCAGTTCTCCATTCTCTCTTCTGTAGCTGTTCTGCCACCAGATGCTGGTCCAAGAATATTCTGACTGTGCCTCTCTGGGGCTTTTCTTACATAAACAACATTAGCTACTTCCTGTTTCAGCCAACCCTTTCCTGTTAAGTCAGGAACAGAGGTCCATACCTTCTGTTTCTTTCACAGAGGTTTGCTTGGTTACTAAATGCTAAGTACCTGCTTCCTTGCCAATACAAAAAGGGGTCTTCAAATTACCATTACAACAATCTGTGCAACTTTAGGATAGTCTTTTAATCTTGGGTGCTCTAGGCAACTCTCTTAAGACTATAAATTTCAAAGAAGGCATCAACTTGTATTGGTAGAAGGAATTTGCTCACCAAGGAATTCCAGTGAAATGACAGGGCCAATCTCTACCTGGGATTTGTGCTTGGAAGAAAGAACCTATTTCAATAGTTGAGGAAAGTGTGTAATTGTAAAGAGGCTGTCAAAGAAAAAAATACAAATAAAATACCCTGCATTTTAGGCATATATCTGCCAGAAACTATCTTTTTTCCATTTCACATTATTATAAATCCAAGTATTTCTATATTAGAGAGATAAATGTTCAAACTGACATTTTCCTGAAAAGTGTTAGGCTGGAGAAATATTATTTTCCAATATATTCAGTTGAGCTAAAAAAGGTTGTTTTGTAAAATATGCTTCCATATAAGTCAACAAAGTATTGCTATTATGTGGCCTTTGTTATGTGGGACACTTCTTTGCAATGGTGCTAAACAAAAGTGAATATGGCCTGTATTTAAATAGAACCGAAGGAAAATACTATTTGCTAACCCACTTATTCATCCATTTCCTTCTGCCTGACATCTTTCCTATAAGGGGGAAAACCAGTGACTAGCTCTTCTCTGTACATCTCTCTCCATTCCCTACCTCTAATCCTAGTCAGTTCATGGTTTTTTTAATTTCCATAGGTACTTTATAATAAAATAACTTAAAGGAATAAAAAAAACCAGTTATCTATGTAAACCAAAGATAAAGAAAGGCTTCCCAAACACATACAGCCAGGTTGAGCAGGATTCAAAGGCAGTAAATAATTGCTTTGAGACCCTTTGAACATATGTTTCCCCTAAAGCAAACCCATTTTTTCCAAATATGAATTTCACATAGGAAGAGAATAAACATTTATAGATTGCTTTGAAGATGAAAAACTGCTTATAAGAACACAAACTGATGACTACATTTTCCAAATGCCAAATCCCTAAAAGGATTATTTCTGACAACAGGTCTCTAAACTCAAAGCAATTTGTCAGTTTGGAAAAACCAACAACAACACAAGAACTTTAAACATATTGCAGCAAGTAGTCTATAAAACAGTTCTAGTTGGGAGAAAAGAAGAGAGGAAGATGGAGAAAGATTTTTTTTGAGATAGATTTTCAAGAAATCAGTGGTTAGAAAGCAAAACTGGAGAAGTCCAGCATGGTTGAAAGACAATTACTAGAATCATACTGGAGTAATAATCATAACAATAATAGTGAGCATCTATGTCATACTTTAAGGTTTGCAAATTATTTTTACAAATATCTCATTTGGTCCTGACAACAACCCTGGGAGAAAGGTATTGTTATTATCCCTATTCGACAGAAGAGGAAACTGAGTCAGACAGTTTAAGTGACTTGCCCAAGATCACACAGCCAGTATGTATCTGAGGCCAAATTTGAATTCAAGTCTTTCTTGCTGGCAGCTAGGTTAGTGCAGTGGATAGTGTCAGACCCGGAATCAGAAAGACTCTTCTTCCTGAATTCAAATCTGTTTGTTTCCAGAAATTAGCTGTGTGACGCTGGGCAAGTCACTTAACACTGTCTACCTCGGTTTCTTCATCTCTAAAATGAGCTGGAGAAGGAAATAGCAAACTACTCCAGGATCTTTGCCAAGAAAACCCCAAATGGGGACAATGGAGAGTTGGACACAACTGAAAAACGACTGAACAACAGCTTTCTGACTCCTTGCCTAGCACTACATTTACTGTATCAACCTGATAAGGATACCTTGGCTTTGACTGTAATTTTACTCATTAGTAGTTTCACAGAAATTCAGAGGATGGAAGGGACCTGAGAGTCCATCTAGTCCACCATTTATGTGAACAAGAATTCCTTTTTCCACATCCTCAAAAAGTTATGACTCAGCCTCTGTTTGGAGAAGAGGGAGAGCCCCCTAGCTTATGACTCAGCCCAACTTTTGAACAGTTCTTTTTGTCAGCAAGGTTTTTCCACTGTCAAGCTGAAACCTACTTCTCTTCAGCTTCCACCCCCTTGCTCTTAGTTTTAGCCTTGGGAAGCCCTATAATCATAGAGTGGAGCTGGAAGGCACCTCAGAGTTTAGCTAGTCCAATCTCTTCATTTTATTGATGATGAATCTGAAGCTGAGAAATATTAAGGGATTTGCCCAAGATCACACAGATAGTAAATGTCAGGCAGATTTTGAACCTAGTGCTTATGTCTCCAAAGCCCACGTTCTTTCCATTGTAACATACTGCCTTCCACAGAAAACAAAGAGCACTACACAGTGGATAAAGAGCTTAGCTCAGATTCAAGAAGACCTGAGTTCAAATCTTGTTACAGGCACTTGCTAGCTGGCTAGCCTGGCACAGAATTTGCTTTGTCTGTTGTTGTTTTGGTGACTGTGCTACTAACTCAAATTGAGCTCGCAGTCCACTAAAAATAAATCTCTTTTCTCCAGGAAATGGTGTCTCTCTGTGTTTTCCTATGCTATACTTTTGAAGTTGATTTTTTAAAAAATCTAAGTGTAAGTACTTTGCTCTTTTGCCTCTTAAATTACATGCTATTGGGTTTGGCTCATAATGAGGGCCTCTCAAGACCTTTCTGGATTCTGACTGTCATTATTTGATTCATTATCTATCCCTCCCATCATGGTATCAGCTACAAATTTGATCAGCATACCTTCTGTGCCTTCATCCAAGCTACTGATAAAAATGTCACATGCAGAGACAAGGGCAGATCCTTGGAGTACTTCACTAGAAAACACCAAGGGGATATCAACTCATTAATGGCCACCAATTGATCATTCATTGGTTTTGACTTCATCTAATCATACTGTCATCTAAACTACCTCTCTCCACCCTGTACATAAGGAGAGTATGAGAAAATTTATAAAATGATATGTCAAGATCTAACTTTATTATGTCTTTGACATTTCCAAGATTATCAGTCTTGAACCTCTGGTATCAACTATAAAGTCCTTTGACATTTACAGCCCTTCATACTTGTCCTTCTCCTTCACACTGCCACCACCACCTTTCCAATTTTCTTATACTCTAAATGATGGGGTCCTTGGGATGTATATATGTTTGTAACATCAATCTATGTAACATTGGTTTGTAATATCAATCTGTAACATCCGTTTGTAAATGGGGTGCTTTGGGATCTATGTCTGTAAAATCAATTTGTAAAAGCAGTCTATAAAATCACACTCCCCCCGCCCAGTCTCAAAGCATTAACTCTGCCCCTTCCCCCTGCCAGCACTCTGCCCAGCAACAACTCATGAACTGTTTATCTCTGCTTGAAACAATAAGCTACTTATGAATCCTTCACAAAACTATCTACAAACATTTTAGCTTAGGCAAATGTTATCTCCCTTAGTTAGAGTGGCCAGCTGCACCATGAATTCTTCAGTACCCTATCTATAGGGTAACTCCTTAGCCAATTATACCCATACTGTGTCTCTGATGGCCTTGGTTCCCAACATCTATCTTGTCAAGCCTGACATTGAGGGGTGGCAGACTGGGCACTCCTTAGTAGCCATGACCGAGGATTGACTTTAGTGACGTGTCAGGCCTAAAACCACACCTCCAGGTAGCCCCCTCTTGGGCTATTTCCCAGTGAATCATGGGCAATACACCTGTGCAGTTGATATTAAAAGTGCATGGTCCTTTAAGCACTGACCACTCCATAACTCCTCCCTGATCCCACCCTTACTCACCTAGTTAGCATAATTGGCACCTGATTTACTGTCTTGACTCCATAAAACTATGCCTGTGACCCCTGGAAGTTTGCAGGTTCCATAAGAATCTAGCCCGCTGTCCTTGCACAGCGTAACAATAAACTTTATAATTTCGACTCCAAGTTTGCTTGAGCCTGGTTAATTCCTTCCAGACTGGATGCCAGGGTGGGTCCTTGGCAGAACCACTTACCCTTCCCTACCCTTATCACCCTTCCCTTTTCATATATACTCTCTTCTTCAATCCATTGATACTGAGCTCCTTGGTGGTTCTTGAACAAGGCACTCTGTCCTCTGACTCCAGGCATTTTCACTGCCTTCCATGCTTGAGATGCTCTCCCTCTTCATTTCTGCCTCCCAGATTCCTTGACTTCCTTCAAGTCCCAAATAAAATCCCCCCTTCTACAGGAAGCCTTTCCTTAAGCCCCTTAATTCTAGTGCCTCCCATTGATAATGTCCAACATCACGAGTGCATAACTTGTTTGTAGGTAGTTGTTTGCATTCTGTCCCACCTACTAGACCATGAGCGTCTTGAGAGCAGCTCCCATCTTTTACCTTTCTTTGTAAACCCAGGGCTTAGCACCATGCATACCACATAGTAAATGTTTAATAAATGTTTACTAATTGGCTGAGATTCAATTTAAAAAATATTTGTTAACTATCTGCTCTATGTGTCAGAAGTGAGGTGAGTCTGTCTTGAAGCCATATTGTCTTTTAATGATCGATCACAGCTTCCTTTTGCAAACACTAAAAAACTATTCCTTTAGTTTTTAGCATTGCAGAATTTTGCCAGGAATAGAAGTTGAGTCCAATGTCAAGGTATTTCATTTAAATTTATTTTTGGTAGGCATCTTTGGGTTTTTAAATATCCCCAATGCCCAAAAGGAATCTAGACAAATTGATGAGATTTAGAAATGCAAATAGATTTACAAATAAACAACAGATGAGTCCATAAATAATTTACCAAATAGGAACAATTCCATTCCATCAATCTGCAGAAGCCTAAACACAGAAGTAGGCATTTGCACTGTTCTTGAAGACTAGCAAACCAGTATCACAAGGCTAAGAGAAGAAGCAAACCTCAGAATCATGGATCTTTCTTGGAATGTTATCAATTAAATCTCTGATTCTTCAAAGTTGAAATCTTCAGGTCACCATCAGCTGTATTGTGATTAATAAATAAAGATAACAAAAATGCTCTTGTCATTCCTTATTTCATCAGCTTTTCCACAACTCAGCTTACTGAAGAAATATCTATTCCCTTCTTCCTAAGGGTCAATAGTTATTCTTTAGATATTTTTTTCAGCAGATCATTCCATTCTTTAACTGCTTTCATGTATATTCTAAGCAAGACAATATATTTGCAAGGTGTATATTCTCCAACAAAGAAAAAACTGGTATTTTCCAAACAGTAAGATCTAAATTGTCCAAAGCAGTCAATCTACTCTTCTGAGTTTCTCAAAAGGTTAACCTGTGAAAGGCAATTATAAGGAAAATATTATTTATACAAAGCATTTATTATATACAGTTTATTTAGTTATTATAATTAAATATAATTTAGAGATCTATTTAGTAAGCTTAGATTATTAGTCTAGAGACTTTGGTATTGGGATTAACCTCCTGGTTCTCTTTTGTTCAATTTTATTTCACTTGCCTTGGTTATACAAGATCACAAGGCTATAAAAAAAAAAACCCTCTTCCCTACCTCTGTTTAATAAAAGGTCTTCAAGAATTTAATAAGAGTTAGCCAGACAATATTCCCAGCACTTATTCTTTTCTCATTTCAGCCTTCATGATGATTAACAAGTAGGTCCTTAAGAAATTTTCTTCCCCCTAGAAACTCCTGTAATTTTATGAATTTCTCCAACCCTTTCTTGGTTCCCAAACCAAAGTTTCTAAGCTGGTATTTGGCTTCTCAGATTTAATAAACAAAATCACTCTATTAAAGAGTCAGAAAGTCCAATCTCCTTTCCACTGGAGTGCATCCAAAATATATTTAAAAGGTTTGATCATTTAGAGAAAAGACAGTTTACAAAAGACAAGTCATCTCTGGGGTCCCTTCCAGCTCTAAACACTCCAATCCATTCCATTTGAGTCTAATGAAGTACAAAATACAATGCCTCCCTTTGGCATTATCTATCCTGTAAATCTTACAGATTTTTTGGTAGGACTTTAATGAAATTGCCTATATCACTTTTTAAACTAAGGTGGCTTGTTAGTTGAGACAGTTCCAGACTTCGAATTCTTGCCCAAGATTGTATTTGAAGCCTGTAAGTCTGCCCTAAAAAACCATCTGCCTCCTGGATTCAGTCATGCCCAGGGATTTCTAAGCCTCTGGCAGAACTTTATTTCTGGACCTTCCTAAGACATTTAACTCACCCATCCCCCAAAACTTCTAAATGACAGGATTTCATTATCAAGGGCTTTCACCTGAGCTACTGAAGCTCAGTTGAATGAACAATTCCTTGCCCGCATTTGCTCAGTTTTTGTCTTCTTGCATCAAGATATTTAACCTATGGCTGTAGCCATACTGGTCACACTCTGGGCTCAGCCCTTATTACACAAAGAAAGATCTGCTTCTAGGTCTTTTTTTCTCTCTCGACAGGAGAGTAAGGGATCTATCTCCCTGTAATTAAATCCTCTCCACAACCGACCACAGCTGATTTCATTCTTCTACAATTGGGAAATGAAAAATCGATTTGCCCATAATCCTAAACGATAGACTTTCCACCATGTGAAGCAAATCATGCTCACCTGACAGGCCAAAGAGTGCTGAAATTATAGTGCAGATTTTCTATTTAAAATTTTTATTTAGATTTAACATAGTGACAGATCCTTTTAAGCTCTGAGCCTAGATGCTTTATTGTATTCAGTGATGTGGGCCTACATAAATCCCTCGAGCTATCAAGCAGCCTATAATCAGAGGCACTTAACTAATTTACTAGCATGGGCCATAGATCTCTTTCCTTAAGGTTACTTTCTATTTCGGGAATAGAGGTCCACAGAAATCCTCTCATGAAACCTGCTGACAAGATACAAATACATGCAGAATACATTCATCTGGATTTCTAGATTGGAGAACTTAGTAAATTATTTTTAATACTTAAAAAAAATAAATCCTTAGTGAATATTACACATACTCTCCCTTCCTTACTCTTTGACAGAAGCAACCATTAGCATGCAGTTTAAAATCTAAAATGATGGTTCCAACCAGAGACACAGTGCCCAGGGATGAATTGAAGTCTTGAGGGACACATAGAGTTTAACAAACGAAAAGATTAGTTATTGATCAGTTGTGGCAGTCTGAAGGAATATTGATTTTGTTTCACATCATCTAATTCATATGAAACTGGTTTTTCAAGGTCACTACCTTTTGCCTCCTGACCACGTGGCAAATGTAATTTTGAGTAAAGTATAGCTTCACTTTGTGGTCTGGAGGTGACCCTGGCTTCTCACAAACTACAGAATCTGGAAGCATTTTGAGTACTGAGCATAGAGCTGTTACTAGGGCAGTGCAACCAGGACTGTGCCACTGAGGCACTGAAATTTAGGGGGCATTTGTGATTCACAAAAGCAGCATGGAAGCATCTGAGCTTAATATCTAGTTTAACTTAATAATTAGCTAAAATAGGAAATTACACACACACACACACACACACACACACACCAATTGAATTTTGATTGCCCTCTGGTGTCTCTTACAAAGTTTGCTCAGGTCTGAAAAACTCTAGTTATATTTTTGATAGGCCACGTGACAGTGTTTCTAAGAACCAGCTTAATTAAATTTAGGGAAGTCTTTCACCAGAAAAGTAGTCATTACTGGTGGTCTTTGTTTTTTGGCTATTTGGGGAGTGGGGCGAAAATAATTCATTATACTGTATTATAAGCTTGGGGAATAGCTACATGTATGGGGAGTGAATTATTCACAGGGATAGGATCATAAATTCTTCAAGTATTATAATATACATGGTTTTACCCACTCACTATGGTAATGAGAAAAATAAAAATGAATATTCACTCACTGTGTATATCTTTCCAAATCACTGTAGAAACAATGTTCTAGTTCTGATATGGGAGTGAGTGCTTCTTTTGCCCCTGTGCAAGTGGAAGGCTCTCTTTGCTTGGCTGCTCCTAGTTTACAGAAGAAAACTCTTTTAATTCATATTGGTCAAGTGCACCTTAAGTCAAGCAAATAATCCCAACAATAATGACAATGATGGCAATGACAATGAAAGCAACAGCAATAAAAATAGTAAACAGCTAGTGTGGCAGAGGAAGAATACTCAGCTGTGCCCTTGCTGGTGGGCCATACAGAGCAGGTGCAGATTCCAGTCCAACAAATGGAAATTAGGAAGCCTATTTCTAGCCATGGTTGGCTGAGGGGCTGGCTCTGGCTTAGGAAGAGAGCTCTTTTAATAGACTCCAGAGTCAAAACTCTATGAATGTACCAAAGACAACACCTGCCTCCTTGGAGTTCCTCTTCCTGACTCTAGGCCCAGAGCTCTGTCCACTGTGCCAACTAGCTTCTTGGGACAAGTCCAGGCGAACTTGTGGATTTCAGGAGGTCCTAGGAGGCCAGAGAAGTAGTCACCACAGTGTCCACTGGAGTAGACAGTGGCAGACTGGGGAGAGTCAGCCAAGGGAAGAGTCAGCATTGAAGACAGAGTAGCCACGAGAAAAGATCATTCTTGGATCATGCTTGGTAATTGATCAGACTGTGCTCAGTAGGGATGAAATGTGAAATGACTAATCAGCAGAAATGCCAAACTGCGTTGTCTTGATGAAACCTACTAGCAATTTCCAGCACATTTTAATCTGGCTACAAATAAATTTTCTGAATTCTGTTTAAATTGCTATATTAATGAATGAGTCTCATGCTTATAATTGCTTTCTGTGAGAGAATAAAATGACCTGTCCTGGGGGGCGGAGCCAAGATGGCGGAGTATAAACAGCTCATCCAAGCCACTCTGCCCCCAGATTCCCCCCAAACGATGTAAAAGGGGACTCTGAACAACTTCTGGAGCCCCAGCACCCACAGAACTACACAGAGAAGCTAACCTCCCTCTGAGGACAGCCCAGCAGCCCTGCAGGAAGGACCAGCCCAGTGGTCTGGGACCTGGCAGAGCGAGCGCAGAGGGCGGGGAGCCGAGCCCAGCAGAGCCCAGGTCCCCGTGAGCCGAGGTTTTAGCCCCAGGGTGGCAGGGCCAGCAGCCAGCTGGAGGAACCCCAGAACAGCAGCAGCCGTGGTGACTCCAAAATTATCAACATAGACATGCCTAGGACAAAGTAAGAGGTTAGTGTCCTATGGACTTTGGGACCTGTATTTGGGGGAATGCGTCAGCTCCCTCCCCTGGGGGCTAGAAGCCACTGAGGAGACACGCCATTTTGTGGTTTTCAGAGGCAGCTCCAGCTCCCAGCCTGTGAATTAATTGTAGCGATCAGTCATGGGGGGTAATCGCTCTTGCTTTAACCTCCCTGGATCTGGATTGTGATCTAGGGTGGAAGTCGTGGGTGGGTTTACAGCTTGCCAGAAATGGAAGTTGCCCCCCACACGTTCGGGACGAAAATTTCTCTATCTGGCCTTAAAGCCATAGTGTGGCAACAAGCCCAAAAGTCAAGCAATTAAGTGGCAACATGCCAAGGCAAAGGAAACAGAAAAATGCAACCCTAGACTCCTATTTTGGGGCATAGAGCGGGAAAAGGACTGTGAGGTCAGAAGTCCTGCTCCAAAAGCTCCAGGGGAAAACATGAGCGGGTTGCAGGCCATAGAGGACCTTAAGAAGGACTTTAAAAATCAAATAAGAGAAGTGGAGGAAAAATTGGAAAGAGAAATGAGAAGGATGCAGGAAAAGTATGAAATGAGGTCAACAGCCTGACTGAGGAAAACAACACCTTAAAAAATAGACTAACTCAAATGGCAAAGGAGGCCCAAAAGGGCAATGAGGAGAAGAATGCCTTAAAAAGTCGAATTTGCTAGATGGAAAAAGAATCTCAAAAGTTCACTGAGGAGATTCATTCCTTCAGAGTTAGACTGGAGCAATGGAAGCTAATGACTTTATGAGAAATCAAGATGCTGTTAAGCAGATCCAAACAAACGAAAGATTAGAAGGCAATGTGAAATATCTCATGGGAAAAACCACTGACCTGGAGAATAGATCCAGGAGAGACAATTTAAAAATTATTGGACTACCTGAAAGCCATGATCAAGGAAAGAACCTAGAAATTACCCTTCAAGAAATTCTCAAGGAAAACTGCCCTGATGTTTTAGATCCAGAGGGCAAAATAGAGGCTGAAAGAATCCACCAATCACCTCCTGAAAAAGATTCCAAAAAGAAAACTCCCAGGAATATTATAGCCAGGTTCCAGAATTCCCAGATCAAGGAGAAAATACTACAAGCAGCCAGGAAGAAACAATTTCAATATTGTGGAAACACAATCAGAATAGCTCAGGACCTGGCAGCTTCTACACTGAGGGATCGAAGGGCATGGAATATGATATTCCAGAGGGCAAAAGAGCTGGGAATGAACCCATGGGTCACCTACCCAGCAAAACTGAGTATTTTGTTTCAGGGGAAAATATGGTCATTCAGTGGAATAGAGGACTTTCAAGCATTCTTGAGGAAAAAACCAGAATTGAATAGAAAATTTGACATCCAGATGCAAGAAGCAAGAGATGCCTGAGAAGGTAATCAGGGAAAAAGAAATCAAAAGGAACTTATCAAAGTTGAACTATTTACATTCCTATATGGAAAAGCAATAACTGACTGATGATATCTTTCTCACTATGAAAATAATGGAAGAAGGGGGTGTGGTCATATGAATACATATGTGAATGTGTGTGTATATGGTTACAGTTATATATGGATAAAGGGCATAGGTTGAATTTGTTGGGAAGGGAGAATACTCAAGGGATGAAATTATGAGGAGAGAGAGGAAAGTGGCAAGAGGAGATGGGGAGAGACAGGGTAGGGTAAACTATCTCATGTAGAAGAAGCAAGGGGAAGTGGTTGCAAGGGAGGGGAGAATAGGAAGGCAAAAAAGGCAAAACCACATTCTCATTGAATTTGGTTCAGGGAGAGAATGACATACATACTAAATGGGATATCTCAACCTGCAGCAGAATAGGGGGAAGGGGGATGAGAGGAGGGATGATGGATGGGAGGGCATCCTTGGGGGGAGGGGAGGTTGAAGTACCCACTATAGAAGAGGGACAGGATCATGTAGGGAATGGACCAGGTGGGGGGTGGGATGAGTGGGAGGGAATTATAAGCAGCCTAGTACAAAATATCTACTATGATAATGTTTTGCATAGCTAGACATGTACAACATATACTGAATTACTTATCTCCCAAGAGGGAATGGGTGACAAGGGAGGAAGGAAATGGATCTGAAATTCGAGATCTTAAGATTAAATGTTTCAAATATATATAAATACTATTATTAATACTCTTTTGCTTATAATTGGGAGATAAGATATGCAGGCATTGGGACACAAAGATTCACTTTCCTCTAATGGAAAAGTCGAAGGGGGTATGGGAGAAGGTATGGGAGAGAGCAGATTGGAGGAAGCGATATCTTGTGGGACTGCTATTCTGGGAGGTTGGGTAGGGGAATAACAGGGGGAAAATGATTGTAACTCAAAGTCTGACGGAAATGAATGATGTAAAACAGAAGTTAATAAAGCATTTGTTTAAATAAAAAAAAATGACCTGTCCTAGACCTGATTTATATGATGCATTGGTATCTATTTTACTCTGTTCCCCCCCTCCATTTTGGGGAAATCCTAGACTGGAGCCAAAGATAAAACTGTCCCCAAAGTAGCCAGGGTTGCAGGTTCAGAAGCCAAAGAATATGAGAATTGGGGAGCCTATTCCCTTACTTTTTTTGGAGGGGGGAAGGCAGGGCATTTGGAGTTAAGTGATTTGCCCAAGGTCACATGGCTAGTAAATGTTGTGTGAGGCTGGATTTGAACTCAGGTCCTCCTGATTCCAGGGCCAGTGTTCTATTAACTTCAGCCACCTAGCCCACCCCTCCCCCTCTCCTGCCCCCCAGCCTATTCTCTTATTGAGAAGCCATATCACTCCAGAGCTGAAATCTGGGTAAACCACAATAGTAGGAAAGGAGAGTAAAGGGAAAAGGTCACCAGACTCTGTGACCTGCTAAGCAGTGCCAAGAGAGCAACTACACTAGATGAGCTCTTATTTAGCCCTTTAAAGTTTACAAAAGGCCTCCCAAGTTTTCTTACTTGATTTTCACAAGAACCCTATAAGATAGTTGCCGTTATTTTCTCTTTTTCTAAAAGAGGAAACTGAGGCTAAGAAACATTATGTTGACTTGCCTAGGGACACATAGCAAGTGTCCCAGGCAAGGTTTGAACTCAGGTATTGTTGATTCCAAATCCAACTCTCTATCTAAGGCTTCACCTACCTTCTTCAAATACTTTACATTCTAAAATGAATAGCAAAAGCTCTTTTTGTGGTGGCAAACAATTAGAAACCAGGGAAGTATGCTTTAATTAGGGAATGACTGAACAAGTTATGCATATGATTGTGGTTGAATACTACTGTGTTTTAAGACACGATGAAAGGGATGGTTTAAAAAAAAAAACCTCAGAAGACTTATATGAACTGATGCAAAGTGAAGTTGAGCAGAATCAGGAAAATGGTATATGTAGTAACAGCAATATTGTAAAGATAACTATGAAAAATTTAGTAACTGTGATCAATACGATGATCCACAATAATTACAAAGAATTCAAGATGAGAAATGTTATCTATCTCCAGATGGAGAACTGATGACTTTGAATGTAGATTCAAGCCTATTTTTATCTCTTCATTTTTCTTGCTTTTTTTTTCTTTTTGCAACAAGGCTAATGTGTATATATGTTTTGCATCACTTTAATGAGCATCATTTTTCCATTCCTTTTCCATTGGTAGAAAGAGAGAATTTGCAACTAATTTTTTTTTGTTTGTTTTTGGTGGGCAATTGGGGTTAAGTAACTTGCCCAAGGCCACACGGCTAGGTTTTTATTTGTGTATGCGTTAAGTGTCTGAGGCCGGATCCGAACTCAGGTTCTTCTGACTCCAGGGCTGACGCTCTACTCACTGCGCCACCTAGCCACCCCTGCAACTAATTTTTTTAAAGACCATAAAAAAGAAAACATTAAAATGAATAACAAATACATGTAATTATGTTATTCTTCCTTAAGGCTCAGAATTAGACTCATGGAAAAGAACTTGCAGAAGGTCACCAACCAATAGGATTAGAGGTGTCTTCATGTTGTGGAAAGAATACTGTTTTTGGAGTCAAAGGACCTATGACCCATATTCTGCCTCTGTCACTACCTGTCTTACTTTGGGCAACCCAATTAATCTCAGCCTCAGTTTCCACATCTATAAAAATGAAAGAATTATACTACTAGTCTTTTAAGGTCCCTTATAGCTCTAAATTTATGTTCCAATAATCCTAAAATTCTACCTCTTTCCTTTTAAAGGCACTCTGGTCACTTTTCAAGATATCTCAAAAAGGGAAGATTCTCCCTAAATAGAAAAGATAATAGGGAGTATTAACATACAAAAAAGAGACCAAGTGTCATGTGTCATTGGTAACAATTGACATGTATACCTATTTTCTTGTCTTTGATAATTTGTAACCTTAGAAGTAACTTTAGTTAAGGATTCTTTATCAATATCAAACCAAGCATAAAACAGGGAGATACTAAAGATATTTCTCCACTATTATGGAGAATAGCCTGCATGAAGTTCAAATGGAAGAATTACCTAGGGGTGATGAGGTTCTACCGATGCTCATGTTCACAGATGACATTGTGCTGCTTGCATTGAGTTACAGATTGCTTCAGGGCTTCTTTGGTGAAACTAAGACCATTCAAAAAGGCTGACCTAGTAATCTAACTTGGGAAAAAATTCAATTGAAAAATATGTAATTATGTAGACTATGAGATGCTACTGGATATAGCCCAATACATTAAATGAGGTCATTAGTACATGTATTTTGGGCAGGCACTGTAAATGGACAATGAGCTGGGTCAAAAATTTGAATAAGAGAAAGACAGCAAACTGGTCACATTTTGGAAACACCCAGTTCTTTCAAGGATTCCAAAATACCTTCTGCCACTAGAGCGTATCATTTAAATTCAATAATTTCCCAGCAATAGTCTATGGCTACAAATACCACAGTCTCAGAAGAATTAAACTTTCAAATAAATCCAAAGGACATTGGAAAGATGTGGTTGGTGTAATTGGTGTGGTGTATTAACAAAGATATCTTTGTTCAAGCAATATTATAAGAAGCATTCTCAAGGAAACATATATAAATGTAAGGTAGGAGGAGGAGGAGGCGAAGCAGTAGTATTAAGGTAAAGCCAGACAGAAAGTTTGCTTAAAAAAAACCATAAAAAGTAATGAAACACTAGAGCAAACTACTAAAGGAGAGAGATTTTACATCTCTATCTATAGATGTTTAAAAATAGGATAAAACCACCTGTTTTTGGAAGGTTTAAGTCATTTGCTAGCAGCTAGGTAGTGCATAGGCTGCTGGGCCTGAAATCAGGATGCTAAATCCTGCTTCAGACATTGACCAGCTTTGTAATCCTGGGCAAGTCACTTAACCACTGTCAGTCTCAGTTTCTTCATCTGTAAAATGGGGATAACAGCAATACCTACCTCCCAGGGTTATGAAGACCAAATGAGATAATATTTGTAAAGTATTTTGAAAAGCTTAAGGGCTATGTAAATGCTAGCTATTATTATTATTATTATTATTATATAGATTTAAAGTGTTTTGGAAATTTTAAAAGTATAAAACAATTATCAGTTATTATTACTTAGTGAAGTTTACAAGTACCAGAAGAGTACTTGGAAGAAAAATGACACCTGTCAAAACCAAAGCTAAGCCTGCATTGTGAATATGAACCATTATCCATACACAGAAACAATCAAAAGATATCCTGATGTACCTTTAGGTTTTGTTTTTTAAAATTATTCTCAATGTCTCTCAAGAGAAAAGGAATGCATCATCTCACTCTTCTGGGAGCTGCAGCTCCCAGATAGACAATGTGATAATATTTAAAACTCTACAAAATTTGACAAAAAGCAAAATATGAGCTGTCTTTTCTAATTCCTTTCTTGAGAATATGTGAGATAAGCAGATTTCTTTTAAAAGCCTAGAGTGATAAGTTTCCCTCTAAAAATTGCTTTAAAAAAAGCACCCTTATCCTCCAATAACATTAATTCTCTACCACTAATCCAATATACCTCTCTTTGGGCAGAGTCAAGAATATTCAAGGACTTCACATAGAAATGGCCAAGACTGTGAATCAAACATTTCTTTGAATTTTTCAGAGGGCTCCAAAGAACTAGACAAAAAGAACAGTCTCAAGCACTGTTTTGTTAGACCTGCCTAAATTTAGCTGACAAAACTACTTTCTCAGCAGCAAAGCCTTTGATTAAAAATAAGGTTCCATTTCTATTATGTTATCAGATAAAGCCCCAGTTGCTGTCACTGGTAAGATTTTTATTTTCTCTGATTTTAATCCTGTTTTCAGAGGAATTGAAATCCATGGCATCTGATCTTCTGGTTTCTAGTCTCAATTCATCATACAGTATTGTCATGTCCACTGAGTAAATATGCCTGTCCTTTTTTTCCCCATCTTGTTCTTAAAGATTTAGGAGTTAGAAACAAGGAAATACAATCACTGCAGCCATACTAAGTTCCTCTGCACCAACTTCTCACTTCTATTACTGGTGATTAGCTTATTTTTTTTCTGATTTGTGAATTTAAGAAGAGATTACTGAAACCTAAGAGAAAAGAGTTTAAGGTCATTTTCTTTCTCCTATCTCTAACTTTTGAACCTGTAAAATATAGTTAAATCCCCCTCACATCAGTGGGGATCATAATATTTGGAGCTAAAAAGAACTTTAGAGATCATTTAGGTAAAATCCAACCCACTCATTTTACAGATGAAGAAATTTAAAGACTTTCCTGAAGTCACCCCAATAGTATGTAGTAGGATCAGATTTGAATTATTGTCCCAGGTGTTTCCATGGCCATACAAGTTGTTGTGATAGTACAACATAATATATGTAAAAAGTATCTTGATAAATAAAATGCACTATGTGTAAAAACATTATTAGTTCTTTTTTGACACTCTGGGTTCTTTTGCTTACTATTTACCCTTTTTTGTCTTTTCCCAAGTTGCTTAGGTTCGGGTGAGGTAGGGGTGGGTGTAGGGCAAGAAGTGGAATGGGCATCATGAAAGTCTATAAGGAATCTTTGGAAAGTTCTCAAGTATTTAATTTTCACATAAGCACCCTTTCCAAAAGTGATGGTGTTCAAGTTAACTCCACAGATTTTCTTTGGTCAAGGATAATATATTCAAGACCTCTTTGGAAACTAGAACTGTAATTTTTTTTTAAACAATTCTGCTGAAAGTCTTTGCTGTAGAGCCAGCTTTCAACATGGGTACTTTCCATTACATAGCAACCATTCTCTCTCAAATCTTAACATCTTTCTTGATTGACATGAGCATTCAGCTGAGCCACAGCAAAGTGGATGTGTAGTTCTGACCTTTTCATTCAACTCAGAGAGACATTCCATGGCAAGTGGCACTTTGTGGGCAAAGGAACAGATTATGGAATCACAGGACAGATTTCCATCATCTGACTTGCCAATGCAAATTCACCACCTACCATTCCCAAAGCTCCATCTGTCCTGTGACCAGTGATCCTAAACCTATCCATCTGTTCCAAGTCTAGATTGTGTGGAAATTAAATGAGAATGCTAAAATATCTGACTTTCATTTGTTTGTCTCTCTTGGAAGAGTAACTACTAGTAAAGGCTTTCCTTCAACAATTTATCCAATGGAAACATCTGTAGTAGTCAGTAGGCTGAACCAATGATTAAGCTACTTTTAAATTACCATTTAAAATGTCCTCTTTAGTGAAGTAATGAAATTAATGGATTGCTCATACCTTTCATATATTTTCTGCTTTTGAATGGGTGTTATGAATAAAGACAATGATAGGAAATCCTTGAAATATTTATTGTTTTTCCTACTCTATATTTTCCATTTGCCGATGACACACTGGTATGTGGTGATCAAATAAAGTAGTATACATTCTTCCAATATATAAAGTTTAGAGTTTAATTAGCAGGTGCACTTGCCACCAGTTTGTCTGTAGCTACCTAATACTCATCAAAGTCAAAGTTTTCCTTTAAAAAAAAAGGAAACCTTCCGATCTCTTATTTTGGAATCCACTCTTACCAGAACAGATGGTTATAACTTTGACTGTTTGATGTATATGAATCTGAATTATAAGAGTCATAAATATTATAGTTAAGCAAGTGAAAAATTAAATTTTCATGTTGCCTGCTTGCAGGACATCTGGCATCAGTAATTTGTCTTCCCTCCTGCAGGAAATTGAAACCTGTTCCATCCCTGTTTTCAAATATCAGCTACAAGTATATTATAAATGCTAACCTTAAACTGCTGCTCTCAATTTTGGGTCCAGATAATGGCAACTCTAAAATATTAGTTCATGATATTTAGTGATTCTGTTTTACACTGAAATTTAGTTGTCTTTGCTTTAGTTCACACCCATATTCATGGCATAAGACAACTTGTCTAGTACTGTTTCTAATTCTTGGTAGCTAGGATTCATGTTGCCAAGAACCAACCTTTCAGAAGAAAACTAGATCACCTTCTATTTCCAGGACCAGATGGATGAGAACAAGCAAGAACTTTTTGCTCTAAATTCTATAACAGGAATAGGCGACCAACATGTTACAAGTACCACTTAATACTCAGCCATATGTACCTCTTGGGTTTTTTTTTTTGTCCCCTTCCTCTTTCTAGCCCTCCTCTATTTCTCTTCTCTACCTCTGCCAGTTCTTTTCCCTTTTATTGTCTTTCTTCCCTTTTTTCTTTTTTTCCCCCTAGAACTAGTGCTATCCAAATGATTTTTCCTTTAAACTCCAAGGACTAGTGGCATCCAAAGTCATTACTGACTCTCTTGGCTACTACATATGTGTGAACACTGGAACTTTATCAATGTGGAAATGACAAATTTTCAGATTATAAATATGACATTCTTTCCCTCCCCCCTTCATATCTCCTATGAATGGTGAGCTTTTTGGTTTACAAGTATATTATCCACAACAACCAACCTTATGAAGTAGATAGTGCAGGCATTATTGTTTCATTTTAAAGATGATGGAATTGGGAATCAGAGAGTTTAAATGATTTACCTAGCTGAAGTACAATTAGGTGACCCCAAGATTTCTGAGTCCAAACCCAGTAGTACTGGTCAATGACCCAATTACATAAAACGTATGTGGTGACTTGAAATGAGCTAGTGGTTCTGCCAATTCACATGTTTTTCTTTCTCTTTTACATGCTTATTCGAAAGAGGTAGAAGCAAAACAAGTATATTAAGTGTCATAATATGGTTTAATTTTTGTATTTTTCTTGTCGGTGCCTGGCCATATAATAGATGCTTAACAATGGATCAAATTAAGTTCATGTTAAGAATCTTCAAATTAAGTTCTTGTTAAGTAAGCTATATAAGTTTCTTTATAAATTTTTATTAATTTACCCATTTGATTTAAAAAATTTCTTTATTAATTTTTTAGTTTCCATGTGAATTTTATTCATCCTAGGCTAGATTTGCTAGCATAAGTTTCATAACATAAATCAAATCTGGTAGATTTCTGGAGTTAAATTCCCCAAATGACTTTTTTTTGTAACACAGAAAAGTGCTCTCTTCCTCCCTCAAATCTGCTAAAGCATTTTGGATTTATCTGCCCCGCCATCATACAAACTTGTATTATATTTATCTCTGTACATTTTGTATCCTCTACAGTAGAATATAAACTTATAGAAGGCAGGGAATATGTTGTTTTTTACCTTTTGTATCCCCATTACTTAACAGAGTGTCATATAGATAATAAACATTAAAATATATTTGATTTGAATTAACAGAGTAATACTATTGTGACCACCCAGCATTTATATTTTAATTCATTTGAATTTTTGAAAACTTAAATACATCAATGGAGAAGATGTCATTGATGGAATTATTTCCTCTGTGCAGATTGTAGAATCTATCCATACTTTCTAATCCTGTGGGCTCCTGTACACGTCCTCTCATAAATCCTTTATGAAAGATCTACCTGATAATAGACCACAGGCCTTCTGGTGGGGTCTCTGAACATTCCCTGGTTACTCATGCATTTCTCAGGCCTTTCTTCTTTTCTTGCTTTTGCTACATTACTGCCATTCCTCCTTTTCTGATCATATATTTTCCAAATGATATCTTTTACACTACTTCTTCCATGAAAGTTATGATTGGTAATATACTGCATTCTCTAGTTTATTTTATACCAGGTGATGAAATATTCCATAAAATCACCTTTCTTATTGAGTTTGGGCACACAATGAAATTCTCTACCAACCCTCGTTATTTGCTTTTCCAAGGAGAACTTGTGAGCTACAGATGATTTAGTTTCAGCTTCTTTATTTCTTCTGATTTTATTTATAGTGAAAATGTCTGGTTAGAAATGATTCAGTAATATAGTAACTTACTGAACAAATGATGTAGAGCTTTAAAGCACTTTATAAACCATCTAGACCAAATTCCTCATTTTATAAAGGAGGAACAAAAGCCAACAAAGATTAAGTGACTTGTCCAACATCTTACGTATTTGAGGAAGGAATTGATTCCAAGCCTTTGTGATTCCAAGTCTAGCAACCTATTTATTCTGCCAGACAGGATCCCCCACTTAAGAGTATACTTTTCTACTACTCAACTACCATCACTGAAAACTATGGAAACCAAAGAGGACCATATAACACTGTTAGCTATTTTGTATTTTTGGTTTATCATGCCCAAAGTATTCAGCACCTACTAATTAACCTACTAGTGATGAGCTTTTCTCTAGTTAGACTGGTTCTCAGACAATAGGCATAATCTGTTGTCATGACCATCTTTCCATCTTGGTAAGACCTGTCAGAGTTTATTGTCTACTCTCATAGCTGTTGAGAACCTAGGGTCGCCTTCACACCATTATGAGGCATTCAGGTTTCCATAGTACAATAGAATAGGACTCATTCATTATTTCTACATCTTTCTTTATTAAATCATTCATGCAGCTTATTCTATAGTCACATAAAATAAATCAGGTTGTAGGCATAGGAAAACTTTAATAAAAATGGAAAATAAGGCGTTATTCAAACTACTTATGCCCACCTACACACATGGAGCTTAAAACGGAGTATTCACCTTTTGTGCAATATGTGAACAAAATTTTAAACTTATCACATTAGTAAAGACAACATAAACTGTTATGTTGGATGAAATATAGACCACAAGCCCCCAGGGAAGGATGTATGTGTTTGTATTCCAAAGGAAAGAAGAATAAAAAAATTGACCATTCATTCAGTCCCTCTTCTCTCACAATGGAGAATGGGTTCTTACTAATCTCTATTTATTTTCTTTCAGCCAACATTCCTCTCTTTTGCTCCCAATATGAATAAACTAACTTGGTGGATGAAGAATGGTGTGGTGTGAATTTGTGTCAATGTTTATTTTATGATTCAAGAATCACTATAGAAAGTGTAGTTGGAACTGACATATAACTGTTTTGCAGAGGTATGACATACAATCTTGGCTTTTTTCCAAACTGTCCTTCACTCATGTTACTGATTCTCCAGAGGAGCATACTGACTCTTTTTTCCTGCCCATTTCCAGGGACACCTCTAATCCATCATTACATAGGGAAGTCTCAAAGATGGCACCCAAAGGAAGTATTATTTTCTTTCCATTTATTTCTCAGAGAGAGAACAACTTACATGCAGAAAAAATTCTTTACGTTGAGGGGACATAAATAACAAGGTAAAACTAAATTTCTTTCACTGTTAGGCTTCAAATAGATTCTTGATTTAAAAAATAAAAAGGCTACAATCCTAGACCTCAATAAGTAATGATATTAGGAACATGCTGATAAAGTTAGAAAATTTTTAGTAAAATTTATGGAAAATAAAATCTGGCAATAAAAGAAAAAGGTTCTTTTGCTAGTAAATTAATGAACTTGTAAATATATGTTGTGAAGTTAGCCAGGTCTTCTGAACTTAAATTACCATGAACACTTGGAAAGACAGGGTAACTATTGACTTTTTTCAAGGAAAGCTGAAATGTCACAAGTTAAGACTTTTGAAAAGATGTACCGAGATAGTATGGGTCAAGCTGTTATGATATCTATCCTCAGCACCTCCATCCTTACTCCCCAGCTAGAGAGTTCCACTAGTAAATTTCACCATGCATAACTATACTTTGGGTGTGCAGTTTTTATAAATCCACACACTACAGAATTTTTATTCACCCTTCTCATATCTTTCACTTGAGGCAGGTGATGGCACAAAGGATAAAGCACTGAACCTGAAGTCAGGAAGACCCAAGTTTAAATCTGGCCTCAAATATTTAGGGGATATGTGACCCTGGACAAATCACTTAACTTCTGTTTGCCTCAGTTTCTTCAACCGTAAATGGAGATAATAATAGCACCCCCTCCCAAGGTTGTTGTGAGGCTCAAATAAGACAATGTTTGTACAAGTGCTGAGCACGATAACCTGGTACAAACTGGGCACTACTTAAATTCTCACTCTCTTCTCTTCCCCCATCACTGCCGTACTTTGATCATCTGCTCTTGGCAGCTATCATGGGATTAAGAGCAGAAAAGAACTTTAGAGAGCTTCAAGGCTAACTCCCAATTTCACAAATTAAGAAACTGAAGCCCAGAGAGGCTGTGAGTTCTCAGGGTGACACAGGTAAGGAGTAGCAGGGTCCAGATTCAAACTCAAGGTCATCTGCCTCCAAGGCAGGCTTCTGGACTCTGTAGCCAGCGCTCTTTCTACTACATGATAACACCTCTCATCAATAGCTTCATAACTCTTCTTTCAATGTAGGGGAATTGTTTTACAGTTACTAGCATTCCTACTAGCCTCTTTGTATGATCTTTTTTAGGCCCAGTTTAATGTTTTTGCCTCTAGGCAGAATAGAATCTGTGAGTGCATACTAATTGAGAGACCTAAAAGAAGTCTCTTGGTCTCACTTGCAAGTAACAATGTCCTGCAAATCTCTAAACAGATACAGATGCAGCCACAAATGCAGTTGAGGGTTTGGGTTTGGTTTGGTTTTGACAGTTTTCCAGCTGTCAAGCATATAAATATCTGAAGAGGGAATTGAGTTCAGGTCTTCCTCTCTCCAAGCCTAGCACTCTATCCACTCAGCCATGCAGGATCCCCCACTTAGGGTACCCTTTGTCTTGCCCAGAGCCTTCCATCATCTAGCGACTAAACTGATGGTGATGAACTTAGGCCGGTTCTCAGACAGTAGGCAAAGTCTATTGTCAGCCCCACCTTTGCAGCTTGATAAGACCTGTCAGAGCTTATTGTCTACTCTACAGCTATTAAGAACCCACAGTCACCTTCAGACCAGACTTGAAATTCCTTTTCTCCTTCTCTCAGGTTAGAGAAATGTGGGAAGGCAAATTAGAAACTTTAGTCATTTTATTCATAATTCTTCTGCCCTCTAATAATCAAATATAGGACTTGACCTAGTTATAAACGCAATGCCTTGTTCATAGTAAGCACTTGAAAAGCATGGATTTAATGAAATTTATAGCAGAATTATAGGATCATAGTTCACAGAGGTAGAAGGGTTTTAGACATCATTTAGTCCAGTTTTTTAACATGGAGTTTGTGAACTTGTTTTTAAAAATACTTGGTAATAGGGGAAGCTAGGTGGTGCAGTGAATAGAGCACCAGCACTGGAGTCAGCAGGAACTGAGTTCAAATTCGGCCTCAGACACTTAACACAAAAACTAGCCATATGACCTTGGGCAAGTCACTTAACCCCAATTGCCCTTCCCCCCAAAATACTTGGTAGCAATATTTTAAATTGATTGGTTTCATTTGTAACCCTATGGCTTTTACTTTATGCCCTTAAAAACATCCCTAGGCTTCACCAGAGCTGCCCAAGGGGTCCGTGACACAAAAAAGGCTAAGAATCTCAGCTCTATGCTGTGCAAAGTGAGCAGAAGCAGGAAAATATTGCACATAGTAACAGCAACATTGTGCTATGATCAACTATGATTGACCTAGCTCTTCTCAACAATAGTATGATCCAAGACAATTCCAAAAGATTCATGATGGGAAATGCTCTCCACATCCAGAGAAAGAACTATGGAGTCTGAACACAGATCCAAGCAGACTATTTTCATTTTTTGTTGTTTTTTTGCTTTCTCATGTTTTTTTTTCCTTTTGTTCTGATGTTTCTTTCACAACATGACTAATGTGGGAATATGTTTAACGTGATTGTACGTGTATAACCTATATCTAATAAGTGGGAAATTTGGGATGGGAACCCTAGTTCTCTGGCTCCAAATGCAGAAGAGCTTTCCTCTGCATCAGACTGTCACGCCTGTGGACAGTGGGTCTGAAGGAACCTTCCTAATTAGTTCAAAGAGCTGTGAGGAGAGCCAGGCAGCAGAGGCTGTGCTGACAGCCTCTCATTTACTCTCATTAGGTGCCTCTTATTCCAATACAATGACACTTAGGAGAGGACAGAGGGGACTTTTTAATTGCTGCTATTATGAGCTCTCTCTATCCAATGATGCCTTCCATTAATAGAGAATCTAAAGAATTCTAGGCCCACTCTACAATTACTTCTCACAATTCTCAGAAGTAATGGTATCTTGTCTCATTTAAAAATAAATCTGAAGTTCCTTCCTTAACTGCCTTTTCCTTACTGCCTACTCACATAAATTTCTCCTTGCCAATTAAGCAAACTTACCATTATTTAAGGAGGCAGTTTTGATTTTAACTGTCCTCTCATACTAGACAAATTAAACCAAATTTCAGAAGCTTTTTTCTTCCAAATGTGAGGCCAATTTAGATGAGTTCAGGTCTCTAATCAGTTCTCACTCTTAGGGTTTAATCTTTGGAGATACTTTAGAATTTATTTAGCAATGGTTCCTAAATATGTGATGTAGGGCTCACCTGAAATAACGTGGGTATTTAGCACTCTTCTTGATTTCTCAGAATCATTTCCTTTTAAGATAGTGGAGGTAGGTTTATACCTATAATCTGTTCAAAGAAAAGAAATTGCTAAGCATTTAAAGAGATATATGTAAACACATTCGTAAATAGATATTTCCCAAACAAATATGAGGGAAAATAGGTCGTCTATAATAATTACCTGGGAAACTTGAAATTAAGTGCTCTCCTAAGACATTCTTTTCCATTTGCAAACATTTATTCATTCTGAGATCAGTGCTTTCTTGGCTAACACTAATGAACATAGATAGGTTCAATCTAATAAGGACCTCTAGCTATTATGCTCAGTATGCCTAATAGTTCTGTTACCTAATAATATCACTCTCACTAATAGATGGGTGGCATTACTCTGTAGTCTTAGATTCAAGTGACTAGGACTGATTCAGATGCCATTAACTTCATCCTAGACACTGTGCAATTCATAAAGTGGTTTCCAATTGGACAGGGGCGTCTATGACTGAATCAAATTGCTAGATTTCTTGTAGGTGTCTAGGCATATGAATCAAGGCGTGTATGATATATACTTGTAGGTAATTAAATTTTTAAATAAGCTATTAGATAGGAAGCCAAACATTAATTAATCATGACTACTTCTCTGGAGTCTTAGAGAAACCTGGAAACAAAATGAGGCACAATTTAGATCAAGTTAGAATCCAACAGTCTTAGATCAGTAAGGGACATTGTTTGGCACATGAATGCTTAGCAAGTGCTTGCTGAATTGGTTTGACATCACAGATCCTCTAGTTTAGGGTTTCCCGTGGCACTGACCTACAACAAATTTTTACCAGTCCATAAAACTTTTACTATCAAAGGTACCTACCTATAAAACCTATAAACTTAAAATCCTCCTTGTTCTTCTCCCTGTTCATCCTGCTAATCCCACTCAGAGTTACTCTTTCTTTCTACTTACCCACTATATATGGTCTATGGCAGAGAATTTTGATATTTCAATGGTATACAATACAGCTCATGTTGGGAAATATTAAGCTAATTCAACTCCCTCCTTTTATATATAACAGAGTACAAAAATTACTTACAATCTGGTATCTTTTCATGAGCCTTCAACTATTTGCAATCACAACTTCATCTATCCTAGTCTATCTTCTTAGGGACAGGTAGAAAACAATCTTCAGTTTTCCCCAAATTTTATCTTAGAATCAAAGGAACATATGTTGGACACAAGGCTTTTGTATCTAGAATTGAAAGGGTCTCAGATAAACTTAGACTAAAAAAGCCTTTACATGCTTTGACCTATATTTAATGTTCTTACTTTTCTAGCTAGCATTGGGTACTTATGCAGTACTGCTCAGTCTTTTTATGCACGAGGGAGATATGGGTTTGTGCTGAATGTAGCTTTCTGCCCCACCTAGTTTCTTGTTCTATTCATCTTAGCTCAAACTAAAAGAAAAAGATTTTAAATATCATATGAATATGCAAGTAGTAGTGTGACTCCCCAGGGTTGATCTCCATCCAATCATGAGATAGCGGCTTTTGTCCCATCTAGAAGGTACATGAAATTGGCATATAATTTCTGAAAATCGCAAAATTTCAGAGCTGGGAGGGACCTCAGAGATCACATAGTACAATTACCTCATTGTACAGATAAGGAAATTGAGACTCAGAAAGCTGAAGTGACTTGTCCACAGTTATATAGGTAACTATTAATCACAGTATGGAGAACAGGACTCCTAATTTTCTAGTCCAGTATGTCTTGTGTTACATTCTGCTGACAATCTTTAGTAATTGCTGCAGACTTCCAGAAGTTTTGCCATCCAATCTCTGCATAAAATTTCTGACATACCTTGCTTCTTTCTTACCAAGACTAGATACTCTCCCCCCCTAAAACATGTTTTAGAAATTTAAACAGGGGTGGCTAGGTGGTGCAGTGAATAGAGCACTGGCCCTGAAGTCAGAGTTCAAATCCAGCCTCAGACACTTGACACACTTACTAACCATGTGACCTTGGGCAAGTCACTTAACCCCAATTGCCCTCCAAAAAGAAAAAAAGAAGAAAAAAAGAAATTTAAAAACAACACAATTTGGTTTTTAAACAGATTTAGATTTCCCTTATTAGTAGTATTCAATCATAGCTAGCCTAGGCCTTTGCATATAGTACCATAAGCATAGTAAGATATGCCTTTCATTTTTACATTTATATCCCTAACATGTAGGATAATACCTTGAACAAAATAAGTGCTTAATAAATGTTTGTTGAATGGAATTGAATTGTTATACTCCTCAAAAGATTCTTATCTCGTCTTTCTTGTTTTGGCTACCTTCTTGTTCTGGGGTAGGATGAAAGAATATCAATTAATAGTATTAATAATAATTAGTTGACTTTAATAGTAATAATTACTCAAAAACCACTTTGTTTTCATAACATACACACAAGTGTATATGACAGTTGTTAGTTTATTTCTTGTGCACTCTATCAGAACTTCCCTCCAAATGGAATTATTATTAAGTTTTTCCTCAGATAAGGAAGTATCCCTTTATATATAATGGAAATACATATATATACCCATGCATATATACACATATGTATACATCATGTATATCTTATACCACATGGATGTATATCATGTACATTGCATATATGTCTATATAATATGTGTGTATATGAATATATCATATATAAGTGTGTTTGTGTGTATACATATGCATCTTTCTTTATATGTAAAGGGACATTTCATTCCCTCACATAGAGAAAAACCCTCAAAATAATTCAACTTGGAGGGAGGTCCCTTTGTGGAGTGTTCCAGGGACAAAATAATAGTTGCCATTCATGTATTGCCTTAATGCTTGCAGAGCACTTTTTGGAGCCTTGCAACAACCTAATAGATGTGGAAACTGTTGTGAGAAGTTGGGAAGTCAGGTCTGCCTGAGTCTGACCCAATGTTCTAGTCATTATATCATGTGGATTTCTTGCAATTGTGCTGTTTAACATCTATAATCAATTAACTGGATGAAAGCATAGATGGCAAGCTTAGTCAATTTTCAGATTACATGAAGTTGAAGGAATAGCTAACATGGACACTGGAATCAGGACCTCCCAAAAAAGTTCGTACAGGCTAAAAACAATGAGTTAAATCTAATAAAATGGTATCATATGTGTATATATCCATATAAAAACACAAATATAATGCTATGTTGTTGGTTTTTTTTAGAAAATTTTCAGTTGTGTTCAACTCTTTGTGACCCCCTTTGGGGTTTTCTTTTTCTTTTTTTGCTTTTTGGAGGGCAATTGGGGTTAAGTAACTTGCCCAAGGTCACATGGCTAGGTTTTTGTTTGTGTGTGTTAAGTGTCTGAGGCTGGATCTGAACTCAGGTCCTTCTGACTCAAGGGCTGGCGCTCTACTCACTGCACCACCTAGCCGCCCCCTTTGGGGTTTTCTTGACAGAAATACTAGAGTGGTTTGCCATTCTCTTCTTTAGCTCATTTTACAGATGAGGAAACTGAAGCAAACAGGGTTAAGTGACTTGCCCAGGGTCACCCAGCTAATAAGTATCTCAGGCTGGATTTGAACTAGGGCTGTTCTTCCTCCAGGCACAGCACTCTATCCACTGCTCCACTTAGCTGCCCTCCTCTATATTGCTATAGGACCATAGATTTAGAGCTGGAAGGTTCTTGGAAGCCATCTAGTTCAACTCTCTTATTTTATAGATAATAAAACTAAGGTCCAGAAAAGATCAGCTTCTTTCCTGAGATCATACAAATAGTAAATATCATAGACAAGTTTCAAACCCAGGTCCTCTGACTCTAGGTTCTGGGGAACCTGTGGCCTCATGGCCACATATGGCCTTCTAGGTCCTCAAGTATTGTTTTGTGAAATTTGGATTCCATCAAAGGGCTGTGCTCGAGGACCTAGAGGGCCACTTGTGGCCTCAAGGTTTCAGGTACACCACCCCTGCTAGACCCTTGGTTCATCAGGTTGCACCATACCACCTCTCTCTCATTCATTTGCTTCTCTTAACACATCATCTTTAGATACTATAAGGCCCAGGGCAATCCACCTACTCTAAGGATAACTTTTCAAGTCTACAAAATCATTGGGGCATCAAAAAGGTTGATGACATGACTTATAAGTGAATTGGTTTTAAGTGAGGGAGGACTGTGCAAAGTCACCAGCCTCACTTTCTCTTCCAGGGCCTGCTTGCAAGATAAAAATCAGCAAGACTAGAAATAACCCTGATATAGTGGGAGACCTTGGACTTTTAAGCTAAGGTTTTTCCCAGGTCTCAGTTTGACTGAAGCAGTGAATTCAATAATTAAGGCTAGGTAAGAAATGAAACAAAGAATGGCTTCTTTTACCTACTCAAAAAACAAAATCAATCTGGGAGGGGAAGACCCTCTGGGTTTCCAACCAAACAGTAATTATTTCTATTTACATTTACTCTGAGTCAATTGGGGCTCAAACAATGAGCATTAGGTGGGGCTTGGGCTGGGACCTATTGTTGGCCAATCAATGAGAGCCAGAGTAAGTTGAGTTTCTGTATAGATGTAATATGAAATCCTCATGGATATATAAGGAAATATTTATCAAACGCATCTCTTTGGCCAAACAGCCTAACATAAAAATATTTGTGTGTAATATATTTTTAGAGATTTGTCTATTTATATAGGCATCTAGTAGGTACAGAGAATAGTAAGGAAGACCTGTGTTCAGATCCAGTGACTAGCTATGTGCTGCAACCTGGTCATTACAATGTGTTCTGGGCAAGTCATATCACCTGTCTGTCTCAGTTTACTCAACTGTAAAAATGGGTTAAAACACCTAATTCCCAGGATTGTTGTGTGAACCAACTGAGAAAATATTTATAATGCCTTTAGCACAGTGCCTGGTATAAAGTAGGTGCTTTAAAAACGCCTGCTTCCCCTACTTCCCTTGTCCTTAAGTCTATCACTGCGCATCATTAAAAATTTAACTAACAAAGATAGGCTCAACCATACAACATAGCAGCCCCCAAAAGCTAACTTTAAGAGAGGCTTAGAGTACAGCACAAGAGGCAAGGCAGCATTGTTGTTACCAAATCTGAAGTGTTTGGTTCTGGATGCCACATATTAGGAAGAAGATGGCAAGTGGAAGCAAATCCTTAGAATGGCAATAATGAAATCGAGGAAATAGGAAACTATGTCATTCAAAGATCAGTGGAGGGAAATAGGGATATTTAGCCTGGGGAAAAGAAGACTAAGAGTGGTTGTGATTGCTGTGATTACTAACATTCAAATGTTAGAAATTATGTCTATGAAAAGAATTCATGACCTTTCTTAAATCCAATGCTTTTTCTACACTAGACTTGATTGCAACATATGCCATGTCATTTCCACACAATTAGAATGAGAACCAACTCTAGACAACACGCAGTCATTGAATTTGCCTTCAAAGCTTTGGGGCTCACAGATTTCCCTTTCTTTTTTCCCTCCTTACTCTGGAAACTGTACGTTTTTTTAGGAAAGCAGTACATATCCATACTGATATGTCCAGTTCTTCTTAGGCTTCCATTGTGGCCTTGACACAACTCCAGTTTGGTAGAAATTTGGGGAAAACTTCCAAAATCACCTATAGTAAACTGTCCAGGTTTTATCAGTCTGACCAACAGGACTCTAACTGATCTGTTATTTCACAAATGGCATGTAGCATTAAAATGAAACTGAAGCACAGTCTTCTCCAGGGAGTTTTGTTAACAGTGACCCATGAACACCTCAGCAATAAGCCAGGGACCTGAGCATGGTTAATTTATTAGTTAGTCTAGCAGTAACCAGTAAGTAGGTCAGTAGTCTCTCTCTCCATGGCCAAAGACCCAGAGTGAGGGTCTACAGGGTCTTTTTAACCTAGGTGTGTCTTACTTCTGATTGACCTAACCGTACACCATTTGGACTCCCCAATACTCCCCCCCACCCCAAGACAGGACAATCCTGATTGGTAGATATTTAAATGAGATGAGTTGAAAGTTAAGTAATTTTCAAGGGATAGAATTGTTTCCAGCTGGGGAAAAGTGGGTTGACATTCAGGTATGATCAAGTCACTTCTAACTTTGAAAAAGGAGGCTCAAAGACAGTAGAGTCGCCCTTGGGTTGGGCCTAGCCACAGTTGGTTCTCTGTTTAAAGGGTAAACAGAAGGGGAGGGGGGGGGTGTTTCACTCTAAAAAGGCTAGTGAGCAGATGCCCCAGGGACTAGGAGTAATCATATTCCTCAACCAAGCTTTAGCTCTAAATGGGAGAGGTCTCCTTTGGAACTAGGCTAAGAGAGGGAATTTTGACCAAATGGGGAAAAAGGAAGGATTACAGAGTAATATTAATTATCAAATGATATGGCATAATATGAATTTTGCTCAGGTAGTAGCCCCTCCATGATCACAATTCATAACTGCTCATTACTTGTGGACAAGTTTATGGCAAAGCCATAAACATTTTTGCCTTTAAAATCTTTTTTAAATTTTAAGTTACATAGTTTATTCTGAATGACCTCAAGTTGGCTCAGAGTGACATATAGATTAATTTTTAATAGCAGGTCATATTTACATGCTTTCTTGCATAATATTTTATTTTTTTCCCTAATTGCATATAAAAATAAATTTTAACCATTTTTAAAAATTCTGAGTTCCAAATTCTAATCTTAATCTGATATAGGTTATATGTGTGTAATCATGTAAAATATTTCCATATTAGTCATTTTGTGCAAGAACAGAAAGGAAGGAAGGAAGGAAGGAAGGAAGGAAGGAAGGAAGGAAGGAAGGAAGGAAGGAAGGAAGGGGAAATAGCATGTCTAACTTTTTCTTTGGGGTCAGATAGCATTTTTAATTGGGATTGTCTTGGATCATTGTATTGATCAGAGTAGCCAAGTCTTTCATAATTCTTCATTGTACAATGTTCTAGTTCTGTTCACTACACTTTGTATTAGTTCATGCAAATCTTTCCAAGTTTTTCTGAAATCATCCTGCTTGTCATATCGTATAGCACAATAATATTCCATTGCACTTATATGCTACAACTTGTTCAGTCATTCCTCATTTGATGGGCATCTCCTCTATTTTTTTTGTTGTTTTTTGTTTTTTTTTTTAAACAAATGCTTTATTAACTTCTGTATTGCATCATTCATTTCCGTCAGATTTTGAGTTACAATCATTCACATTGCCTTCTAATCTTTCATTTGTTTGGATCTGCTTAACAGCATCTTGATTTCTCATAAAGTCATTAGCTTCCATTTGCTCCAGTCTAACTCTGAAGGAATGAATCTCCTCGGTGAACTTTTGAGATTCTTTTTCCATCTGGCAAATTCGACTTTTTAAGGCATTCTTCTCCTCATTGCCCTTTTGGGCCTCCTTTGCCCTTTGAGTCAGTCTATTTTTTATGGTGTTGTTTTCCTCAGTCAGGCTGTTGACCCTCATTTCATACTTTTCCTGCATCCTTCTCATTTCTCTTTCTAATTTTTCCTCCACTTCTCTTATTTGATTTTTAAAGTCCTCCTTAAGGTCCTCTATGGCCTGCAACCCGCTCATGTTTTCCCTGGGGCTTTTGGAACAGGACTTCTGACCTCACAGTCCTTTTCCTGCTCTATGCCCCCAAAATAGGAATCTAGGGTTGCATTTTTCTGTTTCCTTTGCCTTGGCATGTTGCCACTTAATTGCTTGACTTTTGGGCTTGTTGCCACACTATGGCTTTAAGGCCAGATAGAGGAATTTTCGTCCCGAACGTGTGGGGGCAACTTCTGTTTCTGGCAAGCTGTAAACCCACCCACGACTTCCACCCTAGATCACAATCCAGATCCAGGGAGGTTAAAGCAAGAGCGATTACCCCCCCAAGACTGATCGCTGGATCTCCCTACAATTAATTGCAGGCCGGGAGCTGGTGCTGCCTCTGAAAACTACAAAATGGCATGTCTCCTTGGTGGCTTCTAGCCCCCAGGGGAGGGAGCTGACGCATTCCCCCAAATACAGGTCCCAAAGTCCATAGGACACTAACCTCTTACTTTGTCCTAGGCATGTCTATGTTGATAATTCTGAAGTCGCCACGGCTTCCGGTGTTCTGGGGTTCCTCCAGCCCGCTGCTGGCCCTGCCACCCTGGGGCTAAAACCTCTGCTCACAAGGACCTGGGCTCTGCTCGGCTCCACTTCCTGCACTCTGCGCGCTGCCAGCTCCCAGACCGACCGCTGCACTGGTCCTTCCTGCAGGGCTGCTGGGCTGTCCTCAGCGGGAGGTTAGCTTCTCTGTGTCTTTCTGTGGGTGCTGGGGCTCCAGAAGTTGTTCAGAGTCCCCTTTTACATAGTTTGGGGGGAATCTGGGGGCAGAGTGGCTTGGATGAGCTGTTTCTACTCCACCATCTTGGCTCCGCCCCCATCTCCTCTATTTTTAATTATTAACCACCACAAAAGAACTGCTATAAATATTTTTTTAGAAATAGGTTTTTTCGGGGGGCGGAGCCAAGATGGCGGAGTAGAAACAGCTCATCCAAGCCTCTCTGCCCCCAGATTCTCCACAAACTATGTAAAAAAGGACTCTGAAAAACTTCTGGAGCCCCAGCACCCACAGAACGACACAGAGAAGCTGACCTCCCGCTGAGGACAGCCCAGCACCCTGCAGGAAGAAACCCAGCACCTGTGATCTGGGACGACAGCCTTGCGGGAGCCGAGGCGGGCAGCCCAGGTCACGTGAGACGAGGTTTCAACCCCAGGGCGGCAGGGCCAGCAGCGCAGCTGAGCCCAGAGGCCTGGAACCTGTGGAGATTCAGGGTATCGAACAGGACAGAAATGGGGTTAGTGTCCTATGGACTTTGGGACCTGTATTTGGGGAATGCGTCAGCTCCCTCCCCTGGGGGCTAGAAGCTGCTGAGGAGACACGCCACTGTGTAGTTTTCAGAGGCATTTCCGGCTCCCAGCCTACAAATCGTGGGGAGATCAGCGATCAGTCTTGGGGGGTAATCGCTCTTGCTTTAACCTCCCTGGATCTGGATTGTGATCTAGGGTGGAAGTTGTGGGTGGGTTTATAGCTTGCCAGAAACGGAAGTTGCCCCCCACACGTTCGGGGCGAAAATTCCTCTAGCTGGCCTTAAAGCCATAGTGTGGCAACAAGCCCAAAAGTCAAGCAATTAAGTGGCAACATGCCAAGGCAAAGGAAACAGAAAAATGCAACCCTAGACTCTATTTTGGGGGCATGGGCGGAAAGACACAATCTGCTCCAAAGAAAAACATGGTGCAGGTAGAGACTAAAAATCAAATAAAAGAAGTGAAAAATATTAGTTGAAAAGTATGAAATAGTCAACAGCCTGACTGAGGAAAATAACACCTTAAAAAATAGACTAATTCAAATGGCAAAGGAGGCCCAAAAGGGCAATGAGGAGAAGAATGCCTTAAAAAGTCGAATTTGCCAGATGGAAAAAGAATCTCAAAAATTCACTGAGGAGATCCATTCCTTCAGAGTTAGACTGGAGCAAATAGAAGCTAATGACTTTATGAGAAATCAAGATGCTGTTAAGCAGATCCAAACAAACGAAAGATTAGAGAGCAACATCTCATGGAAAAACCACTGACCTGGAGAATAGATCCAGGAGAGACAATTTAAAAAATTGGACTACCTGAAAGCCATGATCAAGGAAAAGAACCTAGAAATCACCCTTCAAGAAATTCTCAAGGAAAACTGCCCTGATGTTTTAGATCCAGAGGGCAAAATAGAGGTTGAAAGAATCCACAGATCACCTCCTGAAAAGATCCAAAGAAAACCCCCAGGAATATTATAGCCAGGTTCCAGAATCCCCAGATCAAGGAGAAAATACTACAAGCAGCCAGGAAGAAACAATTTCAATATTGTGGAAACACAATCAAAATAGCCCAGGACCTGGCAGCTTCTACACTGAGGGATCGAAGGGCATGGAATATGATATTCCAGAGGGCAAAAGAGCTGGGATTAAAACCAAGAATCACCTACCCAGCAAAAGTGAGTATTTTGTTTCAGGGGAAAATATGGTCATTCAGTGGAATAGAGGACTTTCAAGCATTCTTAAGGAAAAAACCAGAGTTGAATAGAAAATTTGATGTTTAGACACAAGAAGCAAGTGATGCCTGAGAGCGTAATCAGGGAAAAGAAATCAAAAGAAACTTATCAAAGTTGAACTATTTACATTCCTATATGGAAAAACAATAACTGTGACTGATGAAATCTTTCTCAATATGAAAATAATGGAAGAAGGGTGTATGGTCATATGAATACATATGTGAATGTGTGTATATATGTTTACAGTTATATATGGATAGAGGGCATAGGTTGAATTTGTTGGGAAGGGAAGATACTCAAGGGGTGAAATTATGAGGTGA